>JAWWES010000133.1:8976602-8997650 GCA_035583135.1 Lophotriccus pileatus | reverse complement strand
TACCGGTCTCCCCTCCTCCCCCCACGAGAGAGGGGGAAAAGAAACAAATTTTCCAACTTAGTTTTAAAGGCACAAAACCAAACCATGACAGTTATCCATCCTTTACTCTGATTGAAGCATGGTTCATAATAAATTTGGAACTGCACTTAGTTGATTTATGCAAACTGGATTTGTAAAAGAAAGCAAGCATACAGTAAGACAAGAAAATTGACATTAAATTAGCATTTTCCATCTTTCAAGTGCTATAAACCTACTAAATGTTCTGTAATGTAGACGATCTATTTCTCTAACCTGTAAAATGTCTAGAATTTTACCTCTTTTTTGTCATTTGCGATTCCTTAGGTTTATGTAACTCATGAAATCATAGAATCATAGAACTGTTTAGATTGGAAAAGAGCTCTAAGATCATTGAATCCAACCATTAACTTGGTGCTGCCATGTTTACTACTAAACCATGTCCCCAAGTGCCACATCCACACATTATCTGAACACTTCCAGTGGCAGTGATTCCACCACTTCCCTGGGCAGTCTGTTCCATGCCTGCTCACCCTTTCAGTAAAGAAACTTTCCTGAATATTCAGTCTAAACCTCCCCAGCACAACTTAAGGCTGTTTCCTCTTGTCCTATGACTGGCTGCCTGGGAGAAGAGGCCGACCCCTACCTAGCTACAATCCCCTTTTATCCAGATGTAACTCTCTGATCTAATTTTACCACAACTTACACTTCTACAATCTCAGTAAAGTTACATGGATTTAAATTAAGGTAGATGGCACCTCCTGTCCTGTAATACCTTCTGAGCTGGTTCTTGACAGCATGGAGCTCTAATCGTTGTACTTCCTTGGACTAGTTAACCAGGAGTGATCTTCGAAGTCTGATTGCAGCAGTAACGCATTTATCCTGAGGTAGCTGGCTGAACCTCTCTGCTGACCCATTTGTAAGATGGTGATGAGTCTTTAATGGCTTCTCTTGTGGAGGCTTAAATAGATATGGTTTAAATTATGGGTAAGTGCTTTGAAAATTGAGAACAGTTTGTAAGTATTAGTAGAAGGCTCTACTTCAGACTGTAAGAGCAGTGTCTGACTGAACAGGGAATAAATTAACCTGACTTGCCCTCCATTTAGTATTAAGTTGGATAGGAATTTTCTGGTGTATTTTGGACCATATGTAGATATACTATATCACTACATACCTATACATTTGCACACGTATGTTTCTGTATAGATATATACAGTTAATAAATGTTCTCTATGATGACATGTAATATCTTCTGTCAATTGGTATTCCAAATTTAGAAATAAAAACCATATCAAACATATATTCTTATTTATCTAAGTTGCCCTGCTGGCTTATGGAAAACAGATAAATGCTGCGAAGCCAATTACACAGAATCTCACTGAATTTCTGAAAGAACATCCTGGTAATTTCCTTGTGAAGTCTCCACCCACCTCAAAAATGAGACTATATGACCTAACCTGGAAAAATCAAAAAGCATGTACATGTTCCTGAAGGAGAACGTTCAAAGATGTTACTACAAAGATGCTAGCAACAGTATTTCCTGAAACATTTATTTCTTTCAGTTGCTAACCTAGAAAGAGAATGAAACAATTTAAATGCAATATTGTGAGAGCAAAATGCAGCCAGAATAAGAGATTGTAATTTGAGTTTCATCCTAATGTGATTTAAAATAGCTGAATTATAAACCACTCAGAAAAACCAGACTGATGATGGGAATGGGCACAGAATTTTAAGCATAATGGTGCTGCCGAATTTACACTGAATTGCGACAACTGTGATAGAAAATATACTCAAGCTTTCATTCCACAGAATAATATTTGCCTGAAATCTGCAAGGGGGTTTTGTGATACCCACAAAAGTGAAAGCCACAAAAAGCCCAGAAAGTATTATAATTACAGCTGTTGACCTTTGGGAGTGAAGGGCTGAGTTTGGCAGCTGTTGCAGACCAACCCACGGCACCTCAATTCAGTAGCACTCAGAGCTTTTGTAAGGAGTTTGCTTAAGCAGAGGTATGATCAAAGTACTCCCAAAATATGTGTGTTTGTCTTAGATCAAATTTCAGCTCTTTTTTTGGATCTGCAAAGTTCCAAGTGTGGTTTTAGCCTATAAATAACCACAGGAGGTTTTTACCATAGATTTGGGTGGTCTTCGGATAAGACTCTGTGTGGATCAACAGATTCATGCAGCATGCAAAATTCATTTTAGCTTTGAGTTTATGCATAATTTACACTAAGAAACACCCTGGTAACTGCCTTGTAGTTTATTTCTATCTTCTGTTCCCCTCACTCTCATCTGTGATCTGTGTTTGTTTTTCATGTTTGTTTTTTTTTCCCCAAGGATTTTTCTTGCTTCTCTTGTGTATAATAGCCTTGTTTCTTTGTTATTGTTGTTGCTGGTGTAACATCCATCTTAATCCATTTATCCCTCCCTTCACTTTCCTCTTAAATACTCTTCTTTTTACTGCCAAACTAATTTTTTCTATATCTTCTAATAAACAGTTCCTCCTCACTTCCCTCTCAAGTCTAACCCAGCATGACCAGCTCTCCCCTTATTTTTCCATGTCATATATCATGTTCCATCATGTTTTCCATGAATCTGCAGCTTTAGATCCCTATAATTTTATTACAGAAGATTTATTCATTCTTTCTCAAGTGTCCATTTTCAGATTTCCCTGACTTTTCTGTGTTTATCTCAATTATTATTTCAATAGTTTTGGATAAAATAAAAATTCTTATACCTGTAAAAAGCTCAAAGTTTGTAAGTCTATCACATGAAAATATTGGTTTAGTCCCTTCTACATTCCACCCTACCATATATTTCCCCTTCTTTCCCCATTTTCTTCTTACCCTTTACTCCAATATACTGTTTAGCTCTTTGTTTAAATAACCAATTTCCATTAGGATGTTAATCACTAATGTCAAAGCCTAAATGATAGAAAGGTGATTTTTGTCAGAATATACATAATCTATTATTTAATTCCCTACTGGAATTCATACAAACACTGTACAGCTCAGTATGGATCAGGATTCTGCTCTAAGACCTCCCACTGAAACACAAAGGAATGAAAGCTCTAAAGAATCCTATAGAAGAAACTATGTAGTTATTTAAAATATTTTTTATTATTTTTTTAATCTTGGTTTAACACTAAGTATAATCACTCTGGAAAAGTCCAGCTTCTAGACCATGATGAGCCAAAGTTTTAGAGAGTCCAGTAGATCTTGGAGAATTAAACTTTATAATATACAATTGTGATGTAAGAAAAGCATAATCTACAATGAAAAAAAATCAATCAAATAACTAGCTCAACTCATCAGAGCAATAAGGAAGTTTTAGGCCAGTCTGAGACAAATAATACAGGTGTCTATATATAGGTTTGTTTAAAAGAATATTAAAAAAAACCTGTGCAGTACAATTTACTGTTTGCAAGGCAGATAAACGTTCACAGCTACTTAATAGTTACAAGATGAAAGTCTGTAGTAATGACAGAAAAAGCTTTGCCAATTACAAAACTGTGTTTTCTTAAATGAGTTTAGATACATGTTATTACATATAATACCCAGAAACACCCAGTGATACTGCAGAGCTGCAGAATGTCAGCATTTTGAAAACTATTTGGTTAGCATATTTAAGCACACTTGATTAGGGGACTGAGGCCCAGTTTCTCAAAGGTGATTAAGTACGTAACTCCCACTGAAATCAATTTACCTATATATGAATTTAAAGTGGCTATAGAGATGTATTTTGATATAAAATTAATTTTATATGTTTGCTCACCACTTTGACAAGTATGGCAAGGTTAAACTCCATTACCATAAAATATTTAATTTTTTTTATATGCTGTATCAGCATTAAGAAAACCCCAACCAATCAGTAAGGATACCTGTCATTTTTATGATATCAAATTTATATCACATGTCTGACATTTTATTAAATGATCTTGAAAATTTAACTTCCGTGGGATTCAGATATTAACATAGTAATAATTAGCTCCTTGGCACTTTCCAATCCTTGTCATTATTTTCTCAAGCAGCAGTCCTAGTTGGAGCTGTGGGATAATTTAGCTGAGAAGCAATCAAAGCAGTAAGAAAATTTTAAAACACAATATTTTTTAGAATTGTTCCTGACTTCCTAAAT
Source organism: Lophotriccus pileatus (assembly GCA_035583135.1). Classification (NCBI taxonomy): domain Eukaryota; kingdom Metazoa; phylum Chordata; class Aves; order Passeriformes; family Tyrannidae; genus Lophotriccus; species Lophotriccus pileatus. The sequence continues at coordinate 8,993,501 of JAWWES010000133.1, read as the reverse complement.
CATTCTGTTAACTTGCACTTTTCTAAGTATAATTGTTAAAAATTTCTTTTAATATTTACTGGTGAATTTCAATAGAAACAGCCTATCCTGTATCCCTGTGTTACAAGTTTCCCTTACTCTCTGCTGTGGCAATCAACACCTTATACATTGAACAGCTGCTATGAAAAAGCAATGAAAACTGAAGAGACTGTATGAGAACTGCAGTATACAGACATAATGAATTTTACTGGTTTTCTCTTTTATTGCTTCACCCAGAGATGCAGCATTTAGAGCAATTGCTTGGTGCTTATTCCTGCTTTTAACTCTTTGTACAAAGGAAGAAAAAGGGAAACCTCCCTCCACTGCAGGAGTTAAATATTTATGTCTACTTAGTTTTCTGTCTTTTAAGCCAGTATTTATTTATGCAATGATACTAAGACTGTTTACTTTCATTAAATTCTTTGGTGAAGGATTCCCTGAAATTTTGTGGAACAGTCTATCAGTGAGGTGATGTCATGTGCTCCAAGAGGTTTTTAAAGCAGTGCTTCCCTTTACAACAGAACATGCCAACTCTTTCCATGTGTACTATATGTTTCCAAGGTAAACTCTCCATAGGAATCCATACTGAGCTGTGTGTAGTTCAGGATATACATGGAAAGCATAGAAATTGGTTAAGGAGTAGGATGGTAATGTTGCTGATGATACAAGATTCTTTGTGGTAGTAAATGCAGGTACGAGCTGTGAAGAGTTGCAGGACTTTGTGAGAGATGTGACCTGCCAAAAAAAGTGTCAGAGGGAAATGAATGTCTCTAGAAGTGTTAGATAGTGGACATCTAATGGAAAAATAATGGTAACTTCACATGTAAAAAGTGAGCTTTGAGGCCAGGTCAGGAGCTGACAAAGGACATGCATGAGACATCGTACCTTGGCATGTTTGTATCTGAGAAGCTCTGAGGTGACCGATTTTAATTTGCTCTTTCAGTGGAGCACCTAAAAAAGCATATAATTGTCTTGTACATGTGAAAACAGTTTTACCATATTTGTATTGTCTTTTTGTATTGCCTGAAAAGTCTCCGCTTTTCCCTTTTTTAGCGTTTCTTCTACAAGTACCCTAGGCTTGTGATTTCTATATGGAAAACAGCAATGATCATTCAAAAAGGTCAATAAAACCCCAAGCAACAAAGCAAACCAAACTTATAGGTAGAGTCAGAAAAGATTCCTGAAAGCAAACCCCTAATTCTTCTTTTATAATAGTTAATATGTTTAATGAACTGAAAGACAATCACAAGAAAAAGATGTTTCATTCATGCCCACAAACTTAGTGTTCTGGGTTATTATTGTCTTGCAACTTCTTGTTAGATGTTATAAAATACTCAGAAACATTGGCTACATGTGAAAGAGTTGAAAGGCAGCATAGACTATTTTGAAGTTTAATAGTCTGCAGTAAAAGATCTTCTGTTTGCTGGTTGCTTGGAAACTGATATCAATATAGAAGCTTAACTCTGCCTGCCTGTAGAAGGAAGAAGGACCTGCTCCTGGTAGAACTTTCCCTCCAAAGCATAGCAGTGGGCATTACACGGACATTTGGCAGTGAGGAGTCATCTTACAGGGGTGCAGGTCCCACACACACTGTCTAGAGCACAAATTTACTTTGTTAGCTTTGCCCTTATCAACTACATCCCCAAACACTGGAAGGGAACACAGAAGATGAGAAATAAATATTAAAATCATGTAGCTTAGTATTAAGCAAGGCTTAATGAGGGCTTGGAGTTACACTGCTGGAAACAGTTTCAAAGAGAGTGATTCAGCTCCCCAAATCTGGACATTCAAAAGCTTAATCGTCCAGCTTAAGCTAATCACCTTATGTTTCAGTTACCTGGCTCATTGAATAATTTGAGTGAATATCTCCCAGCTTTCAGAATGAATTCGAGAGCAGAGAAACTACATAGGAAGAGAGCTGTTGATAAATGTGATAGATAAGACTGTTTTAAGCCTTATTTCTCTTTGAAGCTGTTTTTCAGTAGTCCATAAGGCAAAGTGTCCCACTTTGCTACTGTCCTGGGGATCTTTGTACTTGGTATCATACATTCAAACTGTGTTATCTCCACAGTTATGTTAATCTATATGCAGCCTCTCAGATTTGATCCTTTCCTCTTTTTGGCGATATAGGAGGAAAAAGCTGATTTAATACAGAGGAAAATTGAAAATAAATTAATTTTAAAAAATTATATGCCATTTCTCCTCCTCTCAAGTGCAACACTGATATAAAAATATGTGAAATGACATTGCCTTGCTATCCATTCCTAAGCTCTATTCCACCTTGTCAAGCAAAAGTAAAAGGTTTTTCATATTATGACGGGCAAAGTCGGGAGGATTTTTTCCTGTTTGCTAATATCTGCCAATGTTCACTTTGACCTCCAAGACGTGGACATTCAGTCATAGCATTAAGAATTTAAGATGAAGAATACCAAGGAAAAAACTGTTTATGACAGTTAGTAATTTACTCAACAGAAGGATGACTGTTAGTAGTAGAATAACCTGTTTACTTTGATAATAAGCAGTGGCTGAAATGTCTAAATTAATAACTAGCTTAAATATATGATTATTTTGCAGAGAGAATTTGGTCTTGCTGTCAATTAAAAAAATTGTGTTTCAAGAACTAGAGAAAAGGTGAACACAACTTGTTTCCTAATCTAGGCAGCTGTGTAATGTGAACAATAACAATAAAATAAAAAGTTGAGATAAATATCAAAAATAAAAAAGTTCACCCTTACCCCATTTTGTTATGTTTTCTAGATGACCATTCATCTCAACTCGAAAGAAAATGTATTTTCAGTATATCTTTATGAATATCTGAAAATGGATAAGCTTAAATTAAAGCAGGTTTCTGTCATTATAGTTACACTGAAATGTTTGAGAATTTTTTGGAGAACCAAATATCTTTAGGTACTTATTTGAGAAGCACATGTAAAAGTGCAATATAATTCCAATGACTGGAAATAAACCTTCCCTTGAACAAAACATTTTTTAGCCTCTAAAGAAATCTTTTCTTCCTTTAGGTATGCATTAGAAATGAAAGGATTATGATGCTTACTTGCTGTTTTTACTGAAATCTAGATTACTAATTAAAACATGACATAGAATAATTGTCTTTCATACTCCTAAATCTTGTGTCTTTGGCGGCTTGAATTTCAAAGAGTACAACAGAGATAAGTAGTTAATTTAATTTTTCCAACTGATTGCTATGATTGTTACTTAAATAAGCTGCAAAATAGCATCAGTTTGGGTTTTCTTGGGGAATGAGCTCAAAGGTTATGAAATACTGCATAATCATACAAATTTATGCAGGTGGATTTCCTTCACATATACTTTAAAATCAGTTTTGAAATAAGATATATGAATATAACACATGAGGAAATTATCTATGTAAATCTGAGAAGGTTTTTTTATTAATTTGCAACTCTTTGTATTACCTTTGCCATTGCTTAGACATTGTTACTGTTACATCTGAATGTAAAAAGGACTATAATGGCATCTTAATTTTAGTACAGAAAGGTAATTAACTATTTTAAAATTTTACAGAAAAAAAGAGAGGACTTTTTAAATTTTTGTTTCTTAACTAAATGTTAAAATGATGTATCCTGCTTGTTCATAAAAATTTAGATAGTACTACCAACTATATGGAGGTTCAGTCATGTTCATGTGAGAAAAACAGATATACGAAACAATAATGACAAGCCCTGATTCTAAGAGTATGTGAAAGTTGGAAAAATCTTTCCTGAATTCTCTTTCTATTAGTTTCTCCTTTCACTTTCTTTCCTATTCTCAGTCAAGATACAGGACAATGCATGTTTAATTCTACCTGTTTTCTGAAACATGAGCATTTCCCTAAATGAGCATAACTAGCTAAATTCAACAGATTTCTGTGATGCTTCAGATTTTATTTTTTTTTGGTAAAGCAGGTATTTATGAGCTTTGCTAAATATAGATTTTCCTTTTTTATATAAGATTCTGCTCTTTATATTTGATAGGGAAGATAGAGAGAATGGGTCATATCACTGACATATAATTACAGAAGTGCACAGCAAAATAGACAAATTCTTTGATCAATAAGGCTCCTTTTCATTATACAGCCTCTTATGGCCACATGCTCATTAGGAAAGTCATGAATTTAAGTCTTTTATGAAAGTTTCGTTGGGACAAAGTATTTATTTCAAGCACTAGTGTCTCCAATTATCATTCTGATGCAGTTCAGCAGTGTTGGAAATTAATGCCAATTGCAAGATTTCCTTTGAACTTCAGGAAAAGCAGAACTAGAGCAGAGTATAGTGCTGCCTTCTGAACTTCAGAACAGTTTAGGCACCCTCTCTGCATACTATACAGTGCGAGTCTTTGACTTTAGCATGGATAATGGCAGGAAGCTTGAAAATCAATTACCTTTAAATACTGCACAAGGAAATCCTTTTGATTTCTTATCAAAAACACCTGGGACACACGATGTTTAATTGTAATTTAAATGGTATGCAAATCTTCTTAAAGGTACCAAAAGGAAAATACAATGCCTGCTTCTCCTTTTGTAGAGCCACTGTTAGCTACCTGCCTTGTTGAGCTTTTTGTCTGCAGCCAGTACGCTCCAGGTTTCCTGTTTCCCATTGGGGTTGGCTCTTGGGCTGTATGAAACTTGAATAGATCAAGTTGTCTGATTTGTGAACTGTGCTTACACTCACAGTGCTCAAAGTAACGTGTTGTAAAAATGTCGAAAAAATCTCTTTTAAACACATATGTGGACTTTCAATATAAGTAGAAACTCAGCAGAAGCCAGAGGAATGCAGCACTCAGTTGGCCCATGGATGCAGCAGTTCCCTTCACATTTCCTTGAAGGGAAGGATGTATTTACAGGACTGAGTCCATAGCATTATATTTGAGGCTATATCCTTCTGTCAGCCTGCTCCAGGTGTTTTTGGTGGGGAGGTGGGACAGAGCATACTGTAAGCACCAGATTTTTGCGGTTGTAAATCTGGGCTGTGGAAGAAATGTAGGGATGCAGTAAGCAATGAATCAATGATTTGTGCAGAAAGAAGTTGACTAGTGAAAACTGAGTTCTCTCTTCTCTCTTTGTCTTCCAATGAAGGAACTGCACCTTAAATCCATATTTTATCTGTGTGTTCCTCTAAGGCTTGTTTGACAGCTCAGTCAAGGCTGGGATCCCTTGCTTTTCTGTGTCTTTTGAGCAGTATGCATCCATAAGGCAAATGAAAAGTTCCTGGAACTGAAAATACTCCAAAGCAACAAGGGAAGACAGAGACGCTGGTTAAAGTGATTTCCCTGTCCCACCTACCAATGCCATTTTCTAGCTGGGAGGAGTCCACACCTGGCTCTCATCTCAAAATGAAAACCATGTGAAATGTTCTGTCAGGTCAGAAAAATCTTGATGGCTGTTCATCTTAAAAAAGATGCTTCAAGAAGAGTTCTGTAATTAAGGAATTAATTTATAGTGTAAACTTCTGCTGGTCAAGTATAATCTCAGGGAAATTAATCTTTATTAAAATAGCTATCCTGACACCTGCTGCAGAATGGGCAGTAGGATTTCTTTTTAAAAGGCTTGGTTTGTGCTTTATTAAGTTTTTCAATTAGATAAAGAGACTTCAAATTGTTTGTTTTTCTAGTTGAATAATCTAATCTCCATTTCTCTGCAAATCAAAACTTAACAATTTTTATATCCTACAAATATTCACATCGTATTGCTTGCAGTATATCCGGGCTACTAGAAAAATATTTAGTGCTGATAGTAAAGACTGAAACAGAAAGATGCATATTTTCATGTGTTTAATTCAAACATGTCACTTGTTCAATAATTTAGAAGACAGGTTTATGTAGGGAAATGTAAATATTATTTATTCTTCTGTGAGAGTCTTTTACAGCCATCACCCTTATAGAAAGTCACTGAGCTCCAGAAGCCAATATTTATTTCCAGCATATTTAAGCTTCTTATATAACTAGAAGGTTAAGTTTATAGAGCTATGTAAAATATCTGATTTTAGGACTGTGACAAGTGTTTAGTGTGATATAAATATTTTTGTGGATTTTATGTTATACCGTGGGGAATGTATTGCATGACAAAAATTGAGGGGAGTGAACACTTTCTAGAAAAAGATAGCCTTTTGTCTAGTTCTGCCATGAAAAATATCAGAGAATTGAGTCCATCACAAAACTTCAACAATTTCTGCAGAGGTTCTTTGAAATCTCAGATTTATTATCTAATATTTGAACTACAATATTATTTTTTTCACTTCTAGATGTTACCGAGCTAGAAAGAGGTAGAAATAATGGAGGGCAATCTGACTGCTTATGGGTTTGATTACTTGAAACAGTCTCTTCCAAATTGGACCTGATCTTCTTAAATTATGTGCATGTTTATTTCTAAAGGATGAGTAAATTCAATGAAATTTGTTTTTTTTAAAGTTGGCTGAAAACTGGGACTCCAAATTAACAGTTCTTATAGCTCTGGGGCACAATATTCTTTAAGAGCTGTAGTTGGTGATGTAGTTTTATATGTTGAAGTTGTATTTTCTGAATCACAACTAACTTTCATATAAGTGTAATTCCACTGAAAATAGTACCTGATAATCAAACTATTTTTTTCCCTGTCATTGATATTCTTTTATGCAGTTTTGTTTAGAATTGACCTTTCTCTTGTAGTTCTCAGGAGGTTAGCATGAAGTATATATTTTACAACCATGGATTGGACATATAAGACAAGCATGTCATTAGAACTTGACTTGTTCAATACAGTCCTTTTGTTCTTATGTTTCCTAACTATATCAAAGCTACATCATATTTCATAAATGGGTTGAATCTGGTTCTTGATCCTCATTTCTTTTTCCCTAAAGCTCACAATTTCTTCCAATCATTACTGCCTAACCTCTGGCTTTTACCTTTCTTTTTCCTTTATTAATAAAAAAAAAAAAATCAGGAAAACCAGAAGTAAAGAAGAAATAATATATATTCCATATTCTTTATAAAGAATAATTATATATTTTTTGATAAACCAAATTCAATCTAAATTCTAATCAATTAAGCTTTTTAGATTATTTTTCCTTACCCTTCTGATACTTTTAGATGTGTCCTGTGTGTCTGACAAGCTGTAAAATTAGTTTCTCCTATTCATAGTTTAGATCTCCTATTCATAGTTTAAGGTTATATGTATGATTAAATGCATATATTTCTTTGATGTTTATAGTCTATAAACAAAACTAAAAAAGGGTCATCCAAAAGATACAGTAATTCCAGTGCAGTTGGAGTGCTGGCCATTTTCTATCTGTCTACTACACCCTCCAAATTTGAGATTAAGTGAGTGAAGTTTCTCCATTTAAAAAAGTAATTGCTCTCTTGGTTGTATCAGATATTCCCTGAGGGATTTAATGGAAAATGGTGGGATAGAAAAAAGAAAAAAACAGAAAGTGCTTTGTATGCAAGAAGACTTATGGACTATTTTATTGTCTTCCCCTGACAATTTGAAAAGTTCAGATGCCATGTTAAGTTAATGATACACTGATTTTATTTCTAGACATAGACTTCTTTAAATTAAGACAGGGGTTTTTTTTCTAACAGACAGTTTTTCCTTTACTTATTTTAATTTAGATCTTAGTTCAGTTTAAGGCTGAGGCTCTTCTAATAGCAGTTAAAGGCAAAAATGGAAAGATAATAAAAGGCAAGACCCTCTTTTAGCCAAGCTGTATTTCAGATGTGCATAAATACATAAATGAGTGAAATAACAGGCCAGATCTCTCACAATGAAACATAGACTATTAGGATAGGCAAATGTAGTTAAATATTAAAAGGTCCTCTAGTTCTTTCTAAATATGATTTTCACAGGATGCTCATTAGTCTAAGATATATTATAAAAGATTTCTTATTTCTTAATCTTTCCAAAAGAAAGCATTTTAGTAGAAAGGATGCTGTCTCAATTTAAAGCTGAATTCTTTTTAATAAAAGTCATCTCTGAGCTGCACCAGACGTTGACTTGGAGGTGACTTTTGTATTACAAAGTGGCTCATAGGCATTTTGTCTTTGAAAGTAAGTCTTCAGTTTTTCGTGTGACAGGATGAGGTTTCTCTATACCCCTAAAATCTCTGGGTTTTGAAGAGAGATGTTCTTTGTTGGTTAAAAATTTGTATCTGGATTTTCTGCCAATCCTTATGAATTTGTTAGGTTTAAAATGTTTTTTCGCAATGTCTTCCTTCAGTGGCAATCTTCTATAGTTCTTCTTTCGAGAAATAATAAAAAAAATAAGGGAAGCAATGATCTTTGCAGTAAGAAATGCTCAAATTTAATTTTCATTGTGGGCAAGAGATACATCAAGATTATATAATCAAGACCTGTCTTTCAGGTTTTATACTCTCATTTGCATTGACATTAATTTAATTAACACCACAATTAAGGATAACATTACTATCATGGGAGTAAAGGATGTTATGGTACAAGGATAACTAGATATTTAAGCATAGAAGAAAGACAAAACTAAAGCAAATGACAATAAAACTCAATATGTGATTGCAAACTGATAAAGTTATTCTGATCATATCCTACTAGGAAATCAGTAATAAAGATCAGCTGAGGCAGCTTAACTACCTAGAAAGAATTATTTAAGAATTATAATTTCAGGAGACACAACAGGCAACCATATACAGTAAAGGAGTTGCCTGCTACTTTTCAAAGTACTTTTAACTTGATATGAGTTCTGAAAAAAGACAAAGCTTCAGATATTGCAGGTTTTTGGAACTAAAGATATGTTATTTTACATGATTTTTTTAATTCGTGTTAGGAAAAAATGGCAATTAGGGCAAAAAAGCTGGTGAAGTATCTAGAGATTAAGTTTTAAGAGAAGCAGCTGAGGGAGCTGGGGATGTTTAGCCTGGAGAAAAGGAGTCTCAGAGGTGACCTTATTGTTCTCTACAACTCCCTGAAAGGAGGTTGTAACCAAATGGGTTCGGGCTCTTCTCCCAGGCAGCCAGAGACAGAACCAGAGGAAACGGCCTCAAGCTGTGCCAGGGGAGGTTCAGGTTGGACATCAGGAAGAATTTCTTCACTGAAAGCATGTCTAAGCATTTGAACAGGCTGCCCAGGGAAGTGTGGAGTCACTGTCCCAAAGGTGTTTAAGGAAAGACCGGACGTGGCACCTTGTGCTGTGATTTTGTTGACACAGTGGTGTTTGGTTAAAGCTGGACTCAATCATCTTGGATCATAGAATCCATAGATAGTAATGATTCTATGATTCTGTAGAATAGAAAGAAGTAGCCAGCTACTTCCCTAACAACTATTTGAACAAAATTGATCTGAAATACTATGCAAAGACTGCTGTGAGAAGTCTGCAAAGAGACACATATAGTAAAGAAGATGAGGCCATTATAGTATCATTGCATAGGGGTGGTTATCAGACAGCCAGGGCTTGCCAGAAGCCCTCCCTCCAGCATGTAGACCCCTGGAAAGGAAGAGCTCTACTGAGTGAAAAACTGGAATTTTCATGTCAGGTGCTGGATGTGGAGATGAGGTCTCCATAGCAGAAATGGCAGTAATTTAGCTGGTGGTCAAGGACTTTGAGGGCCTTTAACAAAAGGGGTGTAATATTTTCATTAGTATCTAGCCTGAGGTGGTGTTCAGAAAAAAGTTAATTCAAGTAATTATTTATGTATTTTTGTTATCTGTGCTTTAATATTATTGAAGCATTTCCCCTCCCATTCTTCTGTGCAGAAAAAGGGACAGGCAGGTTGAAGGGTTAAGGTTACCTTGTTTAACTCCCTGATCATCTCCTTCTAGCTCTCCTGACAACAAAAACCCTATGCCCCAGAGTAGATTTTTGGTTTGACTTGTGTTTGAAGGATTATATTGGTGGAACAGTGAAGAGAGAACCTGCTGTCTCAAACAAAGCATGCTGATAATAATGATAATTTGATTTTTGCAGTCAGATTTTGTTTTTTAAAACTCACACTGCTCATGTACAGTGTGAGTGGGATTTTTCACAAGCCAAGTTGGTATAGCTCTAGTTTCATTGGATTCATGAGATTTCTGTGGGAACCTGCTTTTGTATCTGTAAATTAAGCACTTTATGTCAGTGAAGGGTATCCTGCATGAAAATCCTTTCTGCCATTTTTATGGTCATCTTCTAAGCATAAGAGCATTTTGAGATTTTTCTATCATGGTGTTATTGTATCAAATGAAGTCGTTTCCTGGTTATAATGAGATTGTGTTTGCACTTCTATCTATCATATTGTAGTAGCTTGTGCTCTTAAAAGACCAGTATTTCAAAGGAATGACTGCTTTTTAGACAAATTTCACTCTTCTAGAGCATTACATAAACTTGCATGGCTCTGTAAAAGATTATTAACGTTTATGTTCACTTATCATACAAATTTCTGAAATAACTGAATATTGCTATTTTATTTAAACAATTATCATTTCTTTCATTTCATAGCTATATTGATTCATCAGAGCAACAAATAATTTGGTAAACATGAGCAGTTAATACCTTTTTAACATATTCACATAGTGAATAAGAAGGACAACAACCTGTGACCATCTCTGAAGACAGGAACTTTCATATTTAAATAGTTTTATCAGCTTAGATAGATTTAAAATAATTAATAGTACTAAGTTAAGTGTAGTTTTATAACTCAGATATGTGGTGACGCAGAAATAATGTAGAGTGACTATACTGAAAGAATGGTGATCTGCATCAGCCAAAAACTTATTTTATATATATTTAATCCCAATTTATCACTTTAAATTAAGAATGAATAGCTAGTCTTCTAAAATATAAATTATATAGTCTTAATTGCTTGTATTTCATTTACATACAGATCTCCAGTTGCATAGAAACATTGTATCACGTGGGTTTTGCTTTCTCACTTGTGATTATTTTATCCATTCAAGAAGAAAACTTCAGTCAGCAATTGTCCTTTATTTGAGGGTGACAATAAAAGTGACAATGAGAGAAAATTCACTGCAAGCAGAAATTGCAATAAAACCCCTGAATTTTAATTAATTGATAATTATTATTCAAAATATTAGATAATGTCACTCAGTCTATCAGAATGTATTCCTTTTCATGAAGGAATTATTCTGTCTCTTTCTATTTTTGTTATATAAATTTTAAATTTCCTTTCATGTTACTGTTAATTCCACATGAAAAAGAATTTAGAAATTCTCTTTCCTCCTTTCTTGCTTGTAGACAGAGTACGTTTTAACATAATAATTGAATTAATTTCTTCCAGTATAAGCCTGTAACTGTTTTGCAATTTGCCTCCCTCCTCTAATCCATACGTTTCAGCTTAAAAGTAATATATTTTTAGCATTTTTTATTTTAAGTTTTAAAATATTTGTTCTCAAATATGTTTCTATACCTGACTAAATAAAAATCTGGATAATATGCAAGGTATTGTACAAGGTCATACAACTGAACGACTGCAAACATGAGGTTTGTAGTGTTTAGTGCACTGGAAGAAAACCTTGGGAAATTTTGACATGGCCTATCATTATTTATTTAATTGATGCAAAGCTTACTTGTTTTTATTCCTTAGTGCTTCCTGTACATTTCTCCCTATTCCCAAGCACCTATTATTTCCTAACTTCTCATTTTATTTAGCTCTTTTTGTTTATTAATTTTTTAGGGGGGAAAAAAAAGTCATTGCAATTAGAAAAGGTCTCTTAGGACAAAAAGTAAAGCCCTGCCAATATAGAACTGTAACACAGAATATAGTCCCTTGTGTTTTACCCATTTCATTTTAATTGTTTTGAGGAAGATCTAGCACATTGTGGAATACTCTCAGGAGAAAAAAGTGGAAATACCCTTTCTCGCTTACAGTAAGTCATTCTTCAAATTCAGATTACATTGTTCTTTTCTCAATTTGATCTCATTATTTCTAGATATATCCCATTTGTATTTTTAAATAATTACTCTTGCCCCTTGGTGTTTACCTTCTCATTGCTTTTGACAGATGTATCTTCTCCCTCTCCCCCCACTTAATTGTTGGTTAGTCAAGCTGTACATATTTAATCTTTCTAAGCTTTTCTTATGTGTCATCCCTTCCAACCCATTAAGCTGTTCCCCCCACACACTTTACTCTGAATTCTTTTCAGTGTGTCAAAGCACAAAAGATGAAGCATACTGTACTTGTCAAATGTTCTCCCGTTCAGTTTTGAAAGGATAGTCTGGTCTTTGTTGACTTGCAAAGTCTCTGTCCCTTGTTTATGCTAAGGTCCGCTCCCTACACTCTGTGACAATGAAAAATATCTTCATAGGGATGCTGATTTCCTTGATGCTACTGTAAAATAGCCTAGGAAAACAAAGGTTCCAGCTGAGGTTTCATCAACTTAATTTAAAAATAGTCCAAACTTAAAAATCAAAATTTTCATGAATCTTTTTTTTTTGTTGTGGTATAGATTCCTGTGTTTATGGAGGTCTTAACATCATGAAGGGGCCAGCAGGAAGGGAAATATTTTCATATTGTAGATTGAGAGCTTGCCACATTTGAAAGGACACAGTGAGACTTAATACATGGAAGTTTGTGGGGATAAAGTGTAGTGACTTGGCCCAGAAAGAAATTTAATCTCCAGTCATGAGCTGCAAAAGTGATTCTGCCACACAGAGTACAACAGAAAACATAGACATGTTATGCTACAGACTGTGATGGAAGGATTTCTGAAAAGAGCAGAACTATCAGACTGACTGTATTTGCCAACAACACAACCTCTGCAAATTTTGTCTGATATTGCTTTTTACAATTAAATATTCTTCAATTTAAAGTCTGAATCAAGTTGATAGGATATACCTGAATAATTTTTTATCTGTTGTTGGATATGTTTGAAACCATTGCTTTATTGGCAGGCGATATTTGAACTCAGAAACAGAGGAGCAGGTCTTGCTGTTTCTCTGAAACCACTGGCTTCTTATGCAATCTAAATAAATTGCTGAGAGTGGCTCTCTAAATTGGGGGTTTGTATTGACCAGCATTGAAGAAACAACATATAAAAGACCCAATCTGGGAAGATGTGAGATTTCCCACTAAATCAAACAAAGAAAACAAACACAAAAAGCCCCACAAGGTAAATACATTTGTAACTAACCATGGAGGTTATGTATTATATTCATTTTTTCCATACTTATTGGCATGTTTCAGTTTCTAAAGAGATCTCTCGTTTGCTGGAGTGGCTTGACTTCAGAGAGGAAAACAATAAACCTAAGAGTGTACTGATAGGTAGAAAAGTAATGCAGTGATTTTTTAATATGTATTAATATAGTTTTGTATCATTAGAAATGAAAATATTTCAAAAATATTTATATAAACGTATTTCTTCTGTTGTTACATGAACATCTTGATGGAAGCTTTGGCCAAATGTCTGTTTGTAGACTCTGATATCCTGCCATCATAACAGTTTAATGCTTAATAATATTGTTAAACGACTGTATTCACATTTAAATCAGGTCTAAACACTCAAATTTAATCCAAAGCATTTTAGTAGCCTCTAAATACATAAATAAAAATGAGAAGGAAAAAAAGGAATATTCTATCTAACAGGTTAATAAAATCTTTTTTTTTAAATAAGGTGATCCTTTGAAAAGGAGAACATAAATATATCCTGGATGTACTTTATCAAATATACCTGCTTGCCTGTGGATTTTAGCTTCTGAGATGGCTTAATTCTGAATCTTTTCTTAATTTCTCTTTAAAGTATTGCTAGAACTCTGGTTTAATTTCCATTTGACTCTCTTTGCTCACTAACTCCTTAAGCTTTCTACTTCTGACAGATTACAAGGGTATCATTAAGTAATGCAAGTTCATGTCTTATTAGTAGACAATCCTGTTGACCTTCATTTCCCCGTGTCCCATCTTGCACTGCATTTTAATGCTGGCAGTCTCATTTTTACTTTAACTAGGCTTTTAGCTCTGCACTCATAAAACAAGCACAGAAAACCATGAGAGCTTTGGCGCCCTAATCTCACCTTGGAACTATGGCTTTCCAAGGCAGGCTAAAGGGTCATCAATGTTTTTATTCGTCTCTTATTTATATTTGCACACTGTTGTTTTAATGGAAATTATTCCTTTCATTTTTAAAGTGTAAAGGCACAGGGAGTTTGTGCTCTCATTGCCATTAAATCGGGTGAGTCAAGACATAAGAAATATTTTTAAGTCTCACCCTTCTGCAGTCTTATCTGGTCCATTCTGTGACTTTGATATTAAAGTTCCTCTATGGCACTAATACGGTCACACATATATTAACCTGTGATGTTAATACTCAGTCACAGTGTTTAGCTGAAGCTTCTCATGTGGTGTTTCTCCTTCTGTGTGCAGGTCACTTTGACCTGGATTTAATATGCATGATTTGATTAACCCCCCGACTAGTAATGAGTAAAGGCCTGAAAGAAATAAGATCTGGTAATGATACTAATCACCCTCTAAATCTCTGTAAAACAAGCTGGTATGAAAAGAACATTGTGAATTTAATGCCAGTAACTTTGTTTTCTAGGCAGAAGAGTATTAAGCTTTCTCAAAGTACATGTTTTCTGCCCTTTCATTTCAAAGCACTGAAGGAAGCAAAGGCGTCATCCGTCATGGGGGTGAAAAGCTGCCAGGTATCTCAAAACCTCATCTTTCATCTTCAGTGAGGGAAACTGAAATTAACACTGCTGATACGAAGGAAGGTATAAAATCCTAAGAGTTCTCAAGATCTGGACCTTGATATAGACATCCACCTAAAAATATGAAAAAGGAGGAAAAGTGGAACTCTTCAGCTGGGTAAATCTTAGTAGCTCTATATTTATGAAGAGCTGTATCATAACTGTAATGCATGAGGGAAAAATAATTCCACATACTATAATAAAATCTTTCTTTTCAGTGTCAGTGCATTAGAGTAGTTTTAGTGGAGATACTTTTATTTGTTTTGAAACCTTCTTTCAGCCAGCCAATATAAACAAGATGAAGCGTTTGCATTTCTGGATTAAAGGAAATTGCCTGTAGTATTTCTTAAAAGCAGTAAATAATCATGATCCATTACCAGTTGTTCAGCCGATACCCACATACAAATTTTCCACTTTTGTAATGTATGGCACATCTATCTGAAGATGCTTACTCAAAGAACAGTTTATTTCATAATTATTTTATATTGTTTATTTAAGTACTATCTATAAAATACCTTATGAGTAAATGTAAGCTTTACTGTACCTGGACACTTGTGAAAATTATCTTTCTATCTAAGCTAATCCTATTCCCCTGAAGAAAAGTTTTCCGTCAAGTCTTCCCATCTGTTCTAGCTGTCTGGAAACATGAAATATGGAGCTGCTGACTGGGTGCAGACTTTTCACATGCTGTATTTTCATCCCTGAGTTGGTGACAACCACTTGAGGATTGAGGGCCAGGAAATAGCAAAAACCTGGTTCCAACCAAGTGCGCTCTGTTTTCTCGGCGACAGAAAAGAGACAGCAGTTTTTTCTTTCCTGTGATATATACATGAATAATCACTTCTGCATGACATGGAGGCAGTTTTTTCTCATAATCTTAGAACTGTTCAACTGTTTAAGAAGAATTTCTTGTTGAGAACTGTGTTATGAGCCTGAAAAGGCTTTAAAAAAGTGAAGAAAATAGTGTTACAATGAGGACTGATTTGAGGTGCTTTTAATATGTCCAGCCTGTCCTTCAGATGGGAACCTTTTTGGTGTCATATCTAGTAATTACTGAATTAATTAATTCCATTATGAGGCAGACAAATTCATCATAAGTAAATTTCTCTGAGGTCTGACATTTTTGTAAAAAATAGGCTATTGATAGCATTGGGACACCTGATGACAGAACAGACTAGGAACGATGTGACATAAGCTTTAATTTCCTTGTTAACTAGAGATAGCAGTGAGTAAATAGGGGGTTTATTCAAGTTCTGAATACATCTTACTTAAAAAGCCCAAAAAACATAACAGGTTATCTAAGTAATAACAAATAAGGATCTCCTGGATCTTTACTCTGAGAAATCTGTAGTTCTATAGAGTTCAAAAGTCTCTCACAAGCTTGAAACCGTCTGAAAAATTTGCCCTTACTATGCTTTTTGTTGTATAAAAACAGTATTAAATGAACTGTTGATTTTTTCCATGAATTGTGGAACACATTCTGGAATTTACCTCATAATAATTAAACAAGAAATAGAATTTTTTCTTCAGTGAAGTGATTTAGTTTTACCAGCACTTCAGTGGAAAGTAAAAATTATTTTCTTTCTCACATGGTTCCTTTAGCAATTGTGTTTGACTTTTTCTACAAAAGAATAGACTGAGATCAGGTATAAATATTTAATTTGTGTTGTGCCAGTGAACGTCTTCAGGATTAGGTGTTGAAGATGTGGCTCCAGCCTCTTTTGGCAGGTGTGTTTGTGAATAGAGGCTGTGAAGAGAAGGCTGAGAAAGGCAAGTAGGATCTTCCAGCTTGTTCAGATGACATGCATCTGCAGCAAGCTAACTCCAAAAATTTGTCTCTGGACCTACAGGAAGAAAGACAAGTTTAAATAGTAACAGAAATGATCAAGTTCTTTGAAAAATTTTGGTTATTAGCTTGCAAGGATAAAGTTGTCATTCTTCTCTCACCTATGGGACACTGGTCTGCAGCTGGGTCCCTAGGCAGCTTTGCAGAAAGGAAAAGGCAACAAAGAGAGGACACTTCTCTTTGCCAACCCACCATAAGTAGAAATAGAAACCCCAGTCAAAGGAAAGCAAGTAAGACTATGCAGGAAGTTATTAAAAATAAAATATATTAAAAAAGTAAAGAACAAAAGAATAAAGGGGAGAGGAGGGGAGGGGAGGGGAGGGAAGGGAAGGGAAGGGAAGGGACGGGAAGGGAAGGGAAGGGAAGGGACGGGAAGGGAAGGGAAGGGAAGGGAAGGGAA
>JAWWES010000133.1:8953514-8976502 GCA_035583135.1 Lophotriccus pileatus | reverse complement strand
GGGAAGGGAAGGGAAGGGAAGGGAAGGGAAGGGAAGGGAAGGGAAGGGAAGGGAAGGGAAGGGAAGGGGGAAGAGGGAAAAGAGAAAGGGGAAAAGGGAAAAGAGTAGTGAGATTAGTTTATATATGTTTGGTGATAAGGACTGACCCATGAGGAGATATGGAGCAAGCAGTATCATCAGAGGATCTCAGTCTCTATGTGCAAAGAGAAATGGGACGTTGACTTCAGTTGTATCTTAATTATTTCTGAGAAAAGGCAAAACTGAAAAGAAGAATGTCAGGATGCCATGAAAGAGGGAGCAGGTAGGTTGATGTTACATTATTTTCTTTTGTAAGTACCATAGAGTAGAATAGTTACTGAGATGGTAACAGGTACAGGTACAGGTACAGGTACTGCACTGCCCAGTAGTTATTCAGAAGGATTGAAGTAGTCAGCCTAGAAATCATCAGAGGGGTTCTGAACCACTGGATAAAATGAAGTCAAAATCAACAGTCCTTCTGTTCTGCTTCATTTCAAGTAGCTTTATTGCTGAATGTTGCTGTTTGAATGATTTTTTTTTCTCTCATTGTGGCAAGGAAAAAAATCAAACAAAATAATTAAAATTTGATCCAGCCCTTATCTATTTTTCCCCAACTGAGCATAGCTGCCTTTTAACAAGTAAATAATCCTTCCTACCCTTGTAGCTGTTGTGAGTTGTTTTAGATTAATCGTTTCATGTGAAATTACTATTTGATTGACAAACTAATGCTCTTACATCTTCTTCTTTTAGGACATAAGTGTGTCCTTCACTCATAAAACA
This sequence comes from Lophotriccus pileatus, assembly GCA_035583135.1. NCBI lineage: Eukaryota > Metazoa > Chordata > Aves > Passeriformes > Tyrannidae > Lophotriccus > Lophotriccus pileatus. The sequence goes on along the minus strand of JAWWES010000133.1, from coordinate 8,975,704 downwards.
TAATTACGTGATCATGTAGAAAACTCCAGGAAAAAATGTTAGCCCAAGAGTTAAGATTGACTGTTAAACAAAACCCAGACTTTCAGTATTATAACCTCTGAGTAAAAATTAGCATGCCAGTTCCCTAGGCAATCAAAGCACTCACAAAGCACAATGGATCAGGATTTCATCCTGACAGATGTGTTATTGAGAAAATGGCCACTTTTGGCTTTGTGATTATTTGCTCAGATGTTTAATCTTCACATGATAGCAGAACTTGAAGAAACAAGCTGCGAAGCTGTTCATACGGTCATGAAGCCAAAGCACAAAAATGCAGTGCCCTGATTATGAGACAGCACCCAGAGCTATGAGGTCAGGTTTAACATATTGAACTCCTCATGCCAGTTGAGCCAGACGTGGTCACAGGGCCTAAGGGCATGTTTAGCCAGTGCAGCATGGCACAGAAGCTTTGCAGTAACTAACTCCGGCCCTGAGGCACCCTCATCCAGCTGTACTGATTTTGGTATGGGCATTGGATTAACCACAGCTTAATCAATGAGGTGAAGAGCTCCCTGGAAAACCTGTGCTTCAGAGCAGAGCCTCTCTCTTGAAGTGTGACACTTCTGGAGCCAAATCTGTCCCCCGTCCTCCTTTGCAAATCAGATGCTGGAAGGAAATTTTTTAAAAGTTTATCCCATTTCCAAGATAACTATCCTGGTTAATCATACTGTGATACCATTTATTCAGTGCCCCACTCTGAGAATCTGAAAATGATGAAAGGACAGGTTTTGCCATTGATGTGCACCTGCCAGGTAGATCAGTTCAAGCCAAGTACAAGGAGCAGGATGACTTTTATCAAATGTGCCTCTACACTCAACTTGGCTGTGTCTCTACACTTCTTTTCCTAATAGCTGGCAAGTTCCTTTTCTTGATAAACCATTTAGACTCACCAGCTTGGATAAGTTCAAGGCCAGGAATTAATTTTCATCTTTCATCATGCCCTTAGAGACAGGTCCTTCCTCCTTTTGTGCCTCTCACTCTCATATGGTCTCAGGTCAGGAGGGTTGGAATGGTTATTTCATTTAACATTTCTTCTATTTATTCACACATTGTAAGATTGTGACCTAAACACCAGGATGGACTAGTCAGCAGAATGAGGTTGCTGTAGCCCCACCTTTCAATACAGACACTGTATGCACAGTAGGCACCTGCAGCCTCAGCACACAGGGAGGCAGCCTTGAATGCTGTGCAGTAGCTTGAGCAAAGAAATCAGAGACAATTCTAACATCAAAATGCAATTCTGCCATATGCACAATAATGGTTAATCTGACACTTTTTAATTATGCATTTGAGTTGGTCTTCAGTAACTGTACACTAAAAAAATACTGTGGAATAAAACATACATCTCAGAGAGCTATGCTTTACCTCCACAAATTCTAACAGACTGTCTTCAGATTAGGAGACAAGCAGCACAAATCACAGCAATGAGGTACGTTTACAAACACGTAAAGCAATGTAGGTAATAAATACATAGACCATTTATATATAATTTATGTTAGGTGATTAAATATCAGTGCAAATGTTTCTTGAAGCAACTCCTAGATATTTTATCCTTTATTTATGTTTGGCACAAGCCAATGTAGCTACCTCTGTGTAAAATGTTGGGCTTGTATCTTCATCACACATTGTTCTACTCATATTTATTTTGTTCCTGTTGTTTCTGATTTACTCCAAAATTGCTGAGAGAGGATGATTCAGGTCCATCCAGTCCTAACAGCAGTACATCTCAAAGGCATTTCAGAAATACTAGGATGAATAACTTCCAGAAACAGATGTAGTAACATGAAGGAAATAGAGCCTAACTGTACTGTCATTGTTAGCTACATTTTCAGTTGTTTCATAAAGTTCTTAGGAAATTTCTTCGTTACAGATTTTTATGTGTGGCCTCCATACTAAATGTGGGCTCAGAACTACTGCAATCAACTAGCTTGGGTTTCAATTCATTCACATTTCTGTATTCCAGCAAACCTGTTCCTTCAAATTGTCCAGATGCCTCAGAGACAGGGGTTACCTTTCCTGGTGATTATGGTGCACGAATGCAAAGGATAAAAAGGGCAAGAATGTATGGACAGAAAATATTAACATATAACCCTGACAAGGGCACACAGAGTGAATCTTAAGAAACACAACTTTCTGGAGAATTGTCTGGAAAAAAGGGTTTACATCTATGCAAAAAATCATGTTGGGATCCTGTTCAATTACAAATCCAACTACTGATTGCAGGAAATTACATAGTGGAAACTCACCTGCTTGATGGAGAATAGCTGTCCTTGTGCATGAGGGCATATGCCAACAAACTGGGAGGCCCGCCAAGATGACAGATCAGAAAAATGAGGTACCAGCTTTGCAGCACCCATAAGGCATCATGGCGGAATACCAGAGTGGCAAAAATTCCAAGTTTGATCTGCGTAATTGATTTCATGGGATGTAATTTTTTTTTCCAGTTAGTGGAAATTGTGTATTTAAAAGAACAATCTGCTCACTGACAGATATTTCCTTTGTTATGAAAATGCAAGCTGGAATACTTTAAGTCCAAGGTTTATTTTTTATCTAACAGTATTATAAAATTATTTTTAATCCAGTCATCTGCTAATTTAACTGCAAATTCATTTAAAAAATAATAATAGAATCCAGAAAATTTATTTTGCCATCCAAAGGTGGAACTTAGATAAATAATTATGAAAATTTCTCTGTAAAATCATCAAGGGGAAAATTCCTCTTCTCTGTCTGCAGTCTTTTCTTCTTAACCACAACAACAGGGGACAGGTTTAGGGATTCCTTTAGCTCAATGAGAACTCTAATTAGTGGTTGCAAATATAGCAATTACAATGTGAACAAATATAGTACAAGTATGTTTAATGCTTATTTTAACTGTGTTCTGTTTTGGTAATCATTTATCTCTCCCCAAATTTAAAGCTTTGCACAGTTAATGAATGGCTTTCATCTAACTTCTGTAATTTTCCATTCTATATATCGTTCATTAATTTCAGTGAACAATGGATGAGAGACTATTACTATCTGCATCTCAGAAAAAAAGGAAAAAAAGTCCTACCTTGGGAAAACTTGCTATGTATGGAAACTAAATATCGCAGTCTCACTGGTTTTTATTTGGGTGAAATACTCAATGGTGTGAAACAATGTAAATCTGGAAAAAGTCCTGAGAGCATTCATTATTTTCAAAATTAACAAATGAATGCAGTTCTTCATCCACACATAATAAGAAAAAAGTTTATTTTAAATTTTTAGGGGTAATATAATATTAGAATGTTCCTAAATTATTTTTTAGGTATTTCATTCTAATAAAAGGGCATTGAGAATTACTTTGATTATTTTGAGTGTTTTCCTGTATATATATTAAACATATATTTATATATTTATATATATTTTCTCATACACACAAGTTTTCATACAAGCAAAATATGTATATGTTTATAAATATATGTAAATATGTTTGTTATTAATTTGGTCTTTTTTAGATGTGCTCCACTGTAGATGTGTGTATGTTCATAGTGCTACCCCTGCAAAAAAATACCCTGAAAATTTGCAGAAGAGTAAGGAAACCTATACATTTCAATCTAACCATTACTTAAGTGATAAGTTTGAGGAGCTCTTGCCTGTAAATTCTAGAAGAGTTTTTTCTGCATATTTTCACCTTCTCCATGTCAGTGTATTTAAATAAATCCTTATTATAGTAGCAGCGTTCTGGTCATGACACACTATGGTTTAGGTTGCATAAGAGCTTTCCTTAGTTGCTCTTTAGTCTTGGAAACCTTCACCACTCAGGCTGAAAATCCTCTATTTGTTCACTACCTGGGGCTGAATTTTAATGGCAAGTTTGGGCAAAAGCAGTTGTGCCATTTACCAGTGAGGGGAAAGTGAATAAACAAACAGCTTTTTTCATTGCAACATTACTGCATCTGACTTGTTCAATTTTTTGTTTTGCTTTTTTTTTATTTTGTCTTTCATTTTAACTGAAACACAACATTTCAGAAGTGATTTTCTTTTGCCAGCTGCTAATGTGCAGACACTGAACTGTATTCCTGAGGATTACTGCAGTTTTCTGCACTTCACACTCTTTTTATAGTGAAAACTCACATATATTTATCTATGAGGAAAAGAATTGGGAGGAGATGGTCTTGTCAGAAAAGCAGTGAAGCAAAACTTGGGATACTTGGATTTAGTTTCTATCACAGATGTGCATGTCTTGAATGGTCAAGCTGCTTAGGGATAGATCTTTCCAAAGCACCTGAAGGCTTTGCAAGTACAGCTCTCTTGCCTTTTTGGAAAACAAGAGTCACAGTTTTCTTCTCTCAGTGTACTTCCAACGTATTTCTGGTAATTCCCAAGGAGGAGGAGCATGTAATAGATTTTCATAAATTCCAACAAAATTATTTTGTAGAAACGGAGATGATAACACTTCCTTTCTTTCCTTTCTCTTGTTCCTTTGTGAAGAAGCTGTCTGATATTTTATTTGCTTAGTACAATGAAGGTGGGAGACAAATAGGAATCTGCTGAACAGTGATGGTGATACTACAGAAAAATTTATACTTCCCGTGCTGTTCACGTCACAGTCTAAAGGAACTGGGTCACAAATGGTAAGTTGCTTAAGGGCACCAAGTGTCACAACAGGAATAGATGGCTATTTCCACAGACCACTGAAATTCAGCAGTGAAATAAATATAGGGGATTGTATTAATTATGGACTTGATTTAAATCATAGGCTTTAAGTTCCAATTAGGAAAACATTAGAAAGCATGTTTAAGTCCCATCACAAGCAGAACTGCCTTTAAGTTCAACTTGTCACTAGAATTTCATCTGGCTTTTAAAAGGAATTAAAGGATAATTTTTCTATAAAATTCTTAACCTCCTGAAGTCAAACTTGCAGTAACTTACGGGTATCTGAAAGCAGTTTTGTATCTGTGAAATGTTATACAGTTGTAACTTCAGTAGTCATTGCCAGATCCATTTCTGCATGTATACTCATGTAAAAAACTACTTTAAAATTTACGTTACTGAGAAAATACAGTGTTATAGATGCAAACTAAACCTAAATGAGATTGTCCTGAGTTATTTACATACTGTATACTGCAGAATAGCAGGATGGAAAATTACATTCTGAGTATAAAGGAATAAAATAGATTATTAACTATTAATTATTTTCTTCTTAGCAGGAATGTAAAATAAATTCTGATTAGCCCTGACTTTGCCTAGTAATTAATGGAAATTATAATGCTAGGTCCACAGGTATCAGATCTTGCTGTTCTATAAGCTTGTCTTCTGAAATCGGTTTCTATTTTTACATATGCATTATTAAAATCTTTATTCAGAGATTCCCAAAGACACTTTCAAGCATATGGGTGGCCAACAGTTTCTAAGTGTTAACTGAGTATCATCTGGCTTTGAATTATTTCAGTGACTGAAATACCTCTGGCACCTTTGGATCAGTTGTCAGTGAACTGACATTCAGATAATAGTTTAGGGGGAGATATAATTCTTTTGCATGTTAAGAGATAATTATGAAAATTCAAAACAAGATATCAAAAATTTTCTACATTTGTCTTGCAAAGTGTACTCTGAACAGTTAATAACATTAAGATGATTTAAAATAGCATAGAGATATACATATTCAGGCAACAAAATTTTCTCATCCAATTAAAACAAACAGGAGAGATGTTTCTTGTAATGTTATTTTCTGTTTTCTTAAGGTTGCTTGAGGCAAATAGTCACAGGAAAATAGTGAGTTATTATGTAGAATTCTCTTATTCATAAAGTGTGTGACATGCTGTTTTTCCTTCTGGTTCAAGCAATTAGATGCAGGGATAAAAGGACACCATCAACAGAAAATGTTACTGACCCACTATCACATGTTGTGGGTACTGGCAAAAGGCACCCAGGAAAACTCTACTAATCCTGCACTTCTCCAGACATCCATTGAATAAGCAAAGGGTCTTGAAGGAAACTTTTATTCTGCAGGAGATGGATCTGAGAAGAGGAGACTGGGGTCCTGCTCCTGGCTTTGTGAAGTTTGCATTCTTCATAGGTGTGCATAATCACTGCCACATCACAAGGCACCAGGCTGTTTGAACAATCTTTTTATAACAACTTTTGGAGGCATTTGTTAAGTATCTAGATTTCTAAGTATCTAGACTTCTTTAGTCAGGTGGTCTTTTAATAAATTACATCTGGTTCAAGGGGATCACTGTTAAGACCTACTTGAGCATAGGTCAGAAAAATCAGATTTTTGGCAGGTGTGGGATGGGGGCAGAAACCCTCCAAGAGGATTTAATTATAGGACTTGGGTGGCTTATGTTTGTCCCAAGTCAAGTTCACTGGGAAAATTATAATATTTGTGAAGTGAGTTTCTTGGGCCTGTCACTTTTATTTGCCAGCCTCAGTGAATGTCCTATTTGTCTCTCTCACTACTGCCTCTCCCTGAAAAAGCTGCTTACTTACAGATAAATTTTCAAGCTCTCTTCAGTCTTCCAAATGACTCATATCCCTCCAAGTCTCTCCTCCTGAACAGAATAATAGGATCCTTCTTGCTGTCATTTATCTCTGTGAACATGCAGAATTATAATAGTGAAGCAAATAAGATTCAAACAAATGTTTTAAGGTATGCATTTCTTTTGCTCTATTACATTTACATATGCTGAAATTATACGACCTTTATGATAGTCCCAAATGAAGTGCACAAGGTAGAATTAGTATAAAAGAGGAACTTTTCAAAGATGATTTCTACATAGGATATAATCAGACGTATTACTTTTCTTCTGCAAATGGCTCCCAAGTTGGCCAAAATTACAAATGGATTCTTTAAGGAACATAATTGGAGCCTGTTTCAGATTCAGTTGTTTCCAAGGAAGTTTTGCACCTTTAATTCATTCTTTTTGATAATGGGATATTTCCTCACTGTGCCATTATAAGTTATGATACAGATCCAGCTGAGTCCTTGGAACTGAGTGTAAATTTAGTGTTAACGTTTCTTGGGAATGTAGAACTTAATGAATAGGAAATTTATAAATGATTGTATTCTACTGAAGCAATCTGCTTGTAAGCTCTTTGTTCTGAATCCCATCCCTTGTGCACAGCTTCAAAAAATCCTTTGGGAGTGATGAGTTATGCACCAGAGTGAACAGAAGCTGGATTTGGAGAGAAGTCAGAATGTTTCTGATCACTTTGGAAAGAGACAATGTCATTATACTAAGTGAACACCAGACTAAGCTATGGGGTAGAAACTGCGAGGTAAAGCTGAGGGGGTTATTTTTAGTCCTTCATCCACATGCTTTAGACCCTTTAGAAAGACAGTGCTAGTTTTACAGATTGTTGTATTTAAAAGAAATACATTAATAGGAGGCATTAAAAATCACTGTGGCTTTAGGTAATGTTTTTAATATTCAGCTTAGTTTGACACATCTGTCTGGAGCCATGGGAAAACTGCAAATTAAAAAGATCCACAAGATATGCACACCCCAGTGTCTGAGGGAGACTAGTCATTTGGGTAGACCCTTTTTTTTTGCGTGCTCTGACCCAAATAGCTTATTTTTCCCCTTTGATTTAGAACACAGAAGAAGTTATTTGCTATTTGCAGATCAGGTTATTTGGGTCAAAGCACTGGAGTAGGTCTAAAGTATCTGAACAGTCGAGTTCTTTCTTTTTTTCTATTTTTTTTATGTTTTGCATTAGCTCTGTTCTACTTCACTGCTGCTTCACATTACAGCGTCAGAGACCAGTGCCAGCTCCCTGATCCCAGCACAGCAAAACTCCATGTGGGTCGGGGTGCAGGTGGGATAAATATGCCCTGAAGGTGTATGTGGCAGGCACATCTCTTTTCAAACAGAATTAAACATTAGTTGGCAAAGTATATGTGCTGCATGTCTCCACATGATCTTTGATAAGCCACTTGATGGTATTTCCAAAGTGAAAACATAATTCAAAAATTGTCTTGGATGAGAACTCCGCTATTAGGAAATACAATGATAATTTAAAAAGTAACAGTCAAAAATACTGTGGCTAACAGAGAGCTGCAGGAATCATCTCTCAGTCCAGTTGTCTTTAACATCTGTGGAAGAGCAGGAGCAGCACATTACTATTTTGAAGTGGATAGTTAACTGGGAAATGCTGAAAATACACATCCAGATAAAGAGAGAGGACTGGAGTACATTCAGGGAGAAAAGATAAAAACTGCTGCTTAGAAAATTATCTGAAACAAGGACAATGTGGAGGAAAATGATAATGAAACAGAATTCAGAAGAGCAAAAGAGAAGAGATTATTAGATGTCAAAGTGACAGACAAAAATCAGTTTGGGTTTATATACACAGAATTAATAAGCCACGAAAGCAAGAAATTATAGTGAGTGAGAACACAATAGTCATACACCCTCAAGTGTACTTTGCCTCATGAGTCTGATAAATTTCCCTGTAACTCAGCAGGGAGTCACAGAGAGAACATCTCTCACGAGAAGACCTCTGCTTTGGAGCTGGTCCTGAAAGTAGGTGCGTAAAATTTAATTCTGAAAAAAAACATTGTTGTTTACACCCCAGCAAGGAGGCACCTGCAGTTCTCTATCTCTGAATGCTTTCATTTCCTTTACAGTCCTCATTTTTGCCCCATCCAAATTGGATTTTTAGATTTCCTGCTCATACTTCACTATTCATTGGAGGAGCTGAATCCAGGGATGTTTGGCAAATGTCGTTTATCTGAGATTTAAATTTATGCAGAATAGGTATTAAGTGCTGCTCAGCTGAATCTCTGATAGGTTTGGGGGTTCTGGATTTACATTGGAGTCAGTACCTTTGTCTATCCACTTCCTAATGAGATTATAAGTAATCATACAACAATTACACATGAATTTGGACACGAAAGACAGAAAGGAACTTTTTACAAAAGTAGGCAGTGATTAGAGAAGGGGGAATGGCTTCAAACTGACAGACAGTACGGTTAGATTAAATGTCAGGAAAAGAAATTCTTTACTGCTCACAGTGGTTAGGCACTGGCACAGGTTGCCCAGAGAAGTTTTGGATGCCCCATCCTTGAAACTGTTTAAAGCCAGGTTGGATGGGTCTCTGAGCAACCTGCTCTAGTGGAAGGTGCCCCTGTCCACAGCAGGAGGGTTGGAACTAGATGATCTTTAAGGTCCTTTCCAATCCAAACCTTTCTATGATTCTATGATTTTTTACAGATCTCCATAGCAGCTGCATCTTGCAGAATATACAGGCTGCTTTAGTTTTACATTTGAAGGAGGGGAAAAAAAGGAAGGGGAAAAAAATTTCAATCCTTGTAATAAGATGCTACACTCCCATCAAAGTAAACTAAGTCCTTTTATCATTTCATCTTATGCTCTCCAGTTCCATACCAGCTCAACTTGTTCCAGTGGAATATGTGAATATTCATTTCCATAATTCCCTGTGTTGGGATACTAGCAGAAAAGTGAGTAATTATTTAACCAGCCTTTGGACAGCAGAACTCAAAATGCTCTTTTTTTGTTCCATCACGTTTTTTTAGATCTTTAAACACCTGAAATGGGCCAAAGTTTCTTGTTAGCTTGCCTGCAGAGTGCCATTGTTTAGTAAAGAGAACACCACTTCCAGTTGCAGTGTTTTGGTGTCAGGCATGAAACAATGCTTGTATAGGAGATGCACATAAAAGTAATACTCTCAGAGAATTCATCCCAAAGATTCTAAGGCACACTTAAGCTATTGAGAGTAATTGTGCACACTGAACGGTGAGCAGACTTCTTAAGTCAAAAAATTTTGTGGATTTAGAGGAAATATAAATTTTTACTGAGAAGTTGAGGGACTTGCATAAAAGAGCCTAAGTGGGATATTTGACATGCATTTTTCAGAACATTTAAATTTGTCAAAATATTCACACTATTAAGTTTTATAATTAAGGGAACAAACTACAATTTTACCATTGTTAATTTTGCTCAGTTATGAAAATCTACGGTGCTAAGAGCAAAGACCAGTATTGCTAAAATGAATTAAAAAAAAAACAACCCTATTGCTATCAATAGATTAAAAAATAGTTGAAGAAAAAGCCTCACAGGTCCTTGTGTTGGTACATGAACATCCTAAATGAATCTGAGATATATATGTTTGTTGCATGATTCAGTGAATGATGAAATTGCCTTTGATGATATTTTTTTACTGGTAGCTGTTTCACATGAATTTCCAGTAGAAAGAACAAAGTGTTCAGGATTAATATGAGAGTGCTCTTTATGAGACAGCCTCAATAGCTGGCTCATTCAACAGTTCCAACTGTCAATATGCCAGATATTTCTATGTAGTGTTCCCATTAAATGTTTTAATCAAGAAAAACTACTGTAATAGGACCAAATTTGGCATATAATTAAAACAGAAAAATTTCATATTTTCTCTTTCATGTAACTGTACTAATTCTCTAATAAATTTCATAAAGTTGACTCATAATTCTGCATTGGCATTCTGACAAAAGAACAGAATTCTTTGCAAGTGTTTGCTTAATTTACATTTTTCAAACCTAATTTCAATTTTTATTGCTTCATTTTGAATATATTGATTAAAGTAATATTAAGTCTTGCGAAGCTTTGCCAAAGAAAATGAAAGAATTAAATTATGTATATTTAATTAGCTACAGTTCTTGTTTAGGAATAACTTATTCTTTCTCTTTTAAGGGTGATTTTTTTATCAAGTAAACTGTTAATTCACTCGTAATTCATTAATCAACCCTATGAGAAACATGAAGTGCAAGGGGGGGTGAAAAAGCACTTTCATATTTAAAACCTGTTCATTTAAACATGTAGATGTATATCATTTAAAGAAAATTCAGAAAGCTATTTTATAAAATAAAAGTCCTCTGCCTTCCTCAAATCTCTGCAAGGTCTGTAATTTACTTTGTATTACAGCATTGGCTTCAACATTGCTAGTTCCAGGTAACAGATTTTTAGAGAAACAAGGAATGAATCATGGCAGTGTAAAAAAAGATTGAGTAACAAAAAAAAAATAGTCAAGTTTAACTCCTGAAATTCCTGTGCATTCATCTCAGTTTAATTTTTTTTTTTTTTTTGAAGTATGGATCCTGTTAAAACAAGTAGGTATTATTGATGTTTGTTGGCTTTGAAGAGCCTTCACAATGTTAAGTAAACAAGTAGCTTTTTTACTTATTAAAAGTAGTTTTATTTTCACAGTCAAATGTTTTTGTTAAATTGGGATTATGCTCAGAGCCTTCACAAAGTTCTAAATGATCAAGCCACATTAAACAGTGACGTGTCACATTACAGCATTAACAGTGAACAATAAATCAGCTAATCAAATGTGTGACAAGAGTAATTTTTGGTTGAAAATTAAAGTGGATTTCTATTAGAAAGAAAAAAAATAGAATTTACAATTAAGCCTTATACTTATGCAGAACTAAGGGTGTGAATTGAATATACCCTTGTTTATAGAAACTAATATTGAAAATGACAATCTCTAAAAGTTGAAATTGTAAGGTCCCTTCTATGATAGCTTTCCTTCAACTCTGTAGAGAAGAATACAAAATTTAAAATGCTCTCTTTTCCCTGAGCCTGGGAAATTTGTTCCGGTGAAGCACTCAACAAAAGTAATTTCCCACTCACAAGCAACCTTTACAAAAGAGAAAAAATCAGGGATAAAAGCAAACCATACTTACAAAACCATGTGGTAAAACTGAATAATCTACCAAATATGAGAATGAGAACACTTTGAAATGACTCCTTCTGCTACAATTGCAGAGTGGCTGGTGACGTATTTGGTCATGCCTTTCTTCTTCTGGGTAAGCTCTTACAGTTTTCTGTCCAAGACCCCCAGGTTGTCAGGTAGTCAGTCACTTAAACTCCAGCCACATAACCACTAAAGTATTTTCTCTTACATAGATAAATCCCGAAAGTCATGAGTAATACTCAAAGGGAGTCCATAAGAATCCAACCACTAGAAAGATCAAGCTCTTGCCCTTGAAGTTATCTGTGATTTCCCATTGCTGAAGGCTCTTTTATATTTGTCATCATTTTATATAAAAAATAATCACTGAAGTAATGGTTCTCATTTCTTTTCCTCTCTTCTTTCCTTTCTTCTCTCACTCCTCTCCCTCGTTTATGGCTCTTTCATTTCACTGGGGGGAGCTGCAGTAAAGATGACACACATGTCAGTCGACTTGGACATCATGTTTAACCATTCCAGTATGAAGATCAGTGGCATATTCATCCTACTATCAGGCTCTAAGATCTTAACTTTGTAAAAGTATCCACAAAACTGCTCTGTAATACACAAGAAGGTTAGGCATGGTCCATGCTGGCACTTTCTTTGTAACAAAACACACCAGCAAAAAGATGTTTCTTTATTAGGACCCAATACACCCAGGGAATTCTGATTTGCTCTTATAACTTCCTTTGGGTGGCAAAAAATAATATTCCTATTTTTAAGATTTAACTACAGATTTTAACTTACAGTAATGAAGGTCCTGTACTGTATGTGTGGTACTGTACAAATTCCTTGGTCATCCACAATTTGTTAAGCCCTTTGTAAATATATAAAATAAAATATAGTAGTAACCACAGGAGCAAGGAAAAATAGTGTCTGGGTACAAATGGCTACAATTTTATAAGATTCAGTGGTTTTCCCAGTCAGTTAGACTCTGCTATACCACTGACAGAACAAACTGTTCTCTATATTCTGCTGTTGGAAATGTTTCTCCTAAAACATGCCATATAAAGTACATATTGCCTTATAACACAATTTGGTTTAATAAAACCCTCCCAACCCACTAATTAGAACAAGTAACCCAGAAGTCCATTATAAATTGCTGAAAGGACAGATATGATATCCCCAGGAAAGAAATATGGTTGCCTTTATTTATTATTCATCATTACTATAGTTAACCAATTAACAAATAATTTTATTCTTTCAGGCTTATAAGGAAAGGCATATTTCTATGTTAATTATTACCACTGAGTTATTAATGCTATAGAATAAAAGAATTAAACATTTTAATGTTACTTTGCTCTAAGCAAACAATAGTCCTTAAGATTTACAACCTCCAACCCTCTAAGTAATTTATTTAAACAGTAAAATAATTTGTTTTCTAAATTATACAACCTTCTTTACACTGAAAGCCTGTTCTTCTAGGTAAATGGGTAAATATGCTGTTCCTGCTTGAATGGAACAATATGCTTTTGAAGCTCAGAGTAGTGACTAGACTGGCTTTGATAAGAAGCCCACAGTGACACTGCTCTGTGGTTATGCCATTGCCTTGCTGGAGTCCCAGTGTAAATTCTTAGTTTTGCATTAAGAGTTTCAACAAACCATTTCACGTGCTTCTCTAAAATAAACACTATTTTGGCCAAGGAAGGAGGATGTGTCCTATTTCCTTCACTGTCTAGAGTAGTTCACTCTCTTGAAAGCAAACATTGTAGCTCTTTTCTCCCTGATTACCATGTCAAGGTTTTCAGAGGAGCAAGAACTGGATTCATGGCTCTTCATCCTAAGGGAGGTACCCATAGCCCTTGGCTAAGGAATTGCTCTAAGCTTTAGTCTTTTTTCAGTGCACTGAATATTTAATTAGTTATCTCAAAGTGGAACAGCTTTCAGGCTGAAATAGGAGGGGGGAAATATTTTCCTCCCTCATGAATATCTTATGGGATATTCTCCTGGAAGGTAAGAATTCAGATCTTCTCAAGCAGAGAAGAGAGTGAACCCAGGTCTCTTACACTCAAGCTCAGGGCATAGGCTTGGAATTAAATTAACTAGAAAGCTGCCTAGTTCTAAATGGGTCAGCCTGTGTGTAAGTAAGTAAAAATAGTCCAGGTAAGTTAAGTCACCTTGCTCTTGCTGCTGTGAATCCTAACTAGGGAGAGGAGTCTGCCTCTGACACTGTCCATATTTGAGGCAGTTCTCCACCACTCAAGCCCGTGCACTGAATTTTTGTTAATATTACTGCATTGCACTGTTAGAGATTTAATTGTTCACCTGCAATGTGTATGAAACCTTCAAGCCAAAGCAAGGATGGAAACTTAACTTGGCAGCTACACAGCAGAAAGTCACTGTTTTGCTTAAGTTTTAAGCACGTGTGAACCCTTACTGGGGCAAAAACTGACAGATATCATAGTCCCGAGGTAAATCAAAGGGAACACCCCAGATTCCTGGCCACCTCAGTAGTATCCTACCCTGACAGACATTGCTGAAGGAGAAGTTTGGCAAATGACTGAATTCTCTTAGCAAATACTACTTGACTGGAGGAATCAAAGATTAGACTTGGTATCAGTTTTAGCTTCAATACTAGTTTATTTTTTTTGTTTGTGAAATACTTATATGTTTATTTGAAATTGTTTAGCAACTAATCTAAAAAAAAAAAAGTCTAAAATTTTTGTCCATCCAAGCATCATGGAAAATTAAAATCACAAAGAGTTTCTCAATAAGTTTCCGGTCTTCTCCCCAGGATACACTACTTTCCACTTCTACAAATCATCAGACCTTTACAGATAGCTTGGGCATTCCATCAGTTTGCTTTGTTAAATATTTAAACACTTGGCAGGTTTCTTTTTTTTTTTTTGTGTTCATGTACCAAGTGAAAGATAAAATAGAAATAATGACAAATAATTGGTTAATTAAAAATTATGTCAGTTTGAGGTGAATTCTCCCATTGTTACTATGTTGCTCCTAAACACACTTTTATCATTCAGTCAGCTGATACATATTGGGGTCTCACACAAAGTAGGATTTCTGAACAGGAAGATTTATCTGGGAAAACATTCTGGCAACTCCAAATTACAGGATTTATTAATGATGTCAATAAACACTTTTGTAAATTGATTGATGCTGCTTTCCTTATGAAAACTGAAAACTCCTTCACTCTCGCTAAAATCATTTGATCTTGTGAATGACTATACTGTACTTTTGTATAGTTCTTTTCCAATACAAATTTTAGCCATGATACAAAGCTTCTTTATCATCAAAATTCGTTTGCACTTTAAAGGGATCCTATAAAATATTTCTACTACAAAAGTGTATGTGGGGGAGAAAGAAAAATGGTGCAGTTGAAGTTGATTTCACTTTGGCACTTTCTCTTATAGTTATTTGATAAAACCTGCCAAATCTGATTTTGGAGTGTGTCTGTACAGCATATATTAAAAGAGCTAGTAAATTTTCAAGAAAGGGAAATCAATACAATAATTCAATGTGAAAAGCTCATTCTTCACTGATAGATTAGTTGAGGTCTCACAGCTCACTGTCCATTTTGAGAGCAACATTCTGTGTTGTTACTAACCATGGGAAAAAGTTCATCTTAAGAGGAAATGTCTTTGTTGAGGAATGTTGACTTCATAATACACTTTTTATCCAAAAGGTCATGAATGCCTGAAGGCATGTATTGATGCTACACTCCTAGGACAAAATCCTTAAAATTTTCATTAAATAGATTTTACTATTCTCTTGCTTTTGTTGGAGGAAGAAGGTTCAAATAAATGAATTGATACAACTTTGGTCAACACTGCAAGTCCATAAAGAAAAACCTGGGGTGAGTAATCTATTTCAAGCCTAGCAAAAGCTTTTTTTGGAACTCCCCTCACTTTTTCAGTCACATAAATTTCTACAGCACAAAGATAATCTATCTTTCTACACTCTTCATATAATCAATCTGTGTTGTTAATAGCTCACCAGTGAGATGATACGTCTGTGTCACCAACCCTTTTGATGGACAGCTTTTTATCAGTAAGTTACAGAAGCTCTATAGTAGCACATCCCAAAGTTTCTCTTTCATAGAACTAAAATTTATACAGCCACAGGCAAAGTTGTACACTAAAAAATTGAAAGTTATATACATTACCCTAGAACTTCACTTAAACTGGTACATTTGCCAAAATTTTACTGTTGTTTTTATTCCTATGGATTCGAATTAATTATTTATTTTTTTTTTACCTCCTAATGGCTTCTTCTCCCCTTCTCTTTCCTCTGTCTCTCCATTGGTAACTCTTCAGTATCCTTAGGAATCAAGATCAAAAGTGTAAGGGTCATTGAATGCAGCAGAACGTGTCTTCTCAGCAGCGTAATGAACCAACAGGTTTACTAAATATCATAAACAGTAAAGAATCTGGATATAATGAAAAAAAAAAAACAAAATGAAAACAATCCAAAATTTCTGTCTTGTCCATTTTTTGGAAAACAAAAACAAAACTAAAAAAGCAACAATTCCAAACAAATCAACAGTTAATGGCATTGCCTGCAGCCAGGAGTGATCCTATGAGAGTGTCTCACTTCAGCAGTGAAAACCTTATTCTTCAGCTGCCTACAAAAACACGGCTTTATCAAGCCAAAACTTTCAATTATGGAAATATTTTCCATTATGAGGACTGACCAGAAATCTTTTACAGGG
This sequence comes from Lophotriccus pileatus, assembly GCA_035583135.1. Taxonomy (NCBI): domain Eukaryota; kingdom Metazoa; phylum Chordata; class Aves; order Passeriformes; family Tyrannidae; genus Lophotriccus; species Lophotriccus pileatus. Next base: position 8,959,305 of record JAWWES010000133.1, on the reverse strand, counting down.
CAAATCAAGTTATGAATACCCTCATTCTGTTAGCTATCTGGTAGATTAAGTAGTAGCTTCATCCATCAATTTATCTACCAAAAATATTAAAGTACTTTTTTGGAAAATTTACAGATTTTGTTGGGAAGTGGAGGAAATAAAAATTTTTACTGATTCTTTCTATCTGAAAGACAATTGTGAAGAAACTAGTCCTCGCTGTGGGCTTGCGGACAGGAGAACAAACACCGAACAAGTAAGAAATCCATTCAGATTCGCTGGCACTTATGAAAAAAAGACAGATGTAGGGACCAACAGCTCTTTTCTGAGCTGACTGTAACCTTTAAAAATAGTTTGGGTTTGCATAAACTACAGTTCTAGTTTATTCCTAATTTTTGTTTTTAGCTGTTACCCACATTTCTGTTGATTTTCCTCTAACAGCTTGCAGGATATATATCAACCTGTTGTGTCTATGCCTGAGGCTTTTTCACCTCTCCTCTACCTCCAGATGCTTCCAATGGTGCATCAGAGTGTGACGGTAATGAGGTGTGTGGCAGTGCCGTGGGGATACACTGCAGAGAGCTGGTTGTTCCTATGGCTGTGGCGGCTGGGAGAGGAGTAGGTGGGTGGGTGGAGAAGGGAAATGGAGCAGCAAAGTGAAATTACCAAAGGCTGAAGCACCAGAGCTCACATTAGTGTCACTCTGCTGCTCCTTGCAGGCAGCAGCCTGGCAGCAGAGGTCAGAATGGAACCTGACAGGGATCAGTGCACAGCCAGTGTATGCCCAGCCACGCCTCTAAACAGGAGAGTTGTCTCAGGTGCTGTTTCGGCTCTGCACTTCATATCCAAATATATTAGTAAGAGATGGACAGCACACTAATTTATATTAATTTATTTTTTTTACTTAGCCTAGGAAATAAAGAACAATGCGATCTTTTTGCATGATTGCTCACGGAATGCTAAAATCTTTTTGGATATAGAGTATCCTTGGCTTTAGGCACTCCATAGTAATTAGTCACTTGCTAATACTTAGAAGGTGTTGCAGTTACAATAATGCTATTTACTAGAAGAGCAATAAAAGTTAGTCAGGGATATATTGAGTAATTTAGTGGATAGTTTGTTAGACTTCCTTCACTCTGGGCTTAATTATTTTATCTGGCAGCTTAAGTAAACACTTGATCATACCCAGTTACTCCTCCTGAAGGTGATAAAAACAGTATTATGCCTCAATAAATGTCAGATAAACTGGATGTGAAACTTCAAATTTGCAGAATGTACATGACTCTCAGTGGTCTACTGTGTTAAAGCTGTTTTTAGAATTCTCAGCATAGATTATGTTTATAGAACAAAGACTAAAATCTGCATCCAAACAACAAATTTGCAAGCATGTAAGTACTCCACAGTATTGACTTTTAAGGACTGAGTGTTGATTTGCCATAAACCTTCTCTTTTGTTGAAGTTTCAAGAGGTGGGGAAATTTTCTCATTGTTAGTTATCAGATATGTGTTGAAAGAGATCCCTTCATGTTCCATACACTTTCCTCTAACAGTTTTAGGTGCTTCAAGTATTTGAATTAAAAATGTACATGCAAGGTGAACTTTGCAGTATCACTTAAGACAGTTCTTTGACCATGGTAGGTTTGTAGTTTCAAATTAATTTTGAAGTTACAAAGGAGATAGTAAAGAGCTAGAAAAACAATAATTCTTCTTTACTATTAATTATTTAATTGATTGAATTATAAAAAGGGGAGAAAGAATAATAAAGTTATATGAAAGGTCTTGATATCAAGTTGTGCTGTAAGATGAGAAGCAGCAGTAATAATTACTAAATTATTACCTCTAGTCAGAAAACAGCTGAGCTTTTAATAAATGGCAGCAACTCCGTTTCTTCAAGGTGAAGGAAAGAATGTGGAAATACTTTTATTTTTTGCCCATAGTGACTATATATGCCTAAAGAAAAGATAAAAATGTATCAAGCAGAGGCTGAGTACTGAAATTTAGTATATCTTTATTCGCTCTGTTTTGCTTTCTCATTAACATAAAATAAGAAAAAGTTTTATCTTTAATATTGATAATTATGTAAACAAAGGTTTCCAGCTTTCTGTAAATCCAGCCTCTTTAGTGGCAATATCACGATAAATAAATCTCTGGGGTTTATTGAAATTATTTCACTGGTCTTTATGTACTCTGTTATATGCTATATCAGAAACATCTCATGCTGAAGGTTACTCTTAATAACCATTTCCAAAAGGCATTTTTTAGTATGTTTTATTTAGTAATAAAAATTTTGATTTTTTGCTGCAGTTTACTCTCAGGATGACTTTCAAATGCACTGCTTATCTGCACGCTGAAGTGAAAATGAAAGCAATACTAGTGACAACCATATTTTTCTTTTTTTCAGATTTCAAACACTTTTTAAGGTCATGTGGGTATTGCTGGCCAAGCATCAGTAGTTTATTCATTGCTTGATTACAAGTGGAATTGCAAATGGAATGAAATAAGATGGATATGGAGGATTACCAACTGCTGTTGGCATACAACTGCATGCTTAAAGATGTCTTCATTCATTAACAGACTATTTTAGCTTGCCAAGGTTGGAAATGAAATGCAAGTCACAGCTTGTACATTTATCACTGTAAGGAAAGCATCCTGCCAGTACTGGTTAGGCAAAGTGTATTTGTAGCCATTAGTAGTGCAGTCTGATTATTGGGCTCGATCTGTTACTAATGGCAACCAGGGCCATTGCCAACACGGCGACAGCATTGTTTCCATCTGTGCTTACATGAGAAATTTTAAATCTTAGAGTTTAAAGTTTCGGAAACAACCTTACAGACATAGTTACTTACTTTCTTAAGGATTTTTCCAGCTGGTGTACCTGCAACAAGCAAAATGGCACCTGCCTTCTGTGTATCAAAGCAAATCATAGTCAGTCATAACAGGTCCTGTGACTTCATATCTCAGATTTGTGCTCTCAAACTACCTGCAGTTCTCCTTTCCAGCACTATAGTGAATGGCTGTCCTGCTCCTCCTTCTGAGAGACAGCTGTTAACAAATGCTTGAAGGAGTTAATACTGGAGAAAAATGAGTGGGTATGTGGAGGGAGGGAAGACAGTAGGGGGAAAAAAGCAGGATGTAGGGGATGGGAGTGGAATCTTGCTGGTTGATCCTTGGAAAAAATATGGGACAATATATATGAAAATAAAGCAATTGCATATACCCTAATGTTTATTTTTTCTGCTACATTATGTCTTGTACAACAAATTTTGATCACATACATCAGGTTGTGCATTATGTTGACTTTGATAAATCAAACTTTAAAATAGAAATACTTCTCCTTTGCTGAATAATGTTTTAAGCCTGAAAATCTGCATTAGAAGGTAGGTGTATCTAAGTATTTTCTGGTGTTTAAATGCAAGTACCTGATGTAATAGAACTTTTTAATCTGAGCAGCCTTTTTGTAGTTACCTTGAAGGTCAGGAGTAATAGATAAACAATCAGACTATTATTTCAAGTATAGGCATAGTAATGCAAGAAGCTAAAAGGAAGGTACCAGCTCTTTTTCAGTTCTTACCAAACTACATTTTGAACTGATGTATTTTTAAAAAGCTCTGTTTTCCTTCTTTGTCTTGAATAGGCCATGGTAAATTTACAACCTGAATTCATCCTCATCAAAGTTTTATTGCACTGTAGAAGAAAGAGCTATGCCAGACCTGACTGACTCCTGGCTGCCTCTACTGTAATTTATTGATCTTCCAGCACTAGCAAAGAAACAAATTCATACCTGATATGCTGCCAGTTTCTTAAGAGAAAACCTGACAGTAACAGCACGTGTTAAAACTGTCCTTGTTGACTCGGAGATCAAACAGCTGGAATGGATGGGTTCTGTGGCAAAGCTCAGAAGAAGCAAGATGCCAGGCTGGTCCTAAGCTGGCATTTCTGCCCTGAGCATTCAACAGCAACTTGAGCACAGGGAGCTTTAGCTGGTGCCTTGATCCCAGGAGCAAGACCAGCTCAGCAACTCTTTTCTGTTCTCCAGCAGGAAAATAAGGAAATATTTTGCTCTCGCAGTGAGTACAGTAGCAAGTGTCTGAGCATCTCTGCAAATGGGTGATGAGCATTTAAATATTGCCCGGTATGAAAAAATTAAGTCACAGTGCCTATGTGCAAATTAAAATGAACGTTTATGTTGAGAGGCTAAAAAGCAAATCTTTGTATAGGACAAAGAATACTTTCCACGAGGGCATGGGAGAAATGAAGCTGATGGAAAGAAAGTAAACAAGGAGATAGAGGGCAAGGCGAGAGAGACACTCAGGACATAAAGTCAAGAGAATAAAATTAGAACAAGAGAAAGGAAAATCAAGGACAGCTACTAGGAGATATTTTCATAGCTCTGGCTATACCAAGATGGTAAGTGTTAAATAAAGTAATTCTAAAAAAAAAAATAGAAAACTGTGAATACACACATTTACTGTTCCAAATCATCTCTCTCAGTCTCTGAGCAATACCCGAAAAATTGTGATGTTTGTAAAAAAAAAAAAAAAAAAAAAGAAAATTAAAAAGCCCCCACAAAAACCAAACAATTGAATCACGAGTTATATCAAACAGTTTTAAGCTCAACTTGTTTTAAAGTCTGACCATATATCTTTATGCAAATTTCATAAATAGCTAATAAACTAAAGCAGAGGCCAAAAGCCTTTGAGACAGAGGTTTAAACGATCTGAGAACTGGGTTCATTAAAAGAAAAATCATTGAAGTAAAGCTTGAATGTCTGTTTCACCCAAATTCTTCAAAGATTTGTAATTTACTGCTGTGCATATTGTGTTTCTGCGGTAGTAAATAGTACAAGTCCCTTCTCCAAAACTGAAATTCATCTTCCTCGAGTGGAATTGAGAGAATAATGGGCAGAAAAAAGTGATTGTGTCTTCCAGGGTCTAGAGTATAATGGGAGAAATTCACATAACACAATGACTCATCCTCTTGAGGTGAGGGTATGATATTAGATTATTAACATCTTTCAAGACATTAAAGGCTAATGGGATGTTTTGAACAAATAAACATATTTTAATAATTTAATTCTTAATGAATTATGAAAAAAAAAAAGTTCTCCCAAATGGCTCGAAGCAAAAATTGAATTACTACAATCTAATTTTAGCTTAATTCTGTTGCAAGCAATCTTCATATCTAAAAAATGAATTGAAAGTGTGTTAAGTGTCTGGTTTTGAGCACTGTAATAATAAAGCTGCAGTAAACAGGAAACAGGGTCAAAGAACTCAGATATATTACATTAGACCAAGGTTTAGAATATCCAAAATTAATGTCATATGGAAAGTAACTGAACAATCACTATTTCATTTCTATGGAAATCTGTTAAGGCTGAAATAGCATCAATGTCTGGAGAAGTCAGAAGAGAAAGAGGAAAATTCTGAATCCTAAACTGTGTGCAGAGCAATTGCTCAGAAAAAAATGCATTTCTCAAGGTAAAACAAATGTTGAAATAAGGACACTTTACAGATTCTTTCTTATTCTGTCCCAGAGTCAGTTCCACGTGCTGTAGTTTTAATGAAAGTACATTGGAGAGAAAAAACACGGAGGCAAGTTTCTGATTTGATTGTAGTTACAGTTTAAAACAAAGACGTGAAATCATCAAAGTTGGGGGAAGAAAGAAACAGATGAAAAGGAGATTAGGAACATGAACACTAAGGAGAGAAGGGGAGGGAAGGGAAGGGGAGGGAAGGGAAGGGGAGGGAAGGGGAGGGGAGGGGAGCGGAGGGGAGGGGAGAGGAGGGGAGAGCAGAGGAGAGCAGAGAAGAGAAGAG
>JAWWES010000133.1:8893059-8953414 GCA_035583135.1 Lophotriccus pileatus | reverse complement strand
GAAGGGAAGGGAAGGGAAGGGAAGGGAAGGGAAGGGAAGGGACTGCTTGCCAATACTGAGCGTCGGTAGGTTTCTCGGGATGTGGCTGCCGGCCTGGGGGGAGCATATTAATGTATCATAGGATGGCTTGGGTTGGAATGGACCTTAAAGATTGCCTTGTTCTAACTCCACCACCATCTTATCCTCATATATACTCATATGGCAAGTTTAACAGACCACCTGAAGTACAGTAACACCCATCAAATGAATGCTGTTCTCTGTCCCTCTATTACTTGCTAATGTGAAAAAAAAATTGAATTTTCTTCTGAAAGCATATAGCATATATTCAGAAAGAAGTATCTAATACTACTGCTAAAGATGCTGTCATAAAGATTAGAAGAGTTTTGTCAACTCTCTGTGGCAATTGTTTCTCAAAGCAATACTTCACATCATGCCCACATCTGAAAGTAGATACAAACATCTAAGTTAAATAATACCTGAAATTCAGTCAGTAGAAAAAATATTTCTTATTCATAAGTCTTTTTTTTGTTTTATTTTCCCTCCTCCTACAGCAGCAGTGGGTTAATATTTTCCTCCTTATCAAAATAACCCAGATTTAAAAAAAAAAAAAAAAAAAAAGCGGTGTTCTGAATTAGCATTATAGCAACTTTGACACATTTATTGATAGATTCAGAAATCTAAGTCTTAAAGAGTTAATAGGGGGAAAAAAACAGATGCTCGTATCTCTTTTGTATACTTGTACCAACATCACAAATGTACTCAAAATGTAAAGAGAGTTAAAGTAGAAACAGAAGCTCAGCTATATTCAAATTAATTTGAAAGCATGATATAATTACTGTTGAAAATTATGCTATTAAAAAAAAATCAATTGAGATTTGTGACTCACTTCAGTTTTGGTTTTATCCCTTCTGCTCTAGAAAATCACGTACTGCATATCAAGTGTCCAGTGGGGTTTAGGAGGCAAAGACAAGCATCCATTTCAAGACATTTCTTTTGGATTCAGACAGTACTGACTGTATGAAGAAAGGGATGAAGATACCTCTCTGAATTTCCTATATATTGTAACCTTATTGCAGCTCACCTGGTTTTCTTCAATGCAGTTTGCGATTTGTTTTGAGAAGGAAATGTTATCAATTATTTTTCAGGAATATAATGTGGAGTTTTACATTTATGATGCATTTTTAGTAAAATATTTATTTTGAAAGCAGCAGCAGCACATTTTTACCTTTCCCATTTAACTGTTTTTCTAGTGTTAAATATAGTAGGAAGGAAATCCAGAATTGTTGAATCTCTGTATTTGACACCTACACAAACTGTTGGGCAGTGGAGGAATGAAACACACAGCAATATCCATTCATATCATATTAGCAATTATGTTATTTCTGTTTCTGTGCCTTCTCTCACAATCATCTGAGCTCATGACAAACTCCACACCATGGATGGGGCCCTTACCTAAGACTGATCTGGTTTGTGTCAGAATTATTCCACTGTCAATGAAGATACCGCCCCACATACACCCCCCCTGAAGTATTGAAGGAACATAATTTTTCTGTATGGAGCTTGTATTTTTATAGATGAGTATCTACATCTGTATGCAGAAGGGGAGGAAAGGACGCAAAACAAAGAATGATATAAAATAAACCAGAATTTCACTACTTAGGACAGTATTAGGATCTTGAATAAAAACTCTAACAGATGTGAGAAACTGTGACACAATACTAGTCCAAATGCTAAAGACCTTTTTCTATATATAGTGATTTGCAAGGCTCATGTTACCTTGGAGTTAACCAAGATGATGATGTAAGCCAGACAAATTGTTTTGGCTCCATTACAGTTGACAAAGAAAGAGATGTACTTAGAGAAGGCAGTTTCATCTCACCCACATTAGAGCATAATAAAATGTGGTCACAGCAGCAGTGAAGTAGGGCCGGAGGATACAATCCTAACAGGAAAGTGAGACAACCTGCCACAGGAAGAATGCATAGAAAATTGTTGCATTATGATAATGGCGTTTTATTGATGTTACAGCATCCTGCAAAGGAATCATAGCAAGATTTTTAGAGAAGGCTAGCTTATATGTTGCCTCTCCAACATAAATTTTATCATTAGTTTTGTAAGGTAACCTCACATGAAGTAGTAAGCACTGTCTTTGCACAATTCTGAGCTTAATAAAAATAAAAAATGTGGTGTAAAATTAATTTAGATGTAATGAAATCACTGAAGAAACTCTCTCTTGTGGTCCATCAGGACACCTCCAGAGGTGCCAGTTGGCAATTTAGCCTCACTGCTTCAGTTTATCAGTATCAATATATAAAAAGCACTGTTTGTGGTGGGGATTAGTTGTTGTCTCATCTCACCACATGTTCTGAATAATAAATGGTTATGCATGTTACCTTCAATATAACTTGTCATATAAGTTCTATATAATTTAGTTATTAAGATAATATGTGACAATATTTATGTAACAATATCCTTCCAATCACTCAACTGCTTCTAAATGCTGAGGGCCAATTAGATGATTTTTGCCTCAGAGATCTGGTAATCATTTGTTGACAGATATTAAATGATTCATATAAACACATTCAGCTCTTTTCTCCCATGAAAGAAATACTATTTACCTTTTCTCTTATTCTTTTTCTTTTTCTTTTTTTTTTCCTTTTAATGAATGTAGCTGTTAATTAAAGCTCAAGAAGCTTAGAGCACCCAATATTTGAATTGCACTACACATCACTTCAAAACTATAAGCACTTAATTTATAGTGCACTTTTAAAATTAATTGCTAGTCCTACTATCAGCATTATATTATTCTCCATGAGGAGATTTTACAATCCAGCTGCTTTGTGCTTTGTGCCACCTCAGCACTCTGGCCTACCAAGCAGCACTCTCATCACAGGAAACACCTTCCAACCACTCACTATGGCAAATGTTCTCTGTTGACAACGTCTGGGGCTGCATAGGGTAGCAATTCCATAAAAGCCCCCTAATTTCGCTCCTTTACTTGTGTCCATCAGCACACCATTCCCAAAACATCATTAGGGCTTGTAGCTGAAGACTGGTCCTCAGCATCTCTCATGAATTTCATGGCCTGTTGCAAAGACTTTCCTCCCAAGTCTACCTGCTGGTTTACAAGTCTGAAAAATTTAACTGAAGCTGGTGAGTTCCATTTCATTTATATAAAAGGCTAAAAAAAGTAATTTTTTAACAAAACCTCAACTGATTGCAAGTTTATGAATTGCATCCATCATAATCCAAGGCAGAGATTTGACCTTGAAGTATTATACCCAGCTAGGTTTGAGGCTGAGTTGGAAATAAATTGGCAGAAAATGTGCATAAATCTGCTGCAGTAGTTGCTTTGAAGTCTGTATTTACTACAAGCTCATAGGCTAATTACGTTATCATAGTTTTGCATTGGCTTATATTATATATAAGCCAGCACAATAATTTATAGCTTTGCTGCTAAACCAATGAAAGGGGCATCTTGTCAGGATGAGATGTCTACCTTTTTTTTACTACAGAGAACAGAACAGCAACAGCAAGAAATTCCTAACAAAATAAACCAGCCAGTCTCGTGCCAGATGCTCATGGGCTGAGTTTGGGGCTGCCATTACCTCCAGTGAGCAGCAGACGTGGTCTGACTGTGAGCCAGCCCCGGGATCTGCCTGATGTCTCGCCAGACCTCCCACCAGCTTCTCAGCTCAGCGCTTGACATATGCTGCCTTTCCAGTGGCAATCGCGAGGTAACTCCTCGATTTGGAGTGAGAAAACTGTGAGCCCCTGAACTTCTGCAACTCTTTGGATACATGTCTCACAAAGTATGTGTAGCAAGTAGTGCCCGATGATTAATTACGCCTAGAAAGTATAGCATATTTAGTGAGCCAGGGCAAAGAACCTTCCCTTTCAAAATGATGTATTTTGGAGTCTTCTCTCCTTTGCATTTGATCAAAAGGAATTAAAACATATTACCAAGGCATTATGGCATCATAAAAGGAATTATGTGGTGATTCCAAGCAAGGCTATATTCTGGTTGTTTCACGTTTTGGGTGTGGGATTTTTTTTCAAACTACTACTGCTTCAAGAATCAAACAACAATAGAGCACAAATTAAAAAATACAAGAAATTCTGTCTTTCAAGTATAATTTTTTGTATTTTTGATACTCATTTTTTATCAGCTACGTATTTTTCAATGAATAGATTAAGATGCACCCATAGATGTATGAATAAATTATATGTATGTATGTATATGTATTACTATTGTCCCAGTTTAAGTAATTTTCTTTTTGCTTTTCTCTTCCTCCCAGAAGTGACTTAGTATAAAAAAGGCAATGCACAGTATTCTTGTCTTATTTAATTTATGTATGTTTACTTTTAATATCATACATTCACTTTCCAAATTTAGACATGGGGTTTTTTTGCAGGTATTTCTATACGTACCAGAATTTTTGTTTCAGTGTCATCATCTGGTCTGCTGCTTTCTAGTGATGTAGGTTAACTGCAGGGAACTTTTCCTAGTTTAAGAAACAAATTAAAAGGGAAAAATCCACCAAAACAACAAAAAAAACCAACAGGCTCTCTCTTGCAAATATAAACATATCATATTTTATTTTTAATTTGCATCAAAACCCGCAGAGAAACTGGAGGTGAATCTAGGCCCTCACTGGCTTTTTGCACATGTTTTTCCTGGCACATTTAACGTCCTCTCTTTAGCCGCAGCTATTTGCAATGCCTCCCACACTCACTGGAGCAGGCATACTGTTAACTAACTTCTTGTTTTAAATGAAGGGCTATGCTGACAATTAAATGTAGGATTGTGCATGCTTCAGTGCCGTGCCTTATTATAATCAACGTGAGTAGAAGCAGAGTGCTGAAATTATGGGTTTTAGTCTGCATCTGCATGGCATTATTATGCTTATCAAGGTGAAAATGTCGACGCTGAAGAATGTAATTGTGCACCTTAAGCTGCAGCAATAGTTAAACTGAGCTCCTGCCCCGACTATTAATGCGTCAGAGTGCTACTCTTAAGAGGCACTATAACTCTTTATGTAGGCATAGCTTTCAATTCATTAATTTATTCCCTTCCTTTCTGGTTTTTTTTGTTGGTTTTTTTTTTTTTTAAGACTTTTCAGACATAGGGTTTTTTGGTTTGTGTGTTAATTCAATATAGATTTTCGTTTCTAACAAAGTCTGGGAGCAGAAAGCACAGCATAGGTTTGTGTAGAGTTCCACTGCCCTCCGGGAGGTCAAGTCTCAAATGAGCTGAGGGACAATTTGACAGTCCATGCGTGAGCTGAGACTACTCAAGTTTGTTATCAGTAATTAGGGTCTGTGGCTTTAGTCTGGGTACTTATTATATCAAATCAGAACAAACAGTCAAATAGTTCAGTAAATTATCTATGTTTAGTAGATTATCGATTTGAACTGACCATTGTCTCATAGCAGTTATGCATGTTCTATTGTTGATTTTAATGTTTAGTCATCTTGAACATTTTGATTCATTATTCCATTACGTTGGAAAACAAATACAACAGTCTTAATACAATATATTACTTTGTTGAGTTTCCTATATTTGCTATGCTCTTAAGTCAGTCACTTGTAAACTATCTCTGCAGAGGGGAATACCACTTCTCTTTACAAGAGGGAGGAATGTTTTCCCCTTGAGTCACAACGATGAACCCATAGAATTCCCTCAACACATGTGCCAAAATCCATCCCTATGCCTGCACAGTAGTTAGCATTTCCCAAATTATAATATTGCAAACTCTGTAAGTTCTCCTTTTCTTTCTTTCTTTTCTTCCTTTTCTCCCTCCCCTCCATGATTTTGCTGAACAACAGATAGGCAGGAAGGCAGAGTAGGCATGCTAATATAATAAACAAATTTTTTTGAAATTATTTCAACCTGGTTTTGTTTCTCAAAAAAAAAAAAAAAACACAAAAAAACAAACAACAAAAAAAGAAACAAACAAACTAAAACACAAAACCAACCAACCAACCAAAAAAAAAAAAATAAACAAACAAAACCAACAAAAACACTACACCGGTTTCAGTATTTTATGAGTCATTTTCTTAAACTGATTTATTTAGTTCTAAAATAATATTTTGCTACTCTCAATCTGATTTTTGCCATGAAGAGAAATACAATGGACACTCAAGGATCTGGGAATTACATACATGATTAAAATCTGTTTTTTCTACTCCTTTGTGTAGAAGGAAGACATTAGCTAGAAAATATTTGTATTTATGAATTATTTGATAATTTCCTTAATGGTAAAATTAACCTTAGCTACATAGAGAGTAGATTTCACTTGCTTTTGTTGAAACATTTGGTAGCCTAATAGAAAAGGCAGACCCCTTGTGCTTTTGAGCATCTCTAAGGAACTGAGTGCGAAGGGGAAGGAGGGCTGCAGATGCACACTAAGCAGAGGCAGAGACTGGGAAGATTAACGCTTCTAGGTTTGCTCCTATACAATTTGTGGAAGTGAAGAAGTTATTCACACCACTCAAAATAAGTAAGAAAAATTGTTTTGCCTTGGAAGTGCTGAACCTTGTCATGTTTTCCAGTTGCCAAGCACCAAACTACTGCTCATCCATATACGAATAGAATCTTTCATAGTGGACTGCTGGAATTTGGACTTACCCAAAGTACAGGTAATACATGCTTATGCTGCAGGGAGAAGACAAGGTATAAGGCTAAGCAAGAGGGGCAGATTTAGATTAAATGCTAAATAACATTAAAAGTAATAAAAATATATTCACTGCCATTTAGCAGAAAAAGTGTATTTTCTGCTACTGGGCTGGGAAAAGAAAAAAAAGCTGGGATTGTTGGAGCAGTAGTTGATCAGCCTGAGAATCACAGTTTTCTTAATGATAAATATAAAAGTTGCAGGTGTTGAGTTTGTTTCTAATCTTGCTTGCATCAATATAAATCTAGAAAAGCTCAGTGAGACTGATGAAGTAAAACTAATACAAATCAGTATTTTAAAATGAGACAGTCAGCCACTTTTTACACATTACTGCCAGGGCTGTATATCTCTACTGATTTTATTAGAGTTATATATCAAGATCAGACTTTTAAATCATTCTAAAACCAAACCTCCTGTTGCAATGACAGGTAAGTCCTCTCTATTACATACACTGAAATATAAGTGAGAGGCCTTTATCAATTCTGCAGTGGTAAAGCAGAGTCTGCATTTCTAACTTTTTCTCCCTTACTCCCCATGTGATTCCTCTACAAGCAGAACTTTTAACTGATCTCCAGGAGCAAACAGCCCTTTGAGAGACAATCCCAGACTGGTTCAGGCTGGAAGGAAGCTCTGGAAACCCCCTAGCCCACTGCTCTCCCCATTGAAGAATGGTCCTCATGTCCAAGTGGCTCTTAAACATCTCCAAGGACAGAGACTTTGCTCCCTCTCCCTGTTGGTCCAGTGCAGAGTAAAGAAACTCAATGTCATGCAGCTGGAGTGAAAGTTTGTGCTGTACGTGCCTGGAGTCGAGTGAGAAGGAGGAGAGAGGAATAGGCTGTGACATGACATTGCTTTGAAGCTCCTATCCAAGTGCAAATAAGGCTCATACTAAATAAGTCCCTGATAGGGAGTTATCTATTTTTACTTGTAGTGTTAACTTACAACCAAAAATCCATTTTGGTTCAATTCTTGCAGCATTCAGAAAAACATCAAAATGACAATTTACTTATGGTGCAAGCAAAACAATGGTTTGCATGATGATCAGTTCAGCTTCTTGGTTTGATTACAGAAAGCCTTGATTTTAAAACATTGAGCTTATCTCTGCCAAAGGATCAGACTTCATAATTTTTTATCTAAACCTGTCATTTTCCTGGTGTATGCAACCCCTCTCTGCCCTTCCTCTTTCTCTCTTGATAATAAACTGCTGACAAACCATGTTTGATTGTCTTGTGAAGGTGAGAAGATCAAATACATACCAAGTATTAACAAAAAAGAAAGAATATCCCTAGGGGGAAAAAAAAATTACAGAACATGCATTTTCTTGTACTGCTGGAAAGAGTTGTCAGGCATGGAGAAAAAAGAGTTCAGAGGCCTCCTGCCACTGGGAGGGAGAGGGACCCCAAGCCCTACACAGGGGCTCTTTCAGGAGCACTTCCCTCGCTCTTGTCAGTCAGGAGCTGGGCTGAGGGAGCTATGAAGGAAAGGACGGGTGTTGCTCCCAACCACTGATATTACAGCTATTCTGTCTTTCTTACAAGCAGAGGGTAAAAGCTCCAGGATCATAAAACAAGGCACTTCATCTTCCCCAACAGCACTGTGTCTCTGTTTTATGCTTGTTTATACTTTTCCCCTGATTTCTTTTATTTTTTTAATCATTATAACTTTTTTTTTTTTTTCCTGAGTTAGTTCTACTTTGTGGAGATCAAAACAATCCAGGATTTAGCCCTCTGTAATTAGGGCCACATGATTGATGGGAAAGCAGCAAGGGACTTGGTTTACAAGTTTAATACGACCAGTGATTCCCACAGATTCTAGAATCCTAGAATCGTAGAATCTCCTGAGTAGGAAGGGACCCATAAAAAATCATCAAGTCCAACTCATGGCCATACATAGTATATCCCAAGAGACAGACCATGTGCCTGAGAGTATCATCCAAATGCTTCTTGAATTCTGTCAGGCTCGATGCTGTGGGCACTGCCCTGGGGAGCCTGTTCCAGTGCCCAAACACCCTCTGCAGGGGGAACTTTCTCCTGATATCCAACCCAAGACTCCCGTGACACAGTTTCATTCCATTCCCTGAGGTCCTATCCCTGGTGATCAGAGAGAATGCCTGTGGGATCACACCATACACAGCACCTGAGCTGTGGCCACTCACTCTTGTCAGCGCTGTACTGGGTGGGCTTAGAGAGCCAGAGGACAGAGGCTGACTAACATCTTAGCAGCCCTTGATATGTTGCAATACATTATATGAAAGCTCAGTAGCAACAATTCTGCCTTGGAATTATGCTTAATAATTAATTTGCACAGATTCTATAAACGTTTGCATTTACTGTTCTACAAACTACATACAGAAAAAAATATTCTGTCTATACCTGATCCTTGACTGGAAATCATGGGTTTGGTACTTCTCCTTAGTTTTGTCCATGCCAGTTAAAATTACAAAATATTAATTTACTGCTAGCCTCAGAGCAGGTCGTCTCCTGTCCTCATACTCTAGCCAGAACTCAGAGGTAGCACTGAACACAAAAAAAAAACCAACAAAGAAACAACAAACAAACAAACAACACCCCCGCCCCCCCCCCCCAAAAAAAACCCAACAAAACAAAACACAAAAACCCCACAAAAAAAAAAAAAACAACAACCAAAGAAAACATAGAATCAAAGAAGTACAAAGTGAGAGAATGAAAATAAAAGTTTTCTTTAGCAAAAGAACAAGAAAGAGTTCAGTAGTCCCGAATTATTTACAAAGAAACTCAGGTTCATTTAGTCTGATAAAACAATAACTTTATATGTATATCAAACAACATATTCAGAAAACTTACCAAGAAAACTCTATATCCTCAGAGAGAAATGTTTATCTTGAACCTGGAGGAAAAGAACCTTTAGAAGTTAATGTTCATTCCTCTCCATCTGTGCCAGCACCTCCTGAGTAAAAATGTTCTCATTTTCATCAAGAGTATAATATAGATAGCTATTCAAAAAATATGTACACGCACATGCACACACACAAACACTTATTGAACTTCATATTTCTAGGCTGAATAATACAGCAATTCCTTTTAATATGAATGAAACTGTGAGTCGTGCTTGACTTGAGCTTAATTTGAAAAAAAATTTCTGTGGCACTGTGAAAGGTCTGTAACTTCCCAGCTGTTATCTTGACCTGGTTTACAGGTAAATCAGGCACAGCTTTGTTCCTCCAAGGTTATCCATTCCAGGGATACATTTTCTGTTTGGTATGCAGGATACAAAACCACCCTTTGAAGACGTGGAGTTGTCTTGCTCCCGCTAGATCTTAAGCTTCCTTTAAACTGTGATGAAGTTTAGGGAAAAGAGTTCTAATCACCAAAGAAATCCTTTAAAGCATTGATGTTTTCAGCCTTTAGATCACCTTGTAACAGTCGCAGTGGAGAATTAAAACTCTTGTCCAGTTGTGTGTGAAACTTTGGCTATACCTACAGGCCTCAATGTGACCATAAAAGGAATCAAACTTTGGACTTGCAGCTGTTCCTGTGTCAGTCACTGTAAAAACATTCCAGTGCTAATTTATTTAATCTTACAACCTAATCCATTACTGACAGAGCAAAGCAAAGTTAGAAAACAAAACATTTTATTATGCACAAGTTTCTTATTAGAATAGAATAATCCAGCCAAAAATACTCAGTGATAGTAAATATTTGCAAGCTTGGGTAATATGCTTGTCACCATAATTGGCAGAATTGATCTTGCTGAGTGTTCACTTCACAGTTCAGAATAATCCCTTCTCACAGACAAGTCTCATATAGACAGACACGTTTCCTTTTCAGATTTGTACAGGCAAATAGCTGGCATAAAACACAATTTCATTGCAGGTTAATTTAAAATTTATTAGAAAAGAAGGCAAAGTTTTAGGTGAAAAAACCCTCACATTAATTCTCAATCTGCTTTTCTGGAACTATGCCTATTTGTCACATAGACTCAATAAATATGATAATAGCATTATACTGTTAGCATCTTCACAGACGTTCTATTTTTTAGCAATCCTCTAATGTAGAAATCCCCAAATTTGTTTAGCATATTTGTTATCCAATCCAAGAGGAATTTTTAAATCATCTCACAAGATGCGAATGGAAGAGTTTCTGTAATTTCACAGCTCATTCAAGTCTGCTTTATCTTGTGCTGCCATTTGCACCTCTGAAAAGCAAATGCCGCATCTTCAAGTGGAATGGCTGCACTTCAGGCTTTCTATGGGCACTGCAATTCACACAGAGACAAGACAGATGTTTTAGTCTGGTCAAATGTCTTATGAGCCATTGTGCTTATTCATCAGAATACCTGTCAAGTAATGGCAGAGAAGTGTGAGCGATGATAGAACAGAGGTTTCAGGTTTATTGCACTTACCAAGGGCTGTTTCAGATGTGCTCCAGCCATTCAAGTTCCTTACATTATAAGACACTATTTGAATAAACCAAGATTATGCTCTATGGAACAGTAAAGGAAAAACTTAGGAATCAATAATTACTTCAGTTTAAGCGATAGTACTGCTGACAGTTCAGCATTTCTGAACTCTGTTCATCAGCGAAATTATTCTGCCTTAATTTGGCTTACTTGCCCAGAGAGCTGGTGTTAGATCTGAAGGACTTGTGTGTGCAGTGCAGTGAGAAAACTGTTCTAGTAAGATTCCTTCAGTGATGCATGAGCACAGTTCTAGTCAACACATACAATTATTCCATTTCCAGAGCCAGGAATCTTTGGAGAACATAATCTGTTTTACTGATGGAGTACAAAGTCATTTAGTAACCACAAAAGTCAAAGACAGCACCTATTCCAGATGATTTATAATGAAGGAAGTACTTAACTAAATGCCATGTGAGGGCAAGCCCTTATCCAATTTAGGTGGAAGCCTTACAAATATTTTTAAAATACCAGTATGATGAAATAATACTTTTCACTTTTTGGGGGAACTTCTAAACAATATATTTGACTCAGTTTGACATTAAAAACTGCTTGTAGCCCACACCAAACTTCACAAAGCCAGGTGCAAGGAGCAGCTTGCTTACCCATCAGCTATGAACTTCAACTAATTTATTTAACTACCCAGTGAAATAAAGCAGGAACAATTGCTAAGTCAATTACAACCAATAACAGGTGTTTTAGGAAGCGTTGTCTCAGCTGAGCTGCTGTGACTGACTGTGATGGTGGTTTATTCCTTCACAGCCATGCAGCAAAGGGATGTGTATGTAGTTGCACGACAAGAATTCTGCTTCAATTGCTTGGGTTTGTCACTTTCTGAATACTGATGGCTCTATTAACCAGATTAACTAATTATCTGTATTTCATATGTGGATACAAAGTATACCACTGTGATACTACATTTTCATGGCTTCCTAACATATCATCATTACAAATGCTGAGGTTTTATGACCATCTTAAATTGACATAGTGTACGCGTCTTCTTAGAGTCTTGCCTTCTTCTCTTCCCTGTCCTCATGTACATGTGACCATCCCTATGCTTTGCCAAAAATCAACAGTCCAATTACTTCAGCTTGATCAGGAACATGCCCAGACTGAATTTTTCCTTTTCCTACACACACACAAATCAGGCCCATGGTCCAAATCCCCATGTAATTCCAACAGTGCAGCTGTGGGTACAGAAAGGATGAAGAAGTCAATGTCAGGAATAGAAACAGCCCTGTTGTGCAGCAGTTGACATTTCTGTGGTCATCACACTGCAGCCCAGGATGCCAGAGGAAGAGCAACTACCTCTACTGTCTCTAAAAGTATCTGCTTTTCACTGGTAAAGAAATACAATGGTTATAGTGCAAAAAGATTATAATTTCATTTCAATGTATAATTAACTAAGCAATTCACAACAACTGTTTTGTTTTTCTGTACTCACTGCTTGAGTAATGACCATTTTTATTTTAAAATGGTTTCTTAATGTGAGCTCCTGACAGCAAAAGTACAGGGAAACTAGGATATGGTGATGTCCTTGGGCTTACTGATTTTCCTGGAACATGGGTGATTATGAAGGCGACCCACAAAAAACTCTAGACATAAAAGAGAACAATGAAACATGAGAAACTATTGGAAAGAGCTGGAAACACTATACAGTGGCTGAGATTTACCATAGGAGGGCTCTTTGCAGGTGTAAAATACATGCTAAAATGAAGAGAGAAGACAATATTCATGGAAGAAAGTCAACAATAAAGGAAGGGAAGGAAGTGAAATGACAAAGTGAGAAGCAGGAAAAAGTGTTGTGTTGCAACTCTGTGCCACCATGTGATGGAATAAAGATGGAAAGAGCAAGGAATTTTGAGTCTGCAAATAAAAACAATCCATAAATTTACTTTTTATTTGAGATGAGAATGATTGCTTCATTTTCTTTTAAGATGTTGCTATGTGAAAACATTTTTTTTTATTTCTTTTGTTTTAATTATTTGGGATTTTTCTTAGTATTTAAATATTATTTAAATACTTATCATGTATACCTATAGCTACCAAAAGAGATAATAACTAAGAGATTCTTAAATTTTCTGGCATTTAACAGTGCGCATAATGCAAAGACTTTATAGAATTCAGATAAATTTAGTTGACCTATTGTTGAAATCTGAATAAACATGTAATTATGGGCTTAAAAATGTGGGTTTTTTTCTATAGTAGCACATTAGGACTTGATGTGGTGGGCTTTAAGTAGCGTATTAGAAAATCTTTCAGCTTGCAGACAATTCCAGCAATTGTGGGGTCACTGAGAGTTAGCAATTTATTCCTGAAAGTAATGGGAATTGTGCCACTGATTTGGCAGAATCAGTGAAGGCATTTTGCTTTTTCATTTTTTAACAGTTCTGAACAGCACATTGTATTCACAGAAATCTCAGTCTTGTTGGAAATCTAGCTCTGGGACAGTGAAGCCAAGAAACAGGTACATTTACATGGACTTCTGTTCCCAGAAGTACTATCTTCATACAGATGAGTGCAATCTGGCCCGTGACTAATGTTTCTCCCATCTTTTGCCTAGAAGAAGCAAATGGTTGAATTCAGTGAAAGAAAATAAATCAGAGAACATCAAATTCCTTCAGGATTGGGACCTAGAAGAAAGTATTTCCACTTCCAAGTAAGGAATCAAAACACCTCAGTCACTTTAAACAGCCAACATGTGATGGCATCCACTCCCAAGCTCTCCAAGGGTAAGCACATGCATGCAACACTAACTAAATAACTTTGAGCCATATCTTAATTAGTAGAAATATACTGGTTTAGAAATCACAGAAAAAGATTGGTTAGTTTTTGAAAAAGGAACATTAGTTCATTATCATTTATAACTATATATTGGAGACAATATAATTTTATTGGATCTTGTTTTTCTAACATCTTACAACATCCTGAAATTGCAAAAAGAAATATAGGTAAGAATATACTTGCACTAAACCAGTAAAATTATAATCCAATTTGTATTTTAACAGCTAACTTGTTGCTTACTTTTAAATTTTTATTATTATGACATATTTTAATCTATAGTAGCATAACATATAATTAATATAGAATAAAATATGAAAATGCTTCATGCTATAACATATGAAAAATTATATTTTTGTAGAACTGATTAAAGATCTGAGGTCATGATTAGAGGTGCTTGGCAGACCCAAGGCAAAGGGATATTTCCTTACTAAGAGGACATGGGAGGTGACCTGCAGGGTTAGCCGTCAGTATGGCAGAACAGGTACACAGCATTAATGCTTACTCAGAAAGGGTTATTGCACGCTCAAAAGGTCAAATAGGGAATTGATACAGAATAACTCTCTCACTTACTTCATCATCACTTCAGAGATAAGCCCTAAGGCTAAGCAGATAAATATAGCTTCATTGTAGCCAAGTTTCCTACAAAAGGTAAAGTGTCACAAAAGTTTGCGTTGACCATGAAGAAATGGTTTGCTCGACAGGAATGTACCAGAACAAGAGGCACCAGAGTTGTTAAGTGTTTTACTGAAATAGGGGCTTTAATAGAAAATACAGATAAAAATCTGATTGATTCATGAATCTAAGCACACTGACAGCCTCAGGGTGTGTTTTACCCTACCCATGAATCTAAGATGGATAAGGACTGTCCCTACAGCCTCCTCTTCCAAAGAGAAACACTTTCCTGTGTGGACTGGTTGGCAGTCAGGCTTTTTGTGTCCAGAGTTGAAAAATGTCAGATTCTGGCATAGGTCTTTTTTTTTTATACAATACATATATATTGGATTGCAGCCTGCCTTGCCAAGCCCAGCCAGTTCTTCCTATCATTCCCTGTCCGTTGTAAAAAAAAAATAAAAAAAATATTATTTTGACATTCTCTGGGAAAAAGCTCTAAATCATCCTGATCAGAATAAGAGACTCAAAATGCATAGTAAACAAACACTGAAAATCTACCAGGAAATCCATAATTCCATGGATTTTGTAAATTGATTTGCACAAAGTGCTTTTGCTTTTCAAAGTTAACGTTGGATTTACTTGTTTTTACCTTTTTATTTATGAAGCTGGGAGATATAAATTTGACCCTTTCTTCTGGACACTGTAACAACAACTAATAGGATTCAACTTCTCTACAATAACTTACTTGGTCATAAACAATAAACTGACCTTTTTTTTGTAGACTATGGGAAAAATGTGTTAATAAAGAAACTTTCAGAAGCCCCATATATCTGTTTGAGCTGTGGACAAATTTGAGGAGTACTGGCTGTGTACCAGAGGTGTTTTATCCATAAAGGTGAGCACAGGCTCTTTTGGAAATGTGTCCTAATGATACTCTATAAAATAAAAGGGAAGGAGTGAAATAGAAATCAGCTTTAGAAATCTTCCGTGGTATATTATCCTTGAACTTAAATACTATGGAAATTTAGGAATAGGCAGTCATCAGAAATATAAGATAGATGCATGATGGGACAGTAATCTAACAAAATTATCTGTTTGGCACTAGTGCTTCATCATAGTTAAAGAGAAATTGTAAAAACTTTTAAACAAGTGCTTTTTGAATAGCTTACATCATTTGCTATTGGATACCAGTGATTTCACTGTGCAGTTTATTTAAAGAATGGGGAATCTTGTGAAAAAAGGCCAACTTTTTTTCCCAGTTTGTGAAAGGTGATAATAGATGTTTATATGGCAGGATTAATCACAGATAGTTTTCTCAGAATATGAAAAAAAATATTTTTCATACTATTTAGCTTTGCTTTACACTTGAGAGATTAAACTTTTCCAAGTAAAAATTCTGTTGCTGAATTGTCTTTTGGGATGCCTTTAATAATACTAATTTAGAATAGGAAACTTTACATCTTTTTTTCAGTATCTATGAAACATTTTTAAAAGTCAGTACAGTATCTGCTTGTCTGTGCATGTAAATAGGAATAACTATCTGGGGAACACAATCATGGCAAAAGGTCATGTTTACCTTTTATTTTAAGTACTTTTAGACTATCAAGTGGTTTAGAGTCACTCAATCAATACCAGAAGTCAAGGAAAACAGTTTGGTTTATCAACATGAAGATATTTTGAGTTTTCTAAGATGGAATGATATTTCCTTCTGCATTTTAATCAAGAGTTCTTAAAATCATTGTTTTAGTGTATCTGCAACTGCAACAGCATCTTGAGACACAAATGAGCTGCAAAACCCACATGAGGATCCTTTCCTCCTTTTTCCCCTTCTGTCTTCAAAAGGCAAATCAGCATGAAAGCTGAGACTCTAAACACCTCCACATGCATGTTGAAACAGTAAGAGGGTGCTGAGGGGTATAAATTTAACCAATATATACCATGGGTCGCTTTTAATTTTCTTGCTGCATGTTCTACTGACACAAGAAGAACTTTTGGGTGCACACATTGAAAGGCGAAAATAAGTTACTCACTGCACTCACATTTGCTAAACATAAATGATTTGATATAAAACCCAAGGTGGTTAAAAGACAGAAGTGTGTCTGAGGTTCTTAAGCTTTGGAATAAGTGTTTTCAGAGTATGATCCTCTATAGTTCATCTGAATTATTTTAATTTAATTTTAAAAATTTTTTACTCTCTGCAACTTACTGTCTAGTTAGAAAACCCACGAACCATTTTTTTCATGTAAGTAGTTATGCTAAAAACTCCCCCATAAAACTGATCCCCAAACGTATCAACCCCTTTGAATAATAAAAAAAAAAAAATAAAAAAAAAGAAAAAGAAAAAAGACAAGTGAAAAATTACATGTTTTTAAAAGACTGATGAAAATCATACTATACAAGATTGTATGAACACAGACAAGTTGACAATAATAAAGTATTAAAATAGCATCTCTTTTGGTAAGTTCCACGTATCTGTTTTCAATCTGACACCTGAAAATTGTCAATTAAATAATGAAATGGAAGATTAATATGTCTTGAAACTGCAGAAGCAGAGGGAGTCCAGAGGGACCAGCGCTAATACCAGCTACCAGAGTTTGTGAACCATGAAGGATTAGCTGAGTGAATTACGAGTTCAAACCGCAAAATTAGAGTCAATATGGTGAGATGGGCTAAAAGAATATGGAGGATTGGCTCCATGTCCGGGGTGCTGTACTTTACTGAGACTGGATTTCTGGAAATATAGTGCTGTACTTTGAATTTTGATGCACTCTAAAAATCAACTACTTCAATTACTCAAGGAACCCTAATCATTATTAAAATCAAGTTCTTCCATTATGCCTTTCCAGCCCTTTTATTTAAAAGGAAAAAGAAAATACCTGGACTGTTATGCTAAGAAATATGTGTATTCAAATGAAAAAGAACGCAGTTAGAAAAAAAAAATGTAAAAGTTCAGCCTGGGTGCCTGAGCTTTTTCTTAAAACAGTCATTATCTCAAAATTAGTATCAAGGCTGAAAAGCTAAAATAGCTTATTAATGGACTGAGACTCCTTACACTTTTTCATAATGGGAGTCAGCTGTATAGAATCTTTTGAAAAACCTCACTAAGTAACTATCTGCATCTTTAGGCACTTAAATGTCTTTCTCTATTGTACTATTGTCAATTGATTTCAATTAGGGTGCCAGTATTCGGAAATATTGTCATTTTTCACAGATATAAGAACAGTGGTCAGACATGGAGGGGCAGCAGTGGTATGTCCTGTGGCTGGGTGGATACTCTCATGGATACGGCAGACAAATGGCTCAGCTGGACAGGGTGCTGGGCCATCTTCTCTAGACTGTGCTTTTGCCAAGAAAGTTTGACCCAGATGATCTTCGAGGGCTGCTTCCAACCTGTTATTCCATGATTCAGTGAGTCTATGAAAATAAGACTGTTCCAAAGGCACGCTTGAAGCTACACAGGAATTTCACTTTTTGTGGGTAAAATCTAATTTTTTGTGAGAGAACCTATAAACTGCAGGTTGCAAAGTTTGCATTTCACTTCTGTGCAGCTTTTTAAGTTAGGGGAGCCCAGTTTCACAGAAGGAAGAGTCAAGACCATCCTTATCATTGTTGTTAGGTTATTTTGAAAGTATAAAGGGAATATGGAGCAAAGGACACAAGCAGGGAGCCTGGTGATGTTCTCCAGATGTGTTATAGGTGCTATTACGTACTGCATTAGCTGGGAACTGAGAGAATGGGAAGCAAATCATGGTTCTTCACCCTTTTAACGGCATAGCACTACCTGTGTATCATGAAGGTACTTAATATTGTTACTCGGCCTCAGCACATATTTTGGAGCTCAATGGATCCTAAAATCTGAGCAAAAGCTTCATTCCAACAGTACTGTGAAAGTTACTGACAGGAATAGGCTCTTCTGCACCTCATCAGGAAAATGCACTGAATCTCCATTTTCTTAATTTTCCTATTTTTCCATCTTTCCTGAAAAAAAAAAAAATCACAATTTTTAGCTTCTATCTAATGTTTCATCCTTAAGGATTTCATACTTGTAAACAAAATGACTGAAAGCTGACAGTTGGAAATGTCATGTCTGCTGTCAACCCTTCATGAATAATTGACACCAAGATTACCTAGGGAAAGCTGCAATTATCCTGACTCATTAACATATGAACTAAGCCTGGTTTTCTTCTGTGGTTGTAGGATTTTCCTTCAGCTCCTTGATGTGGAAGGTAAAAAAAATCCCATCGGGAGTCTGCTGTACAAAGAATAGGTCTGAATGAATAAACAGAACCTCAGAACTATGAAGATGTATTAGAATTTCAAGTAGTGTTTCATTTCATCTTGCATATACTCTTTTGCCACTGTTACTTTACAGGGAATATCACTGTGGTACCTTTGTGTGCTAGCCTAAGGCTTGGAGGATAGCACTTTGCAAATAGAAGTGTCAGTGTGAGGGTCTTCTTACCCATGTTCATATTTTCATGTACATGCAGATACAGGTGTTTATTCAGAACGCAGAAATAGTTGGTGATCAGTTAGAATTCAAGCAAGCAAAGTCTGCTGGATCAAAACAGCATCAAAAGAGGGAAAAATATTTTAAATAGAAATTCCCTAAAAAAAAAAAAAGATAAAAAGAAACACCTTAACTTGATTTTAAGACTAATTTTAGCAAATCAATATTAAACACTGGAACAAGCAAGCAAAGTAGTCAGGAATTCTACAAACCAGGAAATCATGTAAAGAAACAAACCTACTATATTTACAAAGCTAATAGAAACTACTAACTGCTGCATCAGAGCACGTTAAACACTTTCTCTTAGTCTGTACTATATGACAGAAATTTTTTAGCTGTTGTGCAAAGATGTAGGGTAGCCTTGAGGTTTAGGTTACAGCCCGAAATAAATGTTCTTTTCTTGAAAAAAAAAAAAGCCCTTTGAATTGTAAGTTGAAACCATGAGGCTATTTTCCACAAGTAATTACCACTTAGGATGCCCCTCATTGCTGGTCCCATTGCCTTGAGAAGCACACCATAAATTGGAGGCCATCATATCAATCTGTACAGTTGAATTATAACTTCTTTGGTATAATGAGCTCTCTCTGACAGCCACACACAGTCAAAGTCATTGTTCAGAAAGGATAACCAAGCTATTGCCTCTCAAGTGTAATACACTTCATTAAAATGCAAGTCATTTCTTAAAAAGCACATTCACTGAACTCCAAACCCTCATAAATCTTGTAACATTTCATTTCTTGTTCACAACTCTGAAATCCTTAGATTTGGGCCTTTGGTAACTTTCCTCATAACCTTAAAACACATATAAATTTCCAACTTCAATATTTTTCCTGTTTTGTTTTGGGTTTTTTTTGTTTGTTGGTTTGGTTTGGTTTGGTTTGTTTTTTTTTAATTGCAAGAAAAGATAACAAACAGTTTGGAAGCTCTTGCCTTTTTGATCTTTGCAATTATCAAAAGCAATTATTTAGACATTGGGTCTTCTCACTCTGCTGAAGACTACCTGACGTCCACACAATTTTTCCATCCTTTAATTTCATATTTTTGTTCTGGGTGATAATAGCTTGGGGAAAAAAAATTCATTATCTCTTTCTTGCATTATAGATAATTTCTTTTACGTGACCTTTATGTGGTCTTCACTCCCTCTTAGTGATTTAAATACAACACTATCCATCTCAATGCAAACACAGAAAATAAAGAAAAAATCCCAAACTCTGTAAACTGAACAGGAGAATAGGGGTATTTTGAGGAAACAGAGGCCAGTCCCTGAAGTTTCCTCTCCATCTTTATAAAAACTGTATTAGTTTGAAACTTACTGTATAACTGCCAAAGCAATATCAATGATGATAGATGTATCCAAGGCCAGGCTGGATGGGGCTCTGAGAAACCTGGTCTAGTGAAAAGTGTCTCTGCCCACAACAGAGGGGTGGGAACGAGATGATCTTTACTGTCCCTTCCAACCTAAACCATTCTATGATTCTATGACATCTATATCTATCTATCCACATATTATTTTTATCCAAATCCTTTTCTATCTTTGAGTATTTATGTGGCATTTTTACTTCTTGTTCTGTATACAGTTCCTCTGGTTTCACATACAATGGCCTATTCACTGTTCTTTCAAAATACAGTGTGAACCTGCTAACAGATGACTGATGCTCAGGTTTTCTTCTTAGAGTGAGTTCAGCGCTGAGCAATGTAATACATAGTCCTGTAATATTACAGTAGTGTATACTGTATTGCATTCAGTACCCACAATTTTCAAGGAGCAGAGTAAGCCTATTTAAAAAAATCTTAGTATTTAAATTTATACATAATCCTGCAGTGATCTCTAGAAATTGTCAAACAATAATCTCTTTATATAGCTGAATACAATTATGAATCGTTTTTGCCATAATCTACAGAATAAAATCAATTGTATATAAATGTAAGCAAAAATAACCTAAGTTATAATTATAAGAAAAATTAAATGTTTTCAAGCCATTTGTATGTATAATCCATATGAGCTCTCAGCATTTTGCTCATACTCAAGAAGAACCAGAAAAGCCTCAACAGACATTTCTCAGAAATATCTAAATTTACCTTTTATTGGGATTGATTATTGTTTATGCACAGGAATTCATACACAGCAT
Source organism: Lophotriccus pileatus (assembly GCA_035583135.1). NCBI lineage: Eukaryota > Metazoa > Chordata > Aves > Passeriformes > Tyrannidae > Lophotriccus > Lophotriccus pileatus. The sequence goes on along the minus strand of JAWWES010000133.1, from coordinate 8,932,268 downwards.
TGTAGGGATGAGGGCTGAAGCCCATGTATGCACACATCATACATCTGTGCATATGCCATCTGTGCCATGTACACATGCACCTACAAACCCAGACTCTGTGTGCAGGGCTCAGCACAGTTGTTATCCTAAGCGACCTCAGGGTGGCTTTCCAATCTCTGGAATTTAAATGCATCTCTCTGTGGAGACTCAGAACAAGATGAGAACTCTAGCTGAAGACTAAAGTGGAGCACAAGCCTTGCACACAGAAATATCACTTATTCATGAGCACTTACATATGTGATGCCGTAAGTCGGCAGAGCGAGTACATTTTACCACACCAGCCCTAAATAAGTAGAGCTTCATTTGTCTTATTTCCTAAGGGCCAGGCACCGAATCCCACTTTTTAAAGACATGATTTGCATATAGTCTAATTGCCCTCTTTAAGTAGCAAAGCCTTTTATATGATAATGTTGACTAACATTGCCCATTCTAAAAGGCTGGTTTTTTAAATGTGGAGGCAGCGTTTTACACAAACAGCAGTCACTGGCTATTATTTAACACAGGAGCGTATTAAGGAAAAAGGAACGGGAAATAGAACGTAAAGTTTCCAGTTGGAGGTGTAGCAAAGCTGACAGTCTAGTACAAAAGACTAATCAGTACATAAGAGATTCAAGGTTGCCAGCAATTAATTCTAACAGCAAACTGAGCATATTAAGGGGTCTCGGTCAAATCCTAAGAGTCCTACAAAAATTTAACTTAATCTTTGTCTTCCACTGAGAGCTTGATGGGGTCTAGACCATCCTCCTAGGGGGAGAATATAAAATCCCCTTCCACTATTTTCTATAACTTATGAAGTATATGCTAGACACTTATGAAAAAGAAAAAAAAAGGAGGAAAAAAAAAGAAAAAACCTACTCAAGGCATTTTGTTTCCTCATGGAAGGAGCATGTATTCTTCTTGTCACCCCATGTCTTTCAGCTGGTTTAGCTTCCCCTTTTATTAGTCATTTTCTCAGGTAACTTGGCAAATTCAGCATGTCAAACATCACTTTAATTTTGTCATGCTAGCACATTTGCAGCTATGTTCCTGCCACTTTTGAATTCTAGCTTTCAATCAGAAACATTTATGATTACTTCCCAGCAGCATAATTTTACAGGCTGTATAAAAAGCCTAATTCTACACCAAACTGATAATACACAGCATTTCTCAGAGAATTATAATTTTCACCTGGCTTCAGCAAAAAATGTAGAGACTCAAGTATCTTGTGTTCAAGAGGATTACCTTATGAAGGCAAATTAATTCAAGTGATGGCTCACAATATTTCAGTTTTAACTTTTGAATAGAAATTTGAGCAGCTCCCTTAGCCCTCTTCCTCTAGTGCACTGAAATCAGAAGAGCTACAGAGACTCTTTTACTGGCCAAAGGACAGCTAGAAATGATTGCTGACCTTTATCATAGCATCATAGAATGGTTTGGGTTGGAAGGGACCTTAACTTAACAATTTAACATCTTTAAAATTATATTATCATCCAACAATGAAAGAGAGGAAAGCAATGATCTCCAGTGCAACCAGACACATTGGTTCCCATTTGTTGCTTCTTTCCCTGCCTATTCTCCAAATCCATCATTGGCTTCTTTCTTCACAGGCTGGCTGTAGAGCTGTCTGCTCAGGAGTATTTATGGCCATCAAACACTGCTACTTGAATCACTCCACTTTCCTTTACAAGAACTTCATCCCTTGCTTCTCAAAACCCAAAGAGACCTTTAAGACAACACACCAGCTCTCAAGGAAACAAAGGAAAGGGAGTTTTGTGGATAAACAAGACAGCAGACACTTTATTCGAAGTGATATTATTATTCCTTCCTAATTCCTTTCAGAATACACATGGAACAATGATTTAGATGAGAAATTAATACACAAATTATCTAGAAATGGGGAGGCACATTCAGCAATGTTTGGTGGATTTAGGAAATCTATCAAAAAGTGGAAAAAAACAGCAAACTGTTCTCTGTTATTGCACTTATCTATTAAATGTACTTGTTTGGTTGGAGGTGTTTTTTCGGGGGTTTTTGGTTTTCTGGGGTTTTTCTTTTCATTAAATACCTTTCTGGATATGAAGAAGATGTGTTTTTTCCTATTGTTTTTCTGTATAAAGTGTCAATTGATTGCAAATTTTGGTGTAGCTGTACTGTTACGAGCAACAGATCTCAAGTGAGAGAATATCCAAGACTGCCTTTTCTACTAGATCTAAGATCCTTGATTTATTCTATCTTACCTTCTAGTCCCATTGTTTTAGCCATTTCTGTGTCTTCAGCTCTTCTATAGGATCTGTTCTGTTACGTTGTATTGTTCCAGTTCTCCAAAGGGGACCACAGTAAAATCACAATGTCTGGAAGGATACATTTGTCAGTGGGAACTGAAAAATAAATAATTAGCTTTCATTAACATTGCTTACTGATAATTTTCCCAAATACTGGACCAACATTTTCTTTCATTTTCTTCTAATAACAATGCTTGCTGTTAATCCTGGTATCTTTTGGGAACTTACGCTCCTGTATGCCTTTGTTTTTCTTATTTAAACTGACACTGCAAATTTTATATTTTCTCTGTGTCCATTCATCTAAATGTAAGCTAAAAAACAAAATGCATTTATTTTTTATATATATTCTCTATTTTCCAGATCTGCAGTTAAGTGCAGTGGATGAAGGGTAAGCATACAGAGAAAAATCTGAGAGGAATATTTGATATATATAAAATAATAAAAATCAGTTTGTTCTTTCTTGCTCTTGCTCTGAGTCCAAAATAGGATACACATTAATGTGTTAAAATCTAATTTATTTTCTTTTTAAATTATAATCAGGTTCCAGGGTTAGTTTTTTGTAGTATATATTTGAAAAAGAAAATAATTCACAGCTCCAATTTCCCTTTATCTTGTTATATTGATAGTGGAGAGATGGGGCTGCTGAAGCATTACAAAGTCATTTCATGTTATTTTACTGAGGTTATTGTTGTTTTATTATTAAATGATTTCTTCTTCTGGGTTTTCTTAAGCAAGATGATTCATATCCTTAATACATTAAAAGATAGCTTTATAGAAATATGTGACCAGAGCCATAAGGCTGAATTATGTGTGAATAGATGAAGACACAGCTTAAGTACATAGAAGAGATTCAATTCACAGCATTACAAAAATTAGAAACAAATAGTCATAAGGATATTCAAGATCTCAGGTCATATTCTCATAAACTATAGTTATACTAGGTCAAACTAAAATTGCAAAATAATATTAATAAAACAAACTTTGTTATACTTAGATAGAAACAGCAATATTTTAGAAATACCGAAACCTACTCTATCTCAATATGAACACATTACCCCTTGTCCCATCACTACATAGTAGTTCCCAGGGTCCCCTTTTCTACCCTTTTTAAAGATGGGTCCAGTGTTCCCCCTTTTCCAGTCACCTCTGATGTCACCTGATAGCCATGAGTTTTCAGTTTTCATGGGGAGTGGCTTGGCAACCACATTTGCCAATTCCCTCAGGACTCTGGGATGCATCTCATTAGCTCCCATAGATTTATATTCTTCCCTTTCAAAATGTTGAGTACACAAATCAAAAGTGTGGAAGAAGGAAGTGATGAGCACATATAATTTTTTAAAGTATATGTGGACATCCTGGTTTCTTTACCAAAACATATTTCAATGCTAAGTAGGAAATTAGTTATTTGAGGGTAAATAATTATTGTCTTAACAGAATTTGTTTTTAAGGTAATGATTTTCAGCATTTATGTATGTAAGTTTGTACATAGTAGGTTTTAAACTGCATAATGATTGGTAAGACAAGAGATATTTCAGTTCCTTTAAGACAATTCTGTTTCTTAAGGGCCCTCTTGCTGTATGTGAGTTTGTGCAATTGTAACAAAAAGGATCTACAAAATACAAAGAACCAGCATTTTATGCTGAACTGGTATTTCAGCAGAGGACTTGTGCTTCGTTGTTTCTGAAAACCTGGAGTTGGTAATAAGCCAATTTCATGTCTGAAATAAAATGGGTAAATACATGATGTGCAGAGAAAACCATGTGAACAAATCTGATACTGCAAATATCTAATCACATGGTTTCAGCAGGAGGTTAGGAATGTAAATAGGAGTTAAGAACCCCTGCTGAACCTGGAGCACAGTTAACTTTATATACTTGAGTAATATTTAAATCTATGGGAATTCAATATAACATTGAGGAATCTCATGTTTAAAGGAATAAAGCTGAAATTATTCTTCTCGATTATCTGCTGTTACTTACACATCATTTGAGATCCTTTTATTTTCATAACATTTGAATTTACAGTTTAGTTTTCCTTCTGTTTTGCTGAACTGCATAAATATTTGGTTTATTGATATTTTGTGAATAATGAGGTCCACTAGTACATTCTTGTAACTCACAAAATACCAGCAAGCTCCACATTTATTCAGCACGTCTTTTTAATTCTGAGCTGATAAATCAAAAAAATTTTATCTTCCTGATATTTGAAAACAATGAGATCACTCAGTAGTTTCACTTAATTGTAATAAGTGTTTCCCTTGACACATCACTTAAAATGGTATATTCATAATATATATAAATAGTTCGCATATAAAAATACCTATTTTGATTAAAATATTTTATCTTTTTTTTTACTAAATAGAAAATTATTTCTGTGTTTGAGAATTTTATAAGTACAGTCATATATAGAAAAGTACAGATACACTCCATCCTGTCATAAGAAAGGAGAAAAAGCCTCACTGTGTTTCATCCCAGTCAGACTTAACTAGGGTGTCCAGGGTTCTGGATGATGAATAGATAATCAGGGCTTCAGGTAAATTCAGGTTTCAAAACCTGAAGTCAGACCTGAAGTCAGCTACCTCTAAACTGGTATAATCTCTGGGTGGTATTTTTTGTAAGTAATCTCTAGGAACTAAGAAATGTTCCAAGCATGCTATGTATATAAAAACCAAAAGCATCATCACAGCTACTTTAATTTGGATAAAGTTCTACAGACAGAATCACTGATATCAAGAAAGCGCCTTCAAATCATCACTGAAAAAAAAAAAGTCTGATCTGTTTGTCATTAGTAGGTGATGGGTTTTGTGTATATATATGTGTGTTTATCCCCAGTTTTGCTTTCTTATTTTCTGTACAAAACTTTGACACAATCCAAGCCAGGCTGTTTCACAAACACTGCATCTGTGGACAAATGAAACAATAAAGACAATTAGATGGCACAGTTGTAGCATGACATATTAAATTCTCTTTGCACTTACAGCTTTCAATTTTACACTTGAAAAAAAATGCAAATGTATATTCTCATATCGAAAGATGCAATGTGTAGGCATATTATGACTACCAGTTATATTCCAGATGTGAGGCTTCTTGAAGCAGTAAATGTTTCTTTTACAGTCTATAAAACATTTACAAGTTTTAGTTTGGGCAAATTTACAGTTGTCTAAAGTTACCCTTTTCTTTGCCAAAATTATCCTTTTAGACAAACAAACCAAAAAAAAAACCAACCAAACCCTGTGTTTTTTCAGTCACTTTGGAGCTTTCAAAATCTTACACCAAAACTTGTGGTACAGAAACCTATCAAGGAATAATACTGAAGGCAACACACTGGTTTTTTACTTCAAGGGAAGAAAATATACATTTATAATTGAAGGTTTAGGCCACATTTACCTTTATAATGTCATTGATAAATGAGAAATTACATTTTAGTCTATTCTGAAACAATCGTGGTTTAATGCACCAAAAGGCTACTACTGATGTTTGAGGTTGATCTGGGTATCGAGTGGACAATCTGTAACAGCTATGGCATTATAATAGTAAATATATCTGCATTTGTACTTAAACCTAAAGCATGATATAACTTCTCTTACAGTTAATGAAGACAGTATCATTATGATCTACTAATCATTGCTATATCTGACAGTGTGAAGTTAAAACAAGAATGTTATCAAGTCTCAAATTATCAAGACTGCAAGAGAAGCTTCTTGTTATATGCTTTAGGTAGAATATAATATTTCATATGTTTTCATTATTGATTTTAAACACTGCGTAGAATCAGTCAAAGAGATGCTATTCATAGGAGATCTGCAGTCTCAGAATGGTTGAAGCAATGATCTGTTTTGTGGGTTTTTTTAGTGTAATAGTATTGATTCTTTATGTGTCTTAGGCACTGCCACAATTTCAGTTGCAGAACATCTTTACTTCTAATCTGACAGTTTTAATCTTTCACCCAAAAAGTTCAGAAAAGTGCTAGAAACATCTGTACTTATATCTGATATCAGCATTGCATCATCCATGTGTAACTTCAAATGTCATAACCATTTTAAGGGCCAAAAAGATTTTGCCATATGCATTGATTTTATTTTGCTCTCTTTAAAACAATTTGGGACAGACTAAGGAAAAAAAGCTATTAATTCTTATCCATAAGTTTTCTCAGGTATTAACAGAACTCCCTAACTGTATTAAGGAGGCTTGAATATAGTAAAAAAGTTGTTACCCATAGAATTAAATAAGTAATTGGTTGGAAAGAACTGATTTAATAGAAGTCAGCCCAGAAGTCCATTACAAACTCCTGCCTTCAGAGTTGTCTGTAAACATTAAACCCAGTAAATGCCACTGTACAAACAGTAACAGAGAAGGTAAGCAAGAAGAATATCAAAAGAAAAATCACATAATAGGAATATTTTTTCAAAAGTGTTTGTTAGTTTAGTTTTCAATATTACCACTTTCAGTAGTGAGTCATAAAATCAAATGCAGCTAAAAGCATATATGATGGAAAAATTATTATCATTTCAGACCAATCTAATACACTGACTTAGTTATCCATTAAAATAACAAATTACAAATAACATTTCTCAATATCGTCAAATTGCATAACTGTGAGTCAGATTACTAGAGTGCTGTTTTTCACCTGATCTCATTTTTCTCTTAGAATTACTGTTAATCTTAGAGAGGTGTTTTTTTCATTTTTTGGTTCAGGATATTGTATTTTTGAAGCAAGGAAGAGCTACATGATATGGAATCTTGCCAGTTTCCGATTAACAATAAAAATGTTAAGAGTATTGGACTGTAATATAATGATAAGATTAAACTGGGAAACAGGTTTGATTTTAAAAGACCTGGTATGAAAAAAAAAAAAAGTAATCCTGATGTAAAATGTTATATATTGTAACTGAGGAGAAATAATAAACCAACTTATGCATATACTAAAAGTTAAATACTCAATTATATTTTAGAAGTCATTCTTATCAGTGAAACACAGTTGTATTACCAAAATAAAAGTTGCGTAATTGGAAATGAGAAAGTTTTAGCTGTGTCCTTGAACTTTTTCCAAGGTGCCTGTTGATTTTTTTTTTTGCGGAAGAACACTTATTATCTTATTGCAGGGGGAAGAAAAAGAAAACAACTTCCATTTCATTCAGTATTTTTCTCCTAACTGACCTAAACCATTCCTCTAAACTTCTCCAGGCAGATCATGTTTTAGGATAAGTATTCAAACTAGTAAGCCATGGACCTACATGAACATTTACTTATTCATTTTGCATATGTAAAAAATGCAGCACACAGCTTTTCTATATGCATGTTCATACACTACTTTTTGGCTTGGTTAGTCAGCCCATTTTGAGGATTTATGCTTTTGGTAAAAAGTGCTTCCAGGTATCATGTTTGGTTTATTCAGGCTTTTATAGAGACGTTGCTACCTCCTAATTGAGTTTCCAATACAAACACAACATATTAGCTTCTGCGGAATGATCAAATACTGTGGTTGTTTGAATTAGATAAAATCAAAACACTAAATTTGCTGAACGCTACAAATATTTGGCTGACAATTCATTTGCTCATCTCTGATTCAGAAGAGGTTTAGTAAAACCCTTCTCAAATCTAGAACAAACTCTAGGACGTAATCCCGCTAATCCTCCAAAGCTGAAAATGAAAAAAATATCAAATTAATTTTGCAGCATGTCGTGTTGGTCATGCAGGTCAGCAGATTCAGGCTGCAGAAAACAAAGTGGTAGGTTAACAGGTCAAGCTGAAAGCTGAAATGCATTTTTTGAGGTCCCAGGATATAGCCAGGTAATCCCTCTTCAAGGAATTTGAAACGGCCAAGGATCCTGGAGGCTCAGACTCACTGGTGAGTGCATTGATAATCCCCATGCTGACACTTCCCTGCCTCATGTGACTATTTGTTTGGCTCTTATCGTATTAACAAATCCTTCCCATCAGTACTTTTTAATTCTGTTACATTAAGGATGTCTCCTAGTTTTCTTCTCATGGCAGAAGTTCTTATTCTTTATACACCTGAGAACCTTTCAGAGGACACCGTTTTAATTTACTATCACTAGGTTTTCTTACCTAGTTGAAAATGCACAGACTTGTGCAAAAAATGTTCACTGAAGGGTATGTGAAATTAGGAGCCAAAAGCTCAATGCAAAGCAATGGGGGAGGGGGAATAGAAAGAACAAAAATAAAGCAAGATTAAATTACCCATAACTAGTCAAAGAATGATCTGAGCAAGGTAAAAATTTATGCTAATTATGTTATGCAGCACTTATTTTGTTGGTTTTCCCTGTTAAAGAGCTGAGTGACAGACATACTCCTGCTCTTCTTTGGACCAAGCGAACATGCCACTTGTTCCAGTGAACTTACAGACATTACTTCCACTAAAAGGAAGAAGATTACACCCAATCAGATGAATGGTGGGAGATACTGTTATAAAAGCCACAAGGTTAATGGAAATATCTAATTTTATGGTCTGCTACTACCATAATTTCCAGGATGTCAGAAAAATATCTTTATTTCTACTCTAATTCTATTTAAGATATGGTATTGGAGGTTTTCATTTAGATAATGTGCATATCTTCATATTTGAAATTAAAGTACTCATAGATTTTGTAGATCACCAAGGAAAATGATTATGCTGCATGCTGGTATGTTGATCCTTTGTAGATTTTTAAGCATCACTCAGCATTTATTTTCCATTTTGTTTTATGCATCTAATGAGGAATTCCTTAGTGGATTTCCCTGTGAAGTGCAGTTCAGAATATTTTTCATGTTGTTTCAAGTTTTCTCTCCTAGACATGCTATTTTACATGAAATAACCTAGATATGACTGCAGCTGTCGTTCTCCATGGACAATTTGCACTTTTGTTGTTCAACAACCATCAATTTCTATGCAATACTAAATTGGTACTGTTAATTTTAAGTAAGCAGAAGTAAAATAAGCTTTAAAGTTATTTTGAAGTGGCAGAACAGGATGCTTATGACACTATTGATGTACTCTGATTGGCCTTTATCATACTGCCTCCTACAATATCCTCCATTTTGCCCACCTGGATAAAGAAACACAGGTCCTATTTATGTTAAAAAAAAAAAAAAAAAAAAAAAAAAAAAAAAAAAAAGGCGAGAAAAAAGGACCACTAAAGGTTCAGCAGACTTTGGTTTAGGAAGAAAGCTCTTCATAAACACTTTTGTGCATAACTTCATGGTTAACTGAAAATATGCTAGTACAGCATCTTTACAGGTTATTGTTACACAGCTTGCAAAAGTCTAAAGCTATTCCAAATGTCAACATAAATGCTAGGAATACCTTCAGGCTAGGAAAAAGCCCATAGAGTCTGGGCTCATTTCATTACATTTCATTTCATTTCATCAGACTTCACTTAAAGCAACTCAAAATATAAATTTACCTTTCACATGTATATATATAAAAAAAAATCTTTATTTTATCAACTGCCGGCTGAATAGTACTTTTCCTTACTTGCCAATCCACGATACGCTACAGGCTTGGGGAAAAGCAGCTGGTAAGCACCCTGTTGGAAAAGGACCTAGAGTGTTGTTTGACAGTGGCTGAACACAATAAGCCAGCAGTGTGCCCACATGGCCAAGAAGGCCAATGACATCCTGGCCTGGATCAGGAACAGTGTGGCCAGCAGGACCAGGGAAGCAAAGCTCTGTACTTGGCACTGGCGAGGCCACACAGTTTTGAGCTCCCACTGCAAGAAGGATGTTGAGGTGTTGGAACATGTCCAGAGGAGGGCAAAGGAGGTGGGGAAGGGACTGCAGCACAAGTCTTATGAGGAATGGCTAAGGGAGCTGGCGGTGTTTAGCCTGGAGAAAAGGAGGCTTAGGGGAGATCTTAATGATCTCGACATTTTCCCTAAAAGAGATTGTAACCACTTGGGAGTAGGGCACTTCTCCCTGGTAACTAGTGATAGGATGAAAGTAAATTACCTCAAATTGCACCAGGGCATGTTTAGATTATATGCTAGGAAAGATGTTTTCCCCAAAAGGGTTGTCAGGCACTAGAACAGGCTGTCCTGGGAAGTGATTGAGTCACCATCCCTAGAGCTATCTAAAATACGTGTATATGTGGCATTCAGGGGCATGACTTAGTGATGATTTGGAAGTGTTGGGTTAATGGTTGGACTCGATGATTTTAGAGGTCTTATCCCAACTAAATAATTCTATGATAGTAAGTTCCTTCCTTTTAAAAAAATTATTTGCAATAGGGTTATTGCATTTTAGCAAAACAAGTAAAATATAAACCATCTTTCCAGATAAAATATCGTAATATGCATTTGCTGTATCATGATTAGATATCTCTTTTCCTCCTTATTGAACCTCAACACTTTCACTGCACCCATTTCAAAATTGTGTTAATGTGCTTCTTAACAGCATCTCATGGTAACAGTTCTGCTCCAGATCCTTGAAGAAGAGCCTTGCAAAACATGGAAGTTTTGATGCATATGAATGCTAATAGAGTTATTTCCACCATGTGTACAAGCTGGAAATCAGACTCAATCATCTGGCCGGTGAATTTTATATTTGGCAATCTTTCCACTCAAATGAGATCAGCAGATTGTTGAACATTCATGGGTCAGGCCTTTTTATTAGAAGACCCTGGTCTTATGTTTGCACTTAAAACAATTCATCATTGCCCTTTCCATCTGAAGAACTTCTATGTTTTGAAAATTAATTTACCATATAAAGTTTGATTTGATAGGCCCTGAACTTTGTGTTCACAAGTTACTTAACATTTCATTTTTCCTACTCTTTCTTTTTAAATTTCAAAATCATGGTTGATTTCCCTGTAATGAATAATTAATAGAGTAAACTGTTGTGCTGGATGAATTAGGAAGGAAACAGAATAGCAAAATAGCTTTTTTCCTTCATAATTGGGGTAGAAAAGTGTTACTGTTAAAGAGGAATATGAATAAATGTTCAACTCTTTCACAGATCAGCAGTGGCTATCTGGAGACATCCAGCAAAATTTAGCTTCAGGGCAGTCTCACATTTCATTCCATACCACAAAAGTCCTATATGTTGAAGCCAGGGTAGTATATTTTATCACGATCATGTTAGTATATGTAAACAAACAAAATGCACAGGTTTTGGTACAGATAAATGTTCAAAAACTGAATTACAAGAGTTTCTCTAAGGAAATCCACAAACCTAAAACCTGACCTGCTGAAATGCATTAGTCCTTCACTTACTTTTTAAAAACCTTTCTTAGGTCTTCTGAGTTCTCACTGAATTGTTATACTAAACGATCACCACAACAGTTAGAAAGCAAAACAATGAATAAAAGCAAAAAGAGAACATTTGTTCTGCATCTGAGGAGCTTCTATACAGAATTATTTTACAGCAGCTGTTGACAACAGAAAACATTGCAGCTATGCTTCAGCACGTTTTGCAGCAGATCTATTGAAATCCCTTCTTTCTCTCAAATCCCTGTCTTCTGTTTCTATATCCCAGAAGAGAAACTTGTTTTCATATTCAAAAATGGTATACAAACTTTCCTTTGTTATACAAAGACCTCTGTTGACTTAAAAAATAAGTAACAAGAGCAAAGTTGACATCAGAAGATGAAAGATGTTTGTTTCTTGATACACTGGAATCACCTTCACTTCCAGAATGCAGGATTAAAGGATTCTTTAAAAAAACAAATATCCAAACACACCACGTCTCTCAGAATTAGGGAATTCCATCTTTCTCTTCCAAATTCCCAAAGAAACTTCTTTACCCTTTTCTCTGGACTAAGAATCAGGATTACTCAGGGGAGTAAAAAAATGCACATCTCTTCATTCTAAGCTAATAACAGCTCCTGAACGAGTCTCTGCCATAATTTAAGAAGCCTAAGGGTGCAATTACACAAATGAATTATTGAAAGGTAATTTTACTCTATTTTGGCCATTCTGTTAAAGTCTACGTATTTATGCTCATTCTCTGAGTTTTGGAAAATGTAAATGTAAAGTATTATGCAATAAATGAGGATGCCCTACTTATGAGATTATTAATATTTTCTTATTTTAAAAAGAAAAAAAATCGTGTTTCAAAATGAGTAGGAGAAACTTCTCATTAAGAAAAAACAATCCCTTTAAAAAACCCACTATTCACTAACATCACACTAAGAAAAATTAGAAGCTAATATTTTAAAGTTTCTTTTTATTATTTGCCCCTGAGTCCTGAGCCTTGCAGGGTTTTTCATGATCACCTTTCATAATCAGGAAAGACAAGAGATTTTCACTATATGAATTCTGAAATAAATACGTGCTCATATAGCTCAAATTTAATTACAACTGTAGTGATATTTCTGATTAAAAGTCTCAGAGCAGGCAGGAGAAAAACTGCAAATGTTTCAGTGCAAGTAACATCCTCAAGAAGAAATCTCTGTGACTTGAGAGGGCGTTTTTCACTGAATATGATCCTGTTAGTTCAGTGTTTCTTCAGATTTTTCCACAGTAGGAAATATATAACATGTTCTAAGTAAAATTCTTTCTCTTATTTTTATTATTGCAAAGGCATAGTTGCTGTGATAGATAGCAACAGAAAAGCGTATTGGGAAAAATCAATAGTAAGAGCAAAGGTGTGAAGGAGCTTGTTTTTTGTCACTGCAGTTTGGTTACTGAGATGAACAAAAAACTTACAGAATAATGATATACCAAAAGCTGATCAGAAAAATGAAAGGCAAGCCACTTCAAGAAATGTCTTCTCTCCAAAGTTAACAGTTTTCTGGGGAATAAACAAAAAAAAAAAACACCCACCAAGAACAATTCTCTTTGACCTTTGAATAAAAAACAAAATGTTATGGTCAGTAGAGTGCTACATCATGTAAAGCTGCAATTATAATTCTGAGCTATTTCACCCTACTCTACATGCCAAAGTTCATGGTTATCAGCTTCATGATGATGATGCACAAGGGGAGTACAAGTCTCAAGAAGGAACCTCACGACATTCTTAGCTAATTGTTTCACTTACTTCAATCTGAATGTTTGTTCTCATGTTCACTTCTGAAATATTTCTGAATCTATCATCAATCAAAACCCCCATATTCTCTGAAATACTTCAGGTGGGTGAGGTGAATTTAGCTCTGTATTGCCAACAGATAGTGATATACCGACAGTATTTTCAGTCCACTTTTACATGTGATAAAATTTAAAAAGTGATACTGTTCTTCCCAGTTTCAGGTCATCTTTAATGCAACTTTGTATCAAAATAACTAAAAAACAGTTCCAATATCAGTAGTAGAGAAGGTAAGCATTCACTATTTTCAGTTCACAGCTATCTACTTAATTTCAGTCTTCAAAAACAAACTGGAAAGTAAAATGTGACTTATTTTGCTGAGCTTTCAGCAACACATATCTAGTGTCTTTTTTACTTAAAGTTATTCCTTAAAAAATTTCTGGCATTCTCCAGTCTTGAGGCCTCTCCTTGCTCCCAGCGAAGATGGCTGAATTGACTTCTGGCCCTAAAGGCTGCTAAATCTCCAAATCATCATGAATCAAAGCCCTTAGACATGGTAGTTCATAGATCAATATATTAACACAGACTAAAATCAATGGTGATTTGCATTAATATGCTAAATTTTGAATTACAGCACTTTAGGACCAGACCCATTGCTCTTCAGCTGGTTTTGGGACTTGGCAAGTGCCATTCAGTGGATGTGATGGACAGCTGGAGGTGATAACCTCTTAAATTGTCCTAGCTTGGATCAGTAAACCTTGTCAAAGAGAAATCATTAAAAAGAAATACCTAGACATTCCCTACTTCCTAGTCCATCTTTCTACACTTCTGTTCCTAGAAAAGAGCAATTTTTATTCATACTTGATGTCTGCAAACTCTTCTTTCCCATCATTTCCATTTTCTCCATATTTTTCTCAGTTAAACTGCAAATAAAGAGCTAATATTTTTTCCTTGTCCACTGTTCAAGCCTTGTCATTTTGTTTAGCTGATCATCTTACCAGTACCTATACCCTTCTGTATTAAATTAAGTCTCCTCTTGACTTTACAAAATCTGAAAAACATAAAAATATACAGTGAAAAACCTAGAACTTTTAATTCAGGAAAGTTATAATAGTATCATCGATTATGGCAAGGCATAGAACTCATTTCTGATTCAGAAGCATATTCTGTAGCTTGGAAAAGGAGATGTGAGTTGATAAAAAAGAGGTAAAATATTTTGCATGAGTGCTGCATAATAATATTAATTATATACGCAGGATATCTGGTAATAGAAAGCAACAGGACACATAAAAAGCTAACTTTTCTGTCATATGGCTGTATAACAGAATGAGCTATTTACAGAAATCTTACCTTTGTTTACTTGAAAATACAAGATTTGAGGGGTTTTGTTTGTTTGTTTGTTCCTATTTAAATCCAATTGTGGAGAACATCAAGTGGGTAAAGTAGGAAGGAGAGCTGAACATTTCCAAGATTGTTCATGGTTCACCAGGTTGGGGCTACAAAAGAATTTTCTCACAGCTGAGCTGCAGGAATTCAAAAATATTTTTGCTTTCTCTCATAGATTGAAGGGTTAACTGTGCTAAGTTCACAGGTTCTCTTGATAGTTTTTCCTAACTTATTCTTTCTTTCTACTCCATCAACCTAGGGCATCAGTGATGCCTTTGTCTATTTCATTGCCACTCCATAGCTTTTGGTAGGGTTTTTTAACTAAAGTTTTCTATAGAGTTTCCTGTGCCTGTACTGCAGCAGGGGGACACAGGGCGAAGTAGCAAACCCCCACCTTCAGGAGGCTTCAACTAAAAATAGATGGGAGACAAGTACAAACACAAACAGTCTTCCCATCCAGAATGGCTTTTGGTTTCTGATCTGTACAAAATGTTCCCAAGAGCAAAAAAATCCATAAGCTGCCTGTTCAGGTACTTTAGGTTGTCACAGGTGCTTGCACCATTTTCCAAATAATATTTTATCCAAGACTGTGCTGTGTAAGTCATAGAATCATAGAATGATTTGGTTTGGAAGGGACCTTAGAGACCATCTAATTCCAAACCCCTGCCATAGATGGGGCCACCTTCCACTAGACCAGCTTGCTCAAAGCCCCCTCCAACAGATCATTGAAGACAATCTACACATAAAATTAACTTGGGAGAAAATCAGTTGCATAAATGTAAAAATGTTGCTTGAACACAACACAGTTAGGTTAGTGGGAAGAAATCCAGATGTTTTCCTCCTCTTTTACCTATAAATCGTTTTCCACTTGAGAAAATGAAACTGCAGCTGTGTTCTTGTGCCTACATTTCCCTGCTGAATTGTTTTGGTGGTCCATCTGACAATTTTCACAGCTTCTCATCCTATTTCTGTAAGTGACTCCCATATTCTCTACTGCCCAGATACTGCTGAGCATTATCCCTTGGTTTTTATGTCCAATCTGCTTTTCACTTCAATAATTTATAACACTTGGTAGCACCTGGAATGTCTTACCTGAAGGGAAGAGGAAACCTTTCTGACTGCATATTGCACTGCTTCCAAAACACAGACAGAGCTCAGATATGCTTAGTGCAGGGGTAAAAGAGAAAATGTTACAAATTTTGTAAGATAAGGCATAAAAAAGGAGCTGGGCCAAAATGCAAACGCTGTAGAGCTGCAATTGGGATAAAGGAATTAGAAGCAGGAGTGCAAGGATGAGGACCATACTTCTAAGACAGAAAACACATGTCTAACCAGATTCACCTCTCAGACTACAAAGATCTGGACAGGATGCCACGACACAACTTAATTTCAAATCAACATGGGCAACAGTGATAAAAATAACAATACTGGGATTAATGATTCTTTTTGATGAACAGACCTGGCATTGGAATCTCTTCATTTTCTGGAAATCTGTTTATGCAGTACATAAATTATTCAGACTCCTTTAACCCTCTTCCATCTCCACTGACTACTGGTAAGCAGGAAGTTTCCTAGCTCCACAAGGGCAGAGAATGCTAAATAATTGCTACCTTGCTCTCATGCTGCAAGTCCAGCCATACACGTGCAGCTACAGACCAGCTCTGCCTGTTTTTGTAAGGGGTGGGTCTGAGCTAGACTCTTTTCTGACTCCAATTTCCACAAGCTGCTTGTTAGTCTCTTACCAGTAGCTCAAAATTGCAACCAGTGCTTTGAATAAAGATACCTTCCTCGCTCTACCATTTGCCTGGTTAAAATGAAGCCCCCTTCATGCCCCCCACCTCTGCCACCACACTGTTAATAAGTAATGTGGGAATCTGTGACTGTTCACAGAGGAAAGTCAGGTCACTTTTGCTACCCTGAATATTGTCTTCATTATCTGACTTGCCACATCTCTTACTCCTTACCAAAAGCATGCACATGCACACAAAAAGAGACACAAAACATTATGCAGGTTGTGGGATTTGAGCATTTGTGATAGGATTTAAAAAAAAAAAAAAGATAAGCAAAATGAGGATAAGGTAGAGAATTAAGAAAAAAAAAACCAGCAAACTTTTATGGTGTGTACAATGGCATTATTAAAATGTCTTCAATTTTGTAAACGTACAAATCTGTGGAATTCTTTTGTATAAAGAATCGTGGAAAATTTTCTGTTGAAGTAGCCTTTTTTATTTGTTTATGACCAATAAATACTTTTAAAAAGTTTTTTTAACGTAAGCATAACTTTTGAAGGTGGTTTTTAGTTTTTTATTTGTTTTTCCAGTAAGGTTTTTGTCAACATCATTTCTCATTGATACAATAGTAATTTCCAAAGGATAAACAGGCAGCCAGCCACAAACTTAAATTACCGGAAACCGTTACCCTTTTTCCCTTAAGAGCCTGAAATGAGCAACACAATATGACAACACAACATGACATAACGATGTCTGAACACATTGGTGGCAAAATGTGTTAGAATTTTAGAGAAAAAAAGTGTACTAGCCATAATACCACAGGAAAAGACCAACATTTTGCTCTTAGTTTAGTAGGTAGGTATGGTCTTCTAGAAAAGTATGAAAAGAAACAATGTTATTTTAGTGAACATCATGAACCTATACCCTTACAAGACTCTACTTTCCTTTCTTCTGTAGGTATATGGAATTTGCTCCCATGGATTAGTGCAAGACTGCCTGAAGAACATTAGGTATAATGACCAAAGTGACCTCATCAGAAACTGTATTCCCTTTCTCCCTCGACTTATGCCCTTCTAATATCATTAATTAGATACCTGGCCTCATGCAGCCTTCTTAATGATAAAAGCAATGCAGTGAAGCAGCAGAGCAGCATAAAGACCACATCGATCAGCTCTGTGGGCAAACAGGATAAAAATGAAAAAAAGAGAATTCACTGGCTTCAGGAAAGTCATTCTTAAAACAGCCATACAAAACCTCTGTCACAGAAAAACAAAAAAAGCACTCAAACAAAAAAGCCCTCCAACCCCACCCTAACAAAATGCCTTCATGTCCTCACACAAAAACAAACCAAAAAAACCCACCAAAAAATACCCCCCCCCCAAAACCCAAAACAAAACACAAAAGAAGGGGAAGGCCCCCTCTTATTTACTACCACTGACACTAAATACCACAACAGTACTACACAGGCGGGGTTTTTTAAACACTCCTCCCAGAATACAAATTCTTTCTAATGAATGGAGCTCAGAATGGAAAGAGACAAGGAATCCTACACTGTAACAATTTGCAGACCTTTCTTAGACTATGCCTAAGATGCTGCTTGCTTTATACATCCAGTTAGCAGCTCTTTAGGGTCTATCCATGTGCTGGGGTATATTTAAAACCCATACCGTGGAGCAGCAGGCAGTGAGCCTTTCTAGACACTGCAATATTCTTTTCTCTTTAAGTAATTCCTCAATCCCAAATGTCAGCATGAACATGATGATTCTGCCGCTAGGCAGACCCACTAAGGAGAAGCTGTCCCATTGAATGCCCTTGTGACTCCTTATAATCTTTATTCCTATATCTCATCTCATTGAGTTTATCTCATTTCATTTTTGATGGTTTATTTTTGTTTGGTTCTCTGCTGTCTTTTATTTACATTTTTACTTTTCCCACTGATTCCAATTTATAAACAAAAATCCTAACAGCTTCTATGGAACACTATACTTTCAAGCCAGCCATGTAGATCAAGGTAATAAACATGGAGCCTCAGATTTCATTATTCAGACATTAAAGTAAATTTGGTCTCAAGCACAGGATGCCAATTAATTAATTCCAGGATATTAAAAACTAAGTGTACACACAACTGAAAGATGTGTGCACAAACAGAAAACAGACATGAGCAGAGGTTGCTCAAGATCAGTTTGTCTTCCTACAAGTTCAAATGTTCTTATGGGCCATCAGGTCTTAGTCTAACATTAAAATATTTGAGGAAAAACAAGAGTACCTTCAAAAATGTCTTGCTCTCTTGTCAGCAGAGGCACAGAGTCCTGTTCCATGTGAATTTGAATCTGTTTTTAAAACATTTGGGATATAAATAAAAATTTCTGTGGCCAGAAGATAGTGTTTTTTTAATTCATTCAACACTGGAGTTTAGTCAATTTTCCATGTCTAGAGATACTTCTATTAAGAAAAATTACATCGTTTGCAAGTTGAGGAGATATACAGCTCTTCAAAGTTTTATCACATGTAAATAATTTTAATTTCTCCCATTATACCTGCTGATCTCAACAGGAATGTACCAAACACATTGCCTTAAACATGGGAGGTCATTGTAGCACAAGGCCCCTGAACAACAGTCTACGCTAGCAATGCTGTGCATTGCAATAATCAAATTTTCAAATGTAAATGCCCCACAGAAAAAACAATATTGTCTCCATTAAGTCACAGCAAACAAAGTAAGTCTAACTCATTTCAGCCCTATTTTTAAAGCACTCTTTTAAGTATCTCCCTCAGGCAACAAAGGAATTTGCAAAGAGTTTTGGTGAAACATTAAAAAGATCTCACTTTTAATGTTTTTAACTCTTGCTCATTTTTATTTATTTTCCAACTTCACAGCATTTGTAACACAGAGAAGGGAGCAGATCAAATTTAAATACTTGCTATTTTCTCCCTACCCTGATATATGCTAAATATAATTCACAGGATAGGACAGGATAATGACTTCAAATAAAGAACAGGGGCATAGTGCCAGTTGTGTGCAGCTGCCTCAAAATACTGTGTGAACTAAAGAATGACATTTGCTACTATTTTACCATAAATGTTAATATTTGCAGTTCAGTACTACAATGACACAAGGAACTGCATGGTTTTAAAATTCTAACATGAAATTATAACTTTTCAAGGTAATTGTAGTACAGTCATATTTCTCTTAGGTTCACAGATAGGCTATTTATGTATATAAAAAGAGTTACTTCACCTATTATGACAAACTAATGAATCAAATTATCACGCTAATTTCAACTCTAGAGAATTTTAAATAAAGGTTATTAATTCTTTACATCAAATCTGAGTCATCTATAAATGCCTACTCATACTTTAAAGTTACATATTTTATAGGTGTAGACATGATTTTTCTATCTTATTTTGGAACTTAGGAACATGATTAAACTCAGCCTTGGATTAATCTTAGTTTCCTGCTCATGAACCCCTGTAAAACTGGAATAAGATTTTAAGGATTAACAAATAATAACAGGGAGACTGTAGTATTTAATTTTCTTCCTTTTGAGTAGTTTAAACAAGAAAAGCAAATGTTCAAAATATTTTCATGTAAGGTGAATGGGTTCTGGAATCTTTTTGTAAGAGTCATTAAAAAAATTTACAAGTTAACAAAAATTTAGGCACACTTTGAAAGTAGACTGTCATAGATGTAGCTATGGAACTGCAAAGGCTTCAAAGTTGTTTCACTGTGTTTAAAGTTGACAGATGTGTTGCTCTTTCACATGAAGGCTAATATTTTTCTATCCTGTTGATTTTTATTGACACAAATACAAATATTAATCATACAGGAATAACGGAAGTACTTTTGCTTTTGGAGCCCTAATTGTTACTAGAGTGTCTCTAATCCTTTTACAAAATCTAAATTTTTTTTTTAACTCACACATCAGAGGTTTTTTTCAGAAGCTGAAGACAGTATAAAGAAATTAAAATGATGTAGAAATTCTGATGTCAAAAAAGTATTTCTATAGGCAGATCAAGGAAGCCAGGACTTGATTATAAGTAACAGCAACATGAAACCAAAAAAATGCTACACATATTTTTGAGTGTTTAGGGACATACTATTAGTGTATGAAAGAAATTTGTAGGCCCATCAAGTCACACAAAAGACAGTGTTTAAATTCTAAGCTTCCTTATTCTTAAATATAATTTTCACAATGGAGTCATGAAATATTGCCAATTATATAAAAGATATTATCTGGAGTCTCCTATCTTCTGTGTGAGATAACTAGCTCTTACAAAATGTCTTTTTTTGCTTGTTTGTTTGTTACTTTCTGTTAGAATGAGACGGAAGAAATCCAACAAATACAATGGTACAGAAACCCCAGAATAGCTTCAGCTATTGAGCAAGAAGCTTTATTTGATCATGAAGACTGGCTTTTCTTTCTTTTGGTTTTACCTCATTTTTTCCGATGCTTATCCATCCTGCCTTTATTCTTTTATTCTTATCTGCCCTTGCTTTTATTCTTTTGAAAAGCATCATGCATTTGCAATGACTAGAATTTTCCATCCAAGTTAGAACATTTTCTCCTCTCTTTTTCCTGCTTAGAATGTGGACAACCAAAAGCAGCTGAGCTAAGACAAATCTTTTCCTTAATCGAAAACTCACAGCCTCTGGTATTCTTTCGTTATTGGGATTCATCGGCTCTAATCATCTTTAGTTCTCAGACCCAGAGGCTACAGGATAACAAGAGTTAGGGGAGTTGCTTAAGGAAAAATCCTTCTAGGAGTAAGTCTTGTTGTCAATATTG
This sequence comes from Lophotriccus pileatus, assembly GCA_035583135.1. Classification (NCBI taxonomy): domain Eukaryota; kingdom Metazoa; phylum Chordata; class Aves; order Passeriformes; family Tyrannidae; genus Lophotriccus; species Lophotriccus pileatus. The sequence continues at coordinate 8,911,107 of JAWWES010000133.1, read as the reverse complement.
AAAAGATAATCTAATAACCTATGATCCCACAGAGGTTCATATTTTCATTTAACTTGGCTAATGAGACCTACAACTCTAAGGATCTGCAAATACCCTTTAATGCTATTGATGGTAGAAATCTGACTGAAAGTAAAGCTGTGACATTAGTTTTTTTGGAGATTTAGATCATCTCTTTTTCTTCTAAATACTTATGTCAAAAAGCACGCCCTTTGAGGAAGCAACTTCTAGCTCTCACAAAATAAGGTCAAAATGAGTCTCTCTTTATGTCCCTTGGAAAAGATCTTAATAAAGCTGTAAAGATAAATCTTGATTTAAAAATTTATTCAAAGATCAGGAAGCTGACAAAAGAAATCTATCAGTGAATATTAAAAATAATTAAAAGTTGGTAGTACCTTGATAGTGGCCTTTAAAGTTCATCTTAAATATACATTCTGAGCAAAGAGGAATACAGTTTCTATTTACCAGCTTTTCATAAAATGAGTTTTGTACTTACATAGTCATCTTTCTTTCAAACCTGTTAAGGAAGCAACTTATTGTATTAATTTGTCTCATACCAACTTCAGAATAAGGTAGAATAGAGTAGAGTTGAAAAGAATAGATTATTTCAGTTGGAAGGGACCCACAAGGATCACCCAGTCCAACTGCCTGATCAATTCAGGGCTAACCAAAAGTTAAAGCATGTTAAAGGCATTGTCCAAATGCCCTTAACTGATAGACTTGGGGCATGAGCCACCACCCTAAGGAACCTTTTCCAGTGTTTGACCACCCTCTCTGCAAAGAAATGCTTCCAAAATGTCAAGTGTAAACTTCCCCTGGCAGAGCTTTAAACTGTTCCCATGTGTCTTATCACTGGGTAGCAGGGAGAAGAGCTCAGCACTTCCCTCTCCACATCCCCTCCTCAGGAAGCTGCGGAGAGCAGTGAGGTCTCCCCTCAAGCCTCCTTTTCTCCAAACTACACAAACCCAAAATCCTTAACTGTTCCTCACTGGATATTCCTTCCAGCCCTTGAGGACCCCCTTGCTACCCCACGAGGTCCATGAGGTCCATCCCACGTCAGGTGGGAGTTCTGTTCCTTTCTCCTGGGTTTCCCTCACTACAATTGCCACTAAACTGAACGTCTGACTGTGAAATTTAATCCCCTGGATGCAGACTTGCCAAAAGCTAACCTGGTGAATCAAAGAGATGGTTTCAGAATAACTGCCTGCTCTCTCAAGTAGCTTGAAATATTAATAACCACCTAAGACTACTTGCCAGAACGGATCCATACAGAGTTAAGCTTGGGGTTTGCAGTATGTGTGGGCAGCAGTTAAAGGAAAGGGGAAGTGAAAAAAAATTCACAGCTGACCTTTTGCTAATTTTTTTTTCCCTAGAAGTAACAGAAAACAATCTTTATTAACAGCAGAGAAGATTATGCCAGGTGTGAATATTACAGCTACTCAGCAGTAGATGAAACAGAGATGTCAGTCCTGTTTTCAAGTCAGAGTCTCAAGCTACACTCAAAAAACAAGTAATGATCAATATTTCCCATAAAACATAATTGCAACATTATTTGTTATGTAAAACCCCAAACTTTAGGAAAGCACATATATCCCCATATACTAACTTAGCACTAAATAAGGGATTTTGGTAAATACAAAACATGCTGACATTTTATTCTTTCAGTAACCAGCATCAGTAAGAACAAATAATATTCCCAGGCTACATACTGACACTTGAACAGTGAACTCATCAAGTGCATCTTCTATTCATTGCCAATGAACACTAGTGCACATGGGCCCTGTTTACAGAAATGTTATTTATGTCCCAAGTTAGGCAACTTAGGCATGAAATCCAGAAATTTTAAATGTTTTCTGTCTAGATTTGCTCAGTGAAAGCCCAGAGACCAGAAATCTGATCATTCCCTTATATTGCAGAGCTGCTGTATGTATGATCCAATTCTGAAATCACTTAAAAGCATACTAAAGGAAGACTCCCAGGGCCACAATATCTTTTAAGGTTATATGGAAATTTTTTTTTAAAGTCTCAAAGATAACTTATGCTTAGGCAGCCATCTCAGTAGCTGTATATTACACAGTCAAGAGTTAAACAAATGTTTACATGCTATGATAAACTAGTGTTCAGAACATTTGGTGCAAAATCAATAAAAATGATTCGTCAGATTAGTTGACAGATGAGACATTTCATGGAAATAATGAGCAGAATGTTCACTGCATGTTGCAAGAAAGGCCTGGTATTATCATATTGACTAGACTGGCTATAAATAAAAGTACTTTTCTTCTTTGAGGCCACCTGTATCATCCTCAGCTGTTTACTGACAATCATCTTTAGGTAGTCAGGAGTGCTAAGGAAACTTAAGATTAAATACATGAGGTACCTATACAAGCAAAGCAGTCTGATAATCCAAAAAAAAAGCTGGTCCTGCACCACAGAGACAACCAGCCTTGGGCTGAAAGTCCAGTTCAATAACTTTGCATTTTATAGCTATGGACACAATTCTTAACACTACACTCATTTCAGGCACAAGCTGACTCACACAGATCTCTTCTGAACGCCTTTCTGAGAGTGTCATTCTCATTTTGTAACTTTGTAAAGTCTGCAGGTTGGAAGGTATCAAATATATTTTTCAGATTCAGCAACAGAACGCAAAAGTGAATAATGGTTAAAAATAACGTATGAGTATGATAAGTGTGAAGAAATGATCTTAAGCCACATTAATATGCTGTCTGGAAACTGTAAGTAAATGAGTTGCCTAATGCCTAGTGACTGAAGAAGAAACACACTGGTCTATAAGTAATGCAAAGATTTTAGTTGTAATGAAAATGTGGGAAAAGCCCTTAGTTTTCAATTAAGATGTTCTCTTATTATGATTCACTGTGATTGCATTTCAGGTCTTTTTGACTGGTTTTGAACTCCTAATTTTACTAGTTTTCCCTTTAACATCAAGTTACTTTAAAAGTCTATTTTCTCTATTTCTCAGTGTAGGTGTGAGTGACTGCACTTTGACTTGCGTGCATAACTTATTTATTATAGCCCTGATTAAATATTTAATGATATGGATAGGTTATGGAAATTGTTATGAATTGCTGACAGCAGTGGGTGTTAACAGTCACTTGTCATTTAGGACAGATGTAAAGAACCATTAAAGCCTTTTTATGCAATTAGGTAGCTGAAGCAAGAACTACTGGACGACTCTGACACAAGATAACGTTCTTACTATCCTCTAATACCATAATTTTGGGAGCAAGCCAGGCCTAAGGATGTGGATGGTTCAACTACTGTTTGAGGAGGATTATTAAATTGTTTTAGAGGACCAAGCAGAAAAATGCAACGTAGTTAACAAGCACAAAACTGTCTCAGCAGAGGTAGCAACAGGTCTCCAAAAAAAGCATTAAAGATAAGTTCTCACTTCTTGGCTTAGTGATGGTCACACAGGCCATAAATAAAGAATGTTCTCTTTTCTGAGTATTCTCTAAGCCAGGAATATAAGATCTGGAATGTTTTTTACACACAAACTACAAGAATATTTTCAGTGATACCTGATCCTAAAATTTTTCCTGTTAACACAAATACACAAAGACAAACCTTTGAAAAACACCTCAATAACTGAGTTACAGTATTCCTCTAACTGTCTTCTTTGAGGGAAGTCACCCTATTTTCCACTGACGAAACTGTTGAACACTTGATTCTTTAAAATCCTACATATAAGGAAAAAAATTAGGCATGGTGTTGATATTATCATGTGTCTGAAAGGAATAATGTCTCACCGACAGGGAGTGAACCAGATGGAATGACAAAGGAAATTGGAAGTCATTAAATTGCAGAGAGGGAAAAAGATGCTGTGGAAGAAAATTACAGAGCTAAAAGGCACATATGCCACAGAGAGCAAAAAACTCAGGAAAAATACTTTTGCATCTCCCTGTGAACTATTAAAGGCATAAAGAGTAAAAAATGTCTTGAGATTTCTTTTTTATTTTGTTTGGAGGATTATTTTTTTGCTTTGTTTTCTGAAGGAGAGTTTTGCTCAAAGATTTACGAGAGTGAGTATCGGTTCAGATAAAAGTGTCTTAAAAATTCTTCCTGTGAGCTATTTTCTTGTTTCATTATTTTATTCTCACAGAAATTGTTGCCTATTTTCCTCCTTTGAAGAGAAAAAAGACTATCAGCTACCACACTTTAAAAAAATGGAAGTCTTTGAACTAAAATTAGCTATGGTATTCCAAGCTATTATTACTAAGTTGCAATCTTCTGTACCATCAAAGGAATTAGTAAGTATAAACCCAGTAGCATTTATTAGTTCTTAAGATCAGCTGTAAACGTAAAGCTGGCATAAATCAGTATAGGTTACCCACTGCTGTAAAACTATGCTGGTACATGGTTGTTCTTCTCTCACCATCAGCTGGGGCTGGGGTATTTAGCCTGGAGAAAAGGAGGCTCAGGGAGGACCTTATTGCTCTCAACAATTACTTGAAAGGAGGTTGCAGACAGGTGGGGGTCAGCCTCTTCTCCCAAGTAACAAGTGATAGGACAAGAGGAAATTACTTCAAGTTATCCCAGGGGAGGTTTAGATTGGATATTAGAAAAAAATATCCTCAATGAAAGGGTTATCAAGCATTGCAACAGGCTACCCAGGGGAATGGTTGAGTCAGATTTAATAAGCCACAGGGATAAAGTTAAGACAGCAATGTTGAATGAATACCCTGAAATGCTGAGTAATGAATTCAAGGTGGGAATATATTATCTGGTAAGAGGGATCTGCAATTTGTGTGTGCTCACCCACAACTCTAAAACTACTGAGAAAAGTTTATCGTGGACACTGGAGATCATATTTTCGCTGTTAATTTTACCCCAAACCCGACAAAGCCTGAGACCTACTGCCAAAACCTGCTATCCATCCATGCCATAAAGCTCTGCCTTGCAAACATAATTACCAACCTCAGGTACACGTAGAAACTGCAAATTCACTTTGATCACCTGTCCAGAAAGAGTGACAAGAGCAAAGCTGCAGCTTCATAAGCCTTTGTGTTACCCTACGTGCTCTGCAAAGAGGGGCCCAACCCCTGGTTATCCTATTTGTGTTTATCTTCAAGTTGTCTGGTTAAATGCCAGACACAAGCACATGGAACTGGGAAATTAATCTGAACTGAACAATCACCAAACTGATCCAGCATCCTTCAAGAGCCCCCGTAAGCCCATATGGTGTGGATAAATCTTGACTGAACTAATTCTTTAAACACTGATCAAACACATTGCAAACTGCAGCTTCTTTTGCTTTGTGTGTTGCCTCTTCCAATTCAGCAATGAATTTGTTCCCAGATCAGTTTTTAAAAGCTTTCAAGCATTTAAGGTTCTGATTAACTCTCAGGGAAACATTTTTACATGGTTATTTACATAGTTATTTACACGTTATTGCTCATCCACACTATGGCCCTGTATGACAATAGTAAAAAGATTGCATGATCATGATTCTACACAAGAAAATTCTTTATAGATGTGAAATTATAATATGATGGTCAGAAGATTCACACTGGAAGTGCTTGTGTATGTCATCTTCAACACAGTCTCTTCACATATTTTATCTGATCCAGTAATCCACACAGTCTTGAAAAGTATCAAATAGAAGAAGAAAAATACTTGAGATGAACTCATACAAGTTAAAACAACATTCAGAGAAAAAGAAACATCAAATGGTAATAATTTAGTGGGAAATTACAGTCTGATCTATAAGAAGAGAAAGCATCTAAATATACTAAATAAATCATTCTGTGAAAATTATTCACTCAAGTCTAGCACAAAGAATAAATTTTACAAGTCTGCAAATCTGACAAAGATGTCTTGTGGTTCTTTCACAGTGACTCTTGGCATGTGTAAAGCTCGCTTACCTGTCAAATTCTTTCTGCAAAAACAACAGTCTAAAGGGCTTGTCACGTACAGCATCTGCTTTCAGATGATGCTCTCTACACGATTGTAATCTTCTTTCCAAGTGATTTAAATGAGGTAGGCACCAAGCCCACAGTATCACTGTGGGCACATAAGCCCACAGTATCACTGTGCTTATGGCAGTGCTTTGCTGTGTTAGGAAGTATAAAGTGTATGCAGGTAAACTCTTTAATTATGAATAGATGTGCCATAAGTAAAAGCACTCCAATTGGTGTTAGCTAACACAGAGAGATGCAAATTATTCTAACAGTTAGGCTGTGTTATAGTAGCAAGTGCTCATGCACCATCCAGAAGTCTGGTTTGCTGTTATCAGTAAAAAATCATTATTTTGTTAAAACCAATAATTAATTATAACCAGAGTGAGTAAGGAGAGGTAGAGGATAGAAACGACTGATGCATTTTTTTTTTTTAATATTTTAACAAATAGCCACATTTAATCAAATGGAACACATTTCAGATTATCTCAAAAAAGCAGACAATAACTTCCCCTAGATTGCTTGCTTGTGACTACAAGCTGTGTGAAAGTTATAAAAGTAATTTGTATCAACTCATTACTATGTCACCTCATTTCAAGCACATGTTAGATAAGTAGCAATAAGCTCTGGGTTAGAGTGTTTCACGTTATAACCATTAGCACAAACTCTAACAGCACCGAGCTGTTGAAGATTACCCTAGACAGTTATTGAGATTTAGGAGGGGCAGCTTTCTACAGAGTAAGGACAGGTTCTGCAGACAATTCTATCATTTATTCTAGAACAGAGGTAAAAAGCTAATTTCATGAAGAGCACTCGTGAATTATTTCCTTCCTATAGGAACCATAATGCTCCCAGTAGAATGCTCCTCTTGCTCTTTAATTCAAGGTAATGATGTTGCCGCATCTTCTGTTGGCACTTAAGATGCAGTTTAATGCCACATCATCAGTCAAAACTTCTGTGTAATTTCCAAAGGCATTAAATTATCTGCAAAACTGAACTGAGGGATGAACAGTTTTGATGTATTATAACTTTTTCTGGGCTTTTAAAGGGAATTTCACCTCCCCTGCTCAGGATTGTGGAACAAAGGTGACTTTCTTACCGTGCCAGAAAATCTGTTTCCATGAATTTCTGCTATGAATTTCATAGGAGGCATGTCTATGAATCCATTTTATTGTACTCCTTTATAGTGACTTACATGGAATAATTTTTACAGGTGTCCCTGACATCAACTCTTCATTTATTTTAAATCAGTGATTCTGACAAAATGGTTTATTTATTAACTTACTTACACCCCTCTGCAATAAATTATATGGTATACACAACTTAATCTACTGTATATTCAATATGGGGGCTTTTTCCCTGTAGAGCAAATCTGAAAGACATAAATCACCTTTTTTACCTTTCCTCTTACAAAGGATGGGGACTGGTATTTCTTGAATGTGAAAGGACAGATAAAACTGAATAATTACTCACTCTCATTTCATCATGGCCCACCTTAAAATATTGATTAAAGCACCTGTAGCATGCTTTGGTTCAGAGCCTTTTATAAGCATTAAAAAATAACTAGATTTTTATCAAAGACATTATTTTCATATTTAGTCACATCTGTAGTAGGGAAAAAATTGTGCTAAGAGGGTTTTTTTCTTCTTGAAATTGAAGACCTTACATAATATAAATAAATTGCTGTATTTTCTAATACAAGGAGAAAATTACTTTAAGTTTTCTAATTTTTTCCACAATTTCAGCAGCCAGCTTATTTACTTATAGAGTACACATTTTAGCCCACTCTTGACTGCTTATGTTTTTCTTATATTTTATTCCACAAAGCTCTAATGACAGCATCAAATGTAAACCCATGTTTTAAGCAGATAATAAAGTGATAGGATAGCTACTAATTGTTATGGGTTTATGTTTATATCACTAATAAAAATGTAATTCATGGCAAAATTTACAGCATTCTTGATGCTGAATGTAAGATTTAAACTCAAAGTGAGAGCAATACAGAATTACAGTGCCCAAGTAGAAACACTGAGAAGCCTCATGAGACAATATATCTGCTCTGGAGAGAAGGCAAAGTCACTTGTGATATTCATTGCAGACTTCCCAGGTCAGCAGGCTGAGTGTATAAAGGATGAAAAGGAATTATATGTTTCATTATCCTTTCCTGGTGAGCACATGCTGTTCTTCTCTTCACCATGTTTAGGTGTGTCAATAGGAGCAGAGAACTCCACAGTAGTACACCAGAGTAATATTAATAGTAAAAAAACCTCATTTTTATACTAACCTTGCTATTTGTAGAAATACAAAATAATTTTCAAAGCATCACTAAACATCCAGATTTACCATTTTTTACTTATTTCTTACTTCTGAGCAGAAAGATCAAGGGCTTATTGTCTCACCTTTTCCAAAGTATTTGATCCTGCTGTAGGAAGCTTTTGGGTGAGTGAGGGGAGGGGAGGTGGTGAGGAGAGCTTCATAAATCAGTTTTCTTTGACAATTTGTTTGTTTCCAGAATATTTGCTCATAACATTATTAGAATTTGCTGTGTTTATCAGGAACACACAGCCCAGTCAAATGAGTTTTCAGTTTGAAGAAGGCTGGCGTGCAAATTCTGAGGAGCAAGACACTTACCAAAGCTACTCTTTTATTCAGGGAGAATATTAACAGTGATGGCTCAGAGTTTAGTGATAAACTCACTAAACACACAGTTACAGGACAACATTGTCCACTTAAATAGAACAGCAGATACTAGGAAGAGAATATTTGTGTATTCTGTAAGAGTAGCTCAGTCTTAAAATGTTAGCAAAAATGTGACAAAGGCAGGCTGTTTCCAAATTCTGTGTTATTTAATCTTAAAGCCTTATTTAAAAAGCTTTTTAACAATAGAAATACAGAGAGGCCTTGTGAGAACAAAAAGCTGGAGGAGAGCACAACCCAACCATAGCACTCTTCTGATTGTGATTGTATTCCAGGAACAGGAACACCTACACGTTCCTGAAGACAGGCTCCCTGAAGATTACCCTGTTTTCTGCTCCATTCAGGTGTCTGCTCAGCTAAGGTTATAGTGACAAGAATAGGTGACAGTAAATCCTTTTCCACCATAAAATAAACCTGACTAACTGAAGGCATAAATTTTCATTCTTTTGTGGTTTCCATTTCTCATGGTTTTTTCCTTCAAAAGGGATTATTCTTGGAATGTTCATACTCACGTGAAAATGTCTTTTAACACCTTTGGCACATTCTAAATCACTTGCAGTCAAAGAGTTCATCAAAAAGAAACAATATTTAAACAGCAACAGAACAGTCAGATAGGGGCTATTCAGCTTTAGTAGCTGAGAAAGGAATTTGTTCCTATGAATAACCCTTTCTTCATCCACAAGACAGTGTAGCATTTCTCTTAGAAGTCATAATTAAAGTGTAAGTTTTAGAGTATAAAAAGAGAGCAATAATTGTAGATGAGAAGAAGTTCCACAAGGCAGGAAATCAAGGGCATATTTAAATACGTGTACATATACACATACATAAAGCTACAACTCTAAAAAAGTGAATGAAAGCTGACAGGATTACAAAACCAAGAGAAGAGAGAACTGTATCTTGTTTTCATGCTTTCCCAAAAACACATGTTCATTATTGTGGGGCTTGCAGAGTTTTTTCTATTCCCAGTCTCCTCCAGGCAAAGAAATAATGGCTGAGGAGTGGATGGAGACACATACCTGTTCTCCTCCTCCTTCGTCGCATCAGCCACCGTAACTGCTTACATAGCAGTGAAGGGATACTGAGGAAATCCTGAGCCATGTACCTGCAGGAGCTTCAATAGGGAAACAGGAATCAACCACATGAAGTAAACAGATGCCAAAAAAAGTGCTCATTCCCATCATTTTCCTGTAATCAAATACGTATCTTTTATAACCCTAAAAGAGTAAATCCTTATCCACAATTCACTTCAGCTTCTGCTTCAGTAATAGAGGTGTAATATAATGATGACAACGTTTTAAGAACAAATGAAAAATGCGTGACTTCTGCCAACAATTTTGGAGAAAATTAGGGGTTTTATACATGTAGCCTGTGTCCATGAGGCACGGCTCACTGGGTCCTCAAAAGACTAAAGGTAAAATAATGAAATAAAAAGAAAAAAACATACATTGAATTTACATATACATATATATGTATATATATATTTATTCCTCTCAGGTCTATAGATCTATCAAGTAGGTTTCTACAGTGTAAAAAGATCTGACAGACAAACAATGGCAAAAGAGGTCACCAAACCCACTAGTAACAGGAGATGAAGAGACAGGTTCCAGTTCCTGCCAACCAAGAATGCTCATCTCCTTGATTAATTATTTGAATTCATTCTACCAGAAATCCTGGGTACCAAAAGTCACAAAAAGCAAGACTGCACTTCCAATACCATGAGCTATTGCACTGAAAGGGTTAAGAAGCTGATGGCAATTAGCCTCATTGTATTTAATTTTCCTGTTTCATCTTCCTGCTGAAAACTGTCTTCTGCTGAACAAGTTTTAAATGAGTGAATTAACATGATTGCTCATTTCTGCATAAATCACTCTTACAACTTTCTAAGCATGACCCTTAGTAGCATAACAAAAAATATGTTTGTAAGCAATTCATGCATCTTAAAGAGTAAATACCTCGAATTTTGCCTCATCAGCACTCTCTGTGTTCATAACAGTCTTAAGCTAAAAACATTAGGCAAAGGTAACAGTTGATAGAGATTTTAGAGTGCACCACTAAAGGCTTCAGTATTTTGATTTAGAAAGATTAGCCCATATAAATAATGCATGAAGAATAGTTTAAGTATTTTGCGCAAAAGACACCTCTCCCATCATTTATTGTTCTTTGAGATGCAGAGCAGAAGTGCTATGCTTGAGGACAGCAGTGCAGAGAAAGTTCCTATCAATACATTTATATAGCTCAGAATAATTCAAAGGGAAAGCAACCTTCCACTCAAACACTCTGGCAAGGCATAGATTGGTCTTAACAGCAAATGAACCTTGCAAAGAACCTCAATTATTTATTTATAGACTTGCCAACATTTGTCAATCAAAGTAAAGGACAAATGAAGAATACTAGCTTCAGGACTTTTGGCAGGCAGCATCTCTAACTCCATAACCTTTTGATATGAAGAAATGCAGTGTAACTGCAAAATCCTACTTCCTGCCTATTAACATTTGCTACCAAACGTGCTTCTTATCGAAGTGACATTTTCACCTAATGAAAAAGATGTTCAAGTTCTAATTCAGACACTCAGTTCAAAGAAACATGTCTGAGCAAGTTCTAAGTATTGAACAAGAATTTATTTTGTCATGCAAGATTCAAAAATTCATAGTTCAGTAGTGGAAGTTGAGAAAATATAGCAAAAATGATCTATATTTCTTCCTATGGATTTAATCCTCCCAGCTTTTGAGTAACTTTTAAGCATCTCTGGACATCTCCAGCAGTCAGTCAATTCTTTGACCCGAGACTACAGTATAATGGAGTATAATTTAAGGCAGAAGGCAGTAATCCTTAGGGAAAAAAAAAAATAAAACAATAAAAGTCAGCGAAAGTTAAAGTGAAATAGAAAAAGAAAAAATCAGGCATCTGCCAAAACTGGGTACGCAATGGTCAATGAAACTATTTCAGATCTGTTTTCCAGTTAGCTGATTTCCCATCCTGAAAGCAGCATTGCTCATATCAATCAGCAGAAAACAGTTCTCAGTTGTGTATCTCCTCTGAAATCATATTATGGGCAATTGTGCTGGGAAGATGGAACAAAGTGCATGTGCTAAGTCAGAGGTATCAGGGATCACAGTGTTCTCTTTTCTTCTAATTACCTATACATTGTATATTCCTTTGCTCTACATGTTCTATGTCACACAGCAATAATAGTAAAATATATCTATATTCAGAAACACGATATAGAGTACTTTATATTAAAAAAAACCCAAAACAAAACAGAAACAAAACAGAACACTCAGAAGTACTTTGAGAAAGATTACAAACTGTGAAACATTAGGATTCATATGATGTATTTATCAGGAAATTGCCTAATAGTTTCATATATTTTCTTGGCCATTATTTGTACTTGATGTTCAGAATCACCATTTATCTCTACTTTCTGAGAGAGGCTTTCAAAGTACAATGGCAAAAAAATATTTATTTGCATTTCATGAGGTGCAAACAATAAACCAAGGTTAGAACAAAGGTCCATATAATATTGTGTCCTACCTCTGGCTGGCTAGAGTTGATGTCTAAAAAGGTGTAAAACCAGAAGAAAAGTCACTATGTTTTCTCTTTTTTCATGTCATATATGGTGATAATGCTCTCTTTTGTGAATTTTTCAGGGTTTCTTTTGAACCTATGTAAAGTTTTTGTATTCAAAACATATTTTGTAATTTAATGCCACTCTGATGTGAAGAAATACTTCCTTCGTTTTAAACTAATTGATTGTTTTATAAGCAGGTTATTTGCTTTAAATCTGTTTGATGTGCTTTGCACTTGGATTGTGAGCACCTTATTGTCACACATTTTTTAACACTCATGTTTTAGAAACATATAGCTTTCCCTGCCATGACTGACTTTCTTTTTTCCAGGATGAAGGGTCTTGGTGTAAATAAGCTCTCCCTGTGGGAAGGCAACCCTACACTTTGATAAAATTTATAATTCTTTCTGTAGACTTTTAACTTACACTTTTCAAATACAGGCTCCATAGTGATTCCCAATATTCAAGTACTGTTATCTCATGGAATATATAGGGGAACTGTTGGTTTCTGTTTCACTATCTCTTTCACAGATAAGGTTCTTAAATAGTGTCTGCTTCTGAGCTGATGGTTTCACAGAGCTGTCAAACATACTGCCACTTCATCTTCGATAGGAATAGATAATTTAGAGCTCAACACTCTTTATAAACTTAAAACCACTTTTCCACTAGAATATTGCTTTGCATTTATCAATTTTGAATTTCATCTGCCTTTTTATTGCCCTATCACTCAGTAATAGGACTCCTCACAATAAAACATCATCTTGTGCTTAGAATCTGAAGTACAGTCTGCAGAGCCTCATCTGTGCCTCTGTGGTAACTCCTTCTCCACACACATTGTACTGCTCAGCTCTCAGACCATGTTGTGTGCCTACAGCAATAACTCATCTCTGTCTTGATAACTCATCATTTTCTACCACCTTTTTTTCTTATAACGCTCCACTGTATGCAATCATGGTCATAGAATGGTTTGGATTCGAAAGGACCTTGGAGATAATTTAATTCCAACCTCCTTGTCATGGACAGGGACACCTTCCACTACACCAGGTTGCTCAAAGCCCCATCCAACTTAGCCTTGAACACTTCCAGGGATGGGGCATCCAAAACTTCTCTGGGCAACCTGTTCCAGTGCCTCATCATCCTCATAGTAAAGAACTTCCTAAAATCTGATCTAAACCTGCCCTCTTTCACTTTAAAGCCATTCCCCCTTTTCTCATTACTATATGCTCATGTGAAAGTCCCTCTCCTGCTTTCAAAGAAATCATCTTTAACCTTAGTTCTCTGAAAATTTATGGGATTTGTTTTTAAAGACCATTTGAGGATGAATATTGCCAAATAGCTTTTGAAAGTAGAAATAGATTGTAACAACATAATGTGCTTACCTACCCAGGCAATGTCCCATCACACCCTTCTCACAGGTTTCTAGGAACCTGTAGAACCCTACATAGCCATAACACATGACTAAACATAACCATGCTTTCAAGTTTGAAATAAATCTGAAATGAGATACTGACACGGTTTGCTGATGAAAGGAACACGCATGAGACCAGTGGGGTTCGAAGCAGGGCAGCAGGTCTCTCTGGATCTGTGCCAAGAACTGATCCAATCTTTATTAACAAAATGGTGGGCTATTTAAGGGATCAGCTGGGGAGGTTTCTAGAACTTGGGAGGAGCATGCAAAACTGGGGAAAATGATTGGGTATTACAACGAAGGGGATGGCTAACAATATTTACATAACCTATGAGAAAGCACAGTCCATGCTAACAGGGTTTAGAACATGAGATGGAGGCTAAACCTATTTCTAAGTTTAGCCTCGAGGTTCCTTGGCAAATGTTTCCAGAAATTCTTCCTTCCACTGATGGTAAGTGGTCCAACCCATCTCCAACAAGATACAATCCAAGTTTTTCTTGTATAGACCATATTGTAGGAAAGGTAATGTATCAAGAAACACTTTCTCATGATCACAATTAAATAAAAAGCTTATCCTTCTACTTGCTCTAACATGTTCCTCTAACTTAATATGAAATCTATATTATAAAATACATTACCTGGTTAGGTAGAATTACATTTTTAGGTGAATGCAATTTAACAGCTACAAAAGAAGATGAGAATTGGAAGCAGTATCAAATCAATTTTCAGGGAACAATATCCAGAGGCTGGACACTAGTTTAGATCATCTTCTCAACAATATCCTTTTCTTTCCCGCATTGATATCAGAAAATGTAAGACTTTCCACATTATCAGTGAATTATCAAGTACAAAATTTGTTTCCAGCAGGAAACCCTGAACTAAACAAAACATTACTTCACTCTGAAATTTTTTTCAGTACTAAAGCACTATGTAGGAATGTAATGTCATTATAACAGGGTTGTTATAGATAGGTATGACAGTGCCTCAAAAAGACAACATGTTTTATTAGACAAGCTCATATTGCCAGTCTTTCAGTACTATACATTCTCCTCCCAGGCTGAAAAGGAAAAAAAACAAGATCAATTCTCAAAGGTAATGCAAGAAAAAAGCACTAGGTCTGAGGTAAAATAGAGACGTTAATTGGGAAATAGCTAAGAGAAAAGGGAGTTAGAAGTATTGGAACAGAGGAAATATGATGAGAAAAGGTGATAAGATAGTTTTCTCTTACAGTAAAGGATGAGAGATTTATTGCTGGCAGCATATGACACGATAGTTTGAGAGGGAGAGGGGAAATGATCACATGTCATAAAAAGGATATCTCTATCGGGTTCATGATTTTTACTATCCAGTAAAGATATATTGTGAACCTTTATAGCAAACCCAGGCCCATCTGTAAATTTTGTTTGACTGATTTATTATTTTTCTCCTTAAAGAATACAGTATCAAGGTTTTTCACAGCTTAGCACAAAGAAAACAGTGGAAAACCAATGTTATCCAGCTTAGCATTTTGTTTTAAAATGATTCAAACATAAAAACTCAGTAAATGCTAAGATTTTATACTTGCTGGATCTGAAAACAAGCCTACTATTTAAAACCACCAGATTTCTTGTAGCTGTAGTTAAATTCCTGTATAATAAATTTTTTAAACAATGAAAACTGAGACTAACATTTTTTTAACAATCCATAGGAATATGTACTTAGAAAAAGTTGTGGAATTTTTTTGACCTTAAAAAATATTACTTGAACTTATTTTCAGAACATACCTGTAATAACAAGCTAATCTGATGAGTACTACTTTTGCTACTGACAGACATCACCAGAGAGACAAGATAAACTGCAATGAAAAAGATTTTAAATTTTTTTCAACATTTTTAGAATTGTTGTTTAATATCACAACAACAACCAAAAAATTAAAGTGCATTTCCATTATAACCTGAATAAAAAGTTCCAAAGACATTGCTAGAAACTATACACCCTCTGTGAAAAACACAGCCCTGCATATGAGATTTCTTGTTGTGTGTATAGTTGACAGTGACAGTGACAAGGATTTTGATTATGTTTAATGACATAATGTATTAAGAAAATTTTTAAAAAATATATAATGTATTATGCCTTATTGTACATTGACTGATTTATATATTGACCATATTTCAAAAGGTGCATTTAAACCAATTTTCTAGATATCACGTTAATATTATTAACAGTACCGCAACAAGTGCTCCATCATAGAAACCTTCCTGTCTGCTATCATGTAAAAAAATTGATTCACTTCTAAGTGAAGAATAAACTTGTTTGAGGTGTCTACCTAGTGATACATATTTAATTAGTAAGAACCTATTCTAGATGGAATAGAATCTCTGCTTTCAATATAAATTAATATGTTTCCAACAAACACTGTGAAATAAAGCTTGATTGCTTTTTCTTCTACATCGTGATAAACGTGCATTACAGAAAAGAAATGGAGAGTTAAAAAAAAATCACTTAAATATAATATGTAATAAATTTTGCACTGTAAATTTAAAGAGTTTCCATCCTGTACTCAGTGATTTACAGCTCTACACACTTGCTTCATCAGTCTATCAAGGTTTTCTGTTTGTTTTGTTTCTGCTCTGCTTTGTTTAATTCATAAAACCAGAGTGGAATGGAAATCTGAAATCATGTCCTGAGGCACAGTCTTCAATACAAACAAAACCATCAAAAAACCCAGTCTTCCTTCCTTTCATGACAAGGTAGTTAAAATTTATATTATGCATATCACTTGTTGTTCATTCATTTTGTCCAGGAAAAACACAGAACAGTTGTTAAGGGTGTTTTATTTTCTGATGTGGATGCATTACCTCCATTCTGCACCTGTAGAACAGCAACACATATCAGTGTCACTGATGAAGATGGCATCATCTTTTCACTCTTCATGGTCAGTGAAAAAAAAAAAAAAAAGAGCCTTTTCCTAACATTGATTTCAAATACTTGAGGTTAAGTACAGATTTGAATGGTTGTGGAGTCCTGTCCATTCCCCTGCAGTTATAAAAATAGAATATAATTTATAAATAATATATATATATATAAAACAATAACTATATATAAATATAAAGTATAAAATATATAAAAATACCCCAGTATGATCAGGCTACTGTAACTAAAGTTAGGCCTTAATCACTCAAAACATCACTCAGTGTAAATCCTCTGCATGGAGCTGAGCCCTTGTAAGTGTAAATGTGTAAATAGTTATACCCGTGAAAAGACAACTTCATAGAAATAGAAACCTCTCACTATAATATTTGCTGTATGTTTATACCACATGTAAAGCCACAGGCTTTGTCCTCATGGAGATACTTTCAATCTAAACCCTGGCAATGAAGGCCAAGGCCATTGGCTCCTGGAGGGCAGGAAAGGAAGGTGGTAGATTGCCTAAGCTACATGTTGAGACTTTTCTCTGTTTGTTTAACCCCCAAATTATTTAGTGTAAAAAATGGAAGCAAGAAAAGACTAACTGCTGTGCTCTCTTCTGGGGATCCCTGATTTACAAAGTACAGATGGAAAAAGAGTCAGAGTGACGTCATCTCTTGGCATTCGTCAGTGTAACTAAGAACATGCTATGTACTATGAGAGAACTAAGTTATAAACCATTCTTCTATTTGTATTCCAACACAATAATAATTCTAATGCTAATGCAGTAGCATCAGCTACCAGATACCTATGAATAACAAACTTTGTAGTACATATCCTAAAACAATGGCTGATTTTAAAATTTATTATTAGCTATGTAATACCAACCATTTTGTAATCCCTACTCGGTTCATTTGGATTCTCAATAAATAATCACAGCCACAGCATTATAAATAATTTACAGTATATAGTGTCACTTCAAGACCCCTCAAAACAAATACTCACTGTTTGCAAGAACTGTAAATCATCATTTCAGAGGAAGGGCACACATGGCAGCCAGGCCAAAGTCAGTCAGCCCCATTAATTATGAAGTTATTTATTTATTTATTAGCATGTGTTCTTGAGAATTTAGTCAGCTCACACAGATTGTCTCCAGGGAAACAGCTACCAAATAAATTCAGGACCAACTTCATCCCTTGTAGAACTACACTAAAATACCTGGGGTATTTTACCTTATCCTAATCAGGGGCACCTGCCTAATCATGAAACAGGGGGTTTGCCCTTTGCCTCTGCCCACGTACACATTTGAAAATAGAATTTAAAACAGCATTAGGCAGCTGCAACAATGACACAGTATGTCTTAAGGTCTTAGAATAATCATTTGCTGGCTATCAAAACATAATCTTCCAAATGGAGCAGATCATCCTGAGTGGAATCACACAGCACCTACAGGATGGACAAGAGGTCAGATCCAGCCAGCACGGGTTTAGGAGGGGTAGGTCGTGTCTGACCAACCTGATCTCCTTTTATGATCAGGTGACCTGCCTGGTGGATGAGGGGAAGGCTGTGGATGTGTCTAT
>JAWWES010000133.1:8853846-8892959 GCA_035583135.1 Lophotriccus pileatus | reverse complement strand
TTCCCTCATTGGCTTTCCTTCAGTTAGGTCATCCTCTTACCCTCCAATCACCTTGCGATCCCAGTTGCTACCCTGCCCTTCGGTTTCCCCATTGGCCCCCTCGACCTTAACCCAACCCACCTTCTAGAACCTACTCTACCGACCTTATATAAACCGGTGTGACCGTTAATAAACGGCCATTTCGTGCCACAGGTTGTTGCTTTTGCCTCAGTGCGTTTCTCCTGCGCGTGTCTACTCTGTGGCGTGACTCGCCGAGGCTCTTTACCAACCCTAAGGTAACGCCTGTGGCGCTCCCATACGGAGTGGTCCACAAGGGTCTCGGCGTGATCGCCTAGGGGGATTTGAGTGCCTTGCAGAGCCGTCCCCCGACAAAGTGTCATTTTGGGTACCCGGTAAATCAAAATGTCTATGGCAACATGCCAACCTCAAAACCGAATGTCTTCCATCAGAAGATCTGTTTCCTCTGTAAGCAGAGTGGTACCTACAAAACTGATTTCATCAGCATGTAACACCCCACCCCCAGAAAGCACACACTCACACACATACACAGAGATTTGCTTTTCTGTGTACTTTTTTGTCAACTGATTCTTCCATTAAAACCACAGTCTTAAATTACTTCCAGCAGCACTGGTAAGAACAATCTCTACACTTTAAAACATTTTATCCTATCAACCAACAATGAGCTTACCACATATGCTACAGAGTTTGGGTCAATCTTTAATTCCAGTCATTGTGAGAAAATCTCCAACTTTATTTACAGGCTGAATTCATCCAAACTGGAACATGCAGTTTCCAGCTACTAGAACTGAAACACCTTTCTCTTATATGTGTCTTTTACTAAAATCCTCATTCAACACATGCTTTAAAATTTCAGTTATACATATTTCACGTTAGCCATTGTTTGTCAGATGTTTTTATTTCAACTTGTTCTATTTTATTTATTTTGAAAATACAAAGAGAGAGAAAAATCATTAACATCTTCTGCATCTGCTGAGAAAGTCACCCTTACAAAAGGTAGATCTACATTAATGTCAGTCAAAGAAGGGTGTTCCTCCAGAATTACAGATGCAGAACATGAATGTAGATCATTAAATCCTTTTCCTTAAGAAACAACAGACCATGTCCAAACACTGATTTAACATTGTGATCCCTGAACTGGTTTCAGAGTGGAGCAGAAGGCCATTAACAATACAATTCATGTACTGAGTCTTGCAGATTTCAGTCATAATTCTTTAAGTCATGGATAGTCCACAGAGCTGGGAATATAGAACACTGTGCAAAAGATGTCCAGTAAGAAGTGTGAAAATAAAAATATAAGATTTGGCCACAAATTTTCACAGCAGAAATCTACCAAGGAAGCAGCTGCCCCCGGCGTCAGCTGTCCTGGGTGCAAATAAATGCACTTGACCTCAACCTTCTCACAAACTACTTTGCGAGGTTGACATTTGCACCTCCTGGGAATCGACACACACCACTGAACTGAGGCTGGATACTCATTCAGCTGTGTCAGTCCTGACTGCGCATACGTACCTGCAACACTCTCAGAGTGAGCAGCTTAGAAAACCTTATCAGTTGCCTTGTGACTTTTTGAAGAAAGAAATCCTTGTTCTTTTTGGTCTAATGTCCTGGTTACACCAGACACCAGAATATTTTCAGAAGTCTGTGAGAAATCAAACACACCTTACTTCACATAGACTTTTTTTTTTTCTGACTTAAGCTTACAAATTATTAATTTTATGGTTCTTGAAAAGTCATTCTGGGGTGTACATTTATTAAGATGCTATTAAAATGTACTGAAACACACTAACACAGCATGAAGAAATTCTCAGAGCTCTGTCAGAATGTAGATAAGACTGCACTGAAATAAAATTATACCATGTCCCACTTTAGTTAGATTAAAAAAATAGGGGGTTTGAGACATGTTATCTTTGAATAGGAAATAACTGTTGGCCAGCTAAAGCATGGCAGTATCAAGCACTAAGAATCAGGAGTCCATGTTAGTGTAGATGATTTAACTCAAGGTCTGCCACATTCAACCAAAGTTTCAAAATCAGGGTGGCTCCCAGTAGATTTTCACACATATTTCCAGATACTGGCAGTAATAATCTTACAACAGATTCACACAAGTGCCTTTTCCCTATATGCCTCTAGATTAAGCATAAATTAAGCTCAGCCTTCCTTTCCTTCTGGAAACAATGACAGCAGTGATTAGAAAAGAAACATCTTTCTTAAAAGTGAGCATCAGTATCAAAAGAAAAGCAGTTTAAAATACTAAACCAAACACCAGTATGATAATCCATATACCTACTTTTCCTGTAGCTTTTCTTGATACTTTGTTTCCTTTTACATTTGAGAAGTCCCAAAGCCTCGCAGAGACTGCCAACTCTCCTCCCCATGAGTTCTTTAATAATTGACCTTTCTTCTTTTTCTGAGAGTATGTAAATATGTATACATGTATTTAGGTATACATTAATTGGTGCCAACTGCCCTCAGCACTGAGTTCAGCAAGGGCAGTAAGACTGACCCCAGAAACCGGTTAAACTACTGAGCTCTTTACTGCTTGATGCATGTAGTGTGAAGTGTAATTGTTGTGACAGCACCACAGGTATGTCCCAAACTGACAATTTCCAATAATTTTTTTTTTCCCTGCTTCAACACAACGTGCTTGAATGCACAGACCTAAAAGGCTGACTTTTATTCCTTTTTCTCATGTTTGCCAGCCTTTCCAAAGATGGAGAATCAGCCTGAAAACCCGAGACAATTCTAAACAACTGCTGCCTAATGAACATTGATCTCCAAGTGCCAGCATTTAAACTACGCATGTAGTAAATCTTGCTTATGCACAGGCAGCCTTCCTGTTTGCCCATTAATTGTACAGGTAGGAAAGATACAATACTGAGTCTAACCTCAAATATTAAAGCTCACTGTCAGTTTGTGTAAGAAGTCTTCAGCCGTACTAAGGCAAAAGCACACTCCGAATATCACAGAGATGACAAAACCCCCAGGTTCAGTTCTGGGTTTGGATTGCAAGTATGCCTGTCTTTGATTATGTGGTATTTGCCAGTTTGACAAAAACAAGGTACAAAAACAGGCAGGAGCTTGCAGATGATACTGACCTGCAGCAGCAACAAGCTAAACAGCTTGCTGCCCATGAAGTACAGGTCTACAAAGCGCTTTATCCAGCTGAATTTAAGTGAATCAAAACCAGAAGGAAAAAAAAAATTTAAAAAAAAAAAAAAAGAAAAAAAAAGGAAAACAGTAGAGGAGAGTGACTTGTGCTTTTGGCACCTGTTTGCTTCCTGTGGTTTCCAAATGGAACCCTGTGCTCTTTTTGCTAATCCATCTCTGAGCTGACAGAGGTGCAAGTTGTAAGCCACAGCTTGCATGCTGTGCTAGAGAATGGCAGAGCTCAATAAAAACAATTATTGCAAGGCCTATATCTCATCTATTATTAAATCTGTGAAAAGAGTTTTAATTTCCTGTGCAATTATATGGTGCAATGTCGTATTCCAAGGGGGGGAGGGGTGGGGGGGAGGGAGGCGAGGGAAAGAGGGTTTGCTTTTGATCAAAAACCTGGTTTTCATATTTTATGGTTTGGATAGCTGTGTACCTTGGGACCTAATTTGAAGCTCACATACATCTCTTCAGTCAGATTTTGAGTTAGTCCACTTAACTATTTAATTATCCCAATTTTTCCTCATAAAGAAAGATAAACTATTAATATCTTGCAGTTTGGAACTAGACAAGCAAATGTTACCTATTTGTCCCTGTGTAGATATCTTGCTAATGTGCAGCAGCAAGGAATGATTAATGCATTTTTCAATGAATTCATACAATTACTTTGACTAATGTTTCTGTGTCATGTGTGACACAAATCAGATTCTCTATTACTTTTATTTGTTTTCTACTTAGTGGTGATTATTAAACAATCCATAACAATGACCACTTTCCTTTAAAAATATATTATCAATTTATATTGCTGGGGAAAAGCTCACAGCAAATGGATCTTTGGAACAGGAAAAACAAACCCAAAAGACTCACTGTTTAAACAGTAGCAGGGTTTCTTTGCATGGTGACAGAAGCAGAAAGCCCCAGTGGGGTTGGAGACTCATCTGTGAGACTGTGAAAAAGAAGCAGCTTCTGACCTTTTGTAACCACTCTCAGCTATGTGTTGTATCATCACAGAATTAAAATTCTTTTATTCTGCTCTTCTCTTTCAGAAAATATTTGGACTAAACATTTCAGAGAAAATTAGGTTTTTTACCATTTACACAGGGACTGCATCTTTATGTGCCTCAGCGTTCGGTGCCCAAATGTACTGTCACTTTGATTATATACAAGATAATGAAATATTGAATAAATATTCATAGGAATTCAGGAAGGGATTATGATACAAGGAAATGAAACCACTAAGTACAATGCAAAGTAAGAAATGCTTACCTATCTCAGATCAGGGAAGGTATAGCTGCAGGTCAAGTGTAGGAAGGAGAAGCTCACATGCTGCCTCAATCAGGTAGAGGATGAAACACTGCTGCCTATTTATGAGGTCTTAAAAATAAATGAAACAGGTATAGTTTTAGAAAGGGCTTACTAGAAGTATATAAAAGAGTTCAAGGGCAGTTCTGCTATTTACAGACAGTTACATGCATAAATACATATGAATGTATAGACAGTATTTCCACAGACAGTATCATTTCCATCTAGTCTGTTAACCATTCAGACAGGGAACAGAAAAGAACACCAAAAGAACAAAGAATAAAATGAATGTTTATTTTAAAATATAAAGTTTGTCAAATACTTTGAAATACAATAAAACAGAACTCCTCAATATTCATGGAGAAAGTTTTCCTGAGTTACCACATGTATGAGTAATCTAACGTAATATTCATCTCCTCTTACTAGAGGAAAAACTGATTAGATGGACAGACCAAACTCTCAGAAACACCTGTGCAATCTGTGCTGTCTTTGAAGTTCACCTACATTATACATCACCATCTTTGATAGTCTTTAGAGGTATAACTCCTATCAAAGTTTCTCCATGAAGGTAGAATTTACTTAAAAATTCTGTCTGAAATTAGCTGGTACAGCTCTGTTGTTTTCTTCTACTGCTGGCAGTTAACTGTCCTGGCTTTTCTGTAACTGCATTTTATGTTAAAACTTGCATAAAACTGTTCATCAGAACAAACACAGGAGAAGGAACAGAACTTAGTCCATTTTTTTGCTGTTCCCTAGACTAGAAGAAAGAAAGGAAAAGAGACAAAAGTAATTAAATATATTATGACAACATGATTCTTATTGACACATATTATCATATCAGGTAGAGCTCTGACAAGGTATAGAAGTCAGCATGATATTAGAAAAGATTGTGCAAAAGTCAAAATGAATGAAGTAACGGAGAAAGAAAAAGAAAGGGTTTAAATCTTTTCCTTCAAATAATAGAAAAATGTTGCTTTTTGTGATGCAGTACTCTGCAAGTGTTTGTCACTATTCTCTGACTTACACTTCCACAACTCAGTTCTGAAAGGCTGTTTAGCATTATTCTTCATTAAACTAATATGACAGAAGGAAGTTAAACTTCTGCTAATTGGTGCTTTGGCCATATTCTTTTTTGCAGTGCTCACAACAAATATGATGTTGTTCAGTTATGAATTACTTTACTGATTGAATTAAATATTACAATAATTTCACACGCAATACATATGGTTTATCTTTGCTGTCATAAATTATTCCTTATTTTACTGAAAGGAGCTATTTAAAATTGGTAGGAACCTTACTTAATTGTAAGGCCTTTTCAGGAAAATCAATATTACAGAGTAGCTGCTAATAAATCTCACTCTCCATAAAACTAACCCTTAACAAATTGTTATGCTGAAAGCCTTAATTCATCAGAAATAAGCATATATTTTTATGCTTCCATGCAGTAATAATTGAGAACACAATGAGTTGATAGTGCTAGACATGAAATGTAACCCTGTTCTTACCCTTCTTACTCAGTCACTTGAATGCTGGCTACAAGGATTAATTACTGAAATGCTAATGATATGATTACTATACCAATATATTGTCTTATTTGCACCCACACAATCTTCCATTCTGGTTTGTCATCCAGACCACTCCTTGCTTTGGCTACATTTGGAGGGCTAACTCCCAGTTTAATGAGAGCTGTGTATATGAGAAAATGTTAAAAGGAATTTCATATGCTTGCCTCTTTTTCCTGGTTACTGGAGTCATTTAAGTTGCAAACCTTTAAGGTCTCACAGTGAGTTGATAGCAGACATGGCTGTCAGTAAAAAATACAATTTTTCCAGTATTGTTTTCTGAAATGACTTAGGGTTTTAGGCCAGCATTGTAAAAGCTTCTCAAAAGCCTAAAGGTAGGAATGATGTGAGGCATTTTAAAATGTTTAAAGAAATTTAAAAATCTGGCCCAAAGGAATTCAAATTTCATTTAAATTAAATTAAGCCAATCATTTTGATCCATTGCTTGAAGACAGATGCATAAACCACAAATAAAATTCAACTGATACACCACAAGAACTGAAATTGAACTGACTTTTTATTGGAAATGATCTCCCTGATTGCCTATAAGTAAAAAAAAAAAAGGTTTAAAAATTTATTATAAACTTTATAGCTAATAAATCTAGCCTGATACTGAAGTTAATCAGAGAAATATTGGAGATGTTTCCACTATACTGCTCCTGAAATATTCACATCTGTTAACATTCAGAGAATATTTTCATAAATGAAGAAATCTTTTCTCTCTCTCTCTCTCTCTGTATAAAATTCCCTATATAAATATAAATTGCATTATTAAGACAGGGAAACAAATTTAGCTCAGCCTGTAATCTGAAAGTTTTGAACCGGGGCATGAACTTAACCCTCTCCAGAAGATGATAAACAATCAAGTTCAGATAAAACTTCAGGTGCTATGATTTTTCAAACTTCAAAAATATTCAGGGATTTTATATGATCCTTATGTAGTCATCACGTATTGGTGAATTTATTCAAATTCTACAAATAATAATCAATGTTGACTGACGTTTCCTCTCCAATGTGTCGGGTCAGGTCTCTGTACACCACTACTTCTTCAGATGCTGACACTGGCCCTGGCTCATTTTGTAAAAGGGAGAAAATGAATATATTTGGTCATTCACCTTCACGACTGTGCTTGTCATCATAAACAGCAGAATATCTGACTCCTGAATGTCAGTTTGAAAGGCACAATGTGAAATGTCATGAAAATAAAGTACTTGGTATTTTTGCCTCCTCAGCGACTGAGGGTCAGTTCATGATGGTTTTTTTGTCTTGAATTTGCAGGGCAGAAGGAAAGGCACTCACCTTTACTATGAAAAAAAAAAAAAGCATAGAAATGAGAAAATTATTCCCTAATCACTGCTGAGATTTCAAGACTTAGAGTATTTAATTGGTCCTTTTTGGCAATCAAAACTTGTAATATAAATTAGTTACTAAGTGATCTTCCCTGCAGGCCAGGGAGCTTGCAAAAAAAAACAAACAAAAAAAAAAAAATTTGTATTGTGTGGGGCAACAGCAAACATCCTGAAAACCAAAAAGCTCTTAACAAATAAAGAGATACCAGCAGATAACTGGCAACTAAGAGCCATTAATAGATAACAAATTTGTTCTGCTTTTGGAGAAAGAAATGAGTCTTAGGCATGATAGAATACTTTTCATACTACAGAAGGGATTAGTTAAATAGTTAAGCCATTTTAAGTCAGTAAGTCTAGAAAATTTACATCTGAGGGCTCTTTGGGAGCCACTCTCAACCACTAATGTTATTTGCCTCTAAGTCATGTAATGCTGAGGAAGGACCGGGCAACTGATAGAAAACTAGTGGGTTGATAATGTGCATGTGAAAAGATAAACAGGATGAGGTACGTAATTAGAGGCTTATGAGTCAAAAAAAAAAAAAAAAAAAAAGAATCAAAGAATTCAAAGTGGTGATAGAATTAATTCCTGCCTAAGTGAGCAGATTTAAATAAATGTTACAAAACCAATGTATTTTTGACATAAGAAAGGCAGAAATGTAATAAAGTTACATTTCTGTATCTGACAATTTGTGTACACAAAGTTTTGATGAAGTTTCTGGGGAAACACAATAATATTTGCATTACAAACTGACTGTCTGGAGCTCCAAATATTTTTTTAGATGGCTTGTTGATAAGTAAAAGTGTTTTTAGTGGTCCACACGAAGGGATTCCTGCTCCTTCTCAGAATTTGAGCACTGAAGTAAAAGAATCCACAAAAATCACATCTAAGAAATTATATGTGAAGGGAATAATAAATAATTAAGATTGATGACTGGTAAAAGAATACAACAGGTTGGTAAAGCAGACACAAGAAAATCATGTTTACCTAACGAATAGCCTGATGGAAGTGAAGAAACCAGTAAAAATCCATAACCAAAACTATAAAGTTTTAAGCTCTCTTTTTCTTTAAGGTTCTCCCTTAAGAACTGGTAAGGCATAAAACTTTCAGCAGAACACTAATCCAAGGCCAACGGTTCTTTTGGATATACAAGTGGGAGAAACTGAGGTTGGAGAAAAATAGTGTGAGTCCCTCTCTGAGAGTGCTAAAGCCCTCCCAGAAATCAGCATCCAGCTCTAACAGCTGATTCAGAAAGATGCTGTTTCTCAGAGATAGTTCAGAAGAAAGCCACAGATGAATACATTTCCAGGGTTGGAAAACACTCTTAACACAGGAGGCAGATGGGGATCGATACTATCAGGTAATCCAATGGGAGTATCTTGGCTGCATCTATAAGTGCCTTCGTGGGAATATCATGCAAAATAAATTCCACAGGACAAATAGGGTAAAGTTACACCAAACAATAAGAACAAAAATTCCTGAATTCAGGAAAAAGACTATAAAATCAGTGGAAGGCCCTACACGTTGGAAGAATGCATACATTTTTGTAGCACAAAATTATACTTAAACATTCCTTTAAGTTAAGCGCAAACATTTTTTAATGAAAAAACTGAAAAAAAACCCAGAACTTCTTTTTAATAAATATACTAAACTGTTACTAACAGGTTGAAAAAATACTCTTAATTTCTATTATAGCAAATATAATGTAAGTGAAATGTAACTTAATTTTCTTCTAAAATCTTGTTTGTTGGAAACCCTGAAGGTTCTATTTCAGTGACCACTTTTTGTTGTACTGACCATCAAAAGTGAATATTTTGAGGACAAGCCCAATAAGCAGGAACTGTTTTTCTTTATATGTATTTTCTTCTGATTTGTTGAAACTGGATGACAAATTATCCTTATTAAAAGGAAAAAAAAAAAAAAAGAAGAAAAAAGTGGCAGAATTTTTAACATATAAGAAAGAAAACAAATTTTAATGGCTTTGAAAAGTTTACTGGTTTAAGTACAGCTACATTTTATTTCTGAGTAAATAGACATAGCGTTAAGGTTAAAGGCCAATACAGTTCCTGGTACTTTGACAAAGATGAGTACCAAAAACTGTATCAAGAAATCTAAATTTGGGCTTATTTGTTTTACAGAAACTGAGACATGGAGATGTCTCAATTTGTTTTAGAGATATTTGATATCCACCATTTCAGTGATAGATGTAACAGCAGCTACATACAGTGGATCTGGCAAATTTGTTCTGTATTTTGAGAAAGAGATGGATTTATCTTCTCCATTATTTTGACAAAAAAAGGGAGATCTTTGCCAAGTCTTGTCCAGCATTTCCTTTCAATCATTTGTATAGTTCCTCAAGCACATTGACAAAACGATTGATTTAAAACAGTTCCAACTTCACAGCTAGTGCCTGTAATTACACGACTCTCTCAGTTAACTCTAAAGCTACTCACACTTATCCAGGTGATATTTGTTCACTTTCAGTAAGGTTTATCTAAGCCTTCATGTCAGTCCAACCTGTTGAAAACTCTGTTTCTCAGTCCCACTGTTTTATGAGAAAGGGCAGTTTTCTCCCTTTTGTTTACCTAAAACTAGAAGGATATCTCTCTAGCATCCACCCTCAGAGCCTGAGACAAGTTTGAAGTCAAATTATTAACACATATGTGGATTTAGTGTGACATTTGTTCAGTCCACACTGAACAAATCAAGTAACTACATAAGAGTCAGAACTCGACATACTGACACCTCAGAGATCTACATGGCTAGAGTCAGATTAATACATATATTAAATGTTATTGGACTAAAACAGCTTAACAAGTATTTTGGAGGGCACGATTATAAGTATCTCAATAAGTGTATTTTTTTTTTCTAACTTGACTTTTAAATTAAACTGTTCAACACCTTTTTCTAATCAGATAAATCTGAAAATGCACATTGGCAGCAAGGAACTGATTGACAGGAAAATATATTTTAAATTAATTTTCCTAATTAATATTGTCATTCTGAATTTTACCATTACAGTATGTGTCATTCTAAGTTTGCACTCTCCTAGACTGGATTTCTATATTGGTGTTCCCACTGCCTTTAAATAAGAAGACCAGTAGCAGCAGCTGGCTCAGTATTATCAATTTCAATTAATATTTTCATTTTATAATACATCACAGAACTTTTCTATGGAGAAAGGTAAAAACAGGCATGAAAAAATTACTTCTTACATCACACTGTGTAAATATCTACGCTATTAGCTTTTTTGCTCTGTAGATGTCATTCTTTTCAGATGTTAGCTGATAGAATCTAGTTGAATTTTATTTTTTTTCCGGTGTTTCACTATATCTGGCTGCCACAATATGTGCAAGAGCAATAAAAATTAAAGGATGAAACTTTTTTTTTAGTGTTACAAATAACTGGTTGCTATCACCTCTTATATATGCATGTGGATTCCACATGGATTAAATCAATAGCTGGGGCATATAAACCTTGTGACAGTCAATAGACCCTGCTGTCAGCTCTGCAATACCCCTCAGGATGTCTCCTCTGAATATCATCTTGGGAGCTAAGTAGGTGACTCAATGGGTCTTTGATAAACCAGCAATAAGGTATTAATTCTTCTCTAATCTGACTAATGACTGTATTGAAATTTGTGGATTATAAACCACCCACAATCATCAGCAACAAATAATCTGATCCCCAAAACCCACAGGTCCTTGAGAAACTGATGTCTTGCAGTATCTTTCAGAGGATCTTCTTTGACACCAACATTTAGGTTGTAACTGGAAGGACAGGAAATCATAGGTTGGAAAAAACCTCTAAGATCACTGAGTTTGACTATTAACCCAACACTGCCATGTTCACCACTAAACCTTGATCCCAAGTGCCACATCCAGACCTTCTCTGAACACTTCCAAAGATGGTGATTCCACCAATTCCCTGGGAAGCCTGTTCCAATGTTTGACAACCATGCCTATTACAAAGTTTGCCTAATATTCAACCTAAACCTCCCCTGGTGCAACTTGAGGCAGTTTCATCTTGTCCTGTCACTTGTTGCCTAGGAGAAGAGACCAACACCAACCTGGCTACAACCTCCTCTCAGGCAGTTCTAGGGTAGTTCAGGCTAAACACCCGCAGCTCTGTCATCCATTCCACGTGAGGCTTGTGCTCCAGACCCTTCACCAGCTTCACTGCCCTTCCCTGGAATCACCTCAGCATCTCCAGCACACATATGCCCACACCAGACTGGTTCAGTTTCAGCATTTCCTGAGAGTGATTTTTGCCTCCATGCCGGTACCTCTTGTTTCTGCTCATGCTCCTCCTGTTTTCCTTCCCAATACTTTAGCAGATTTGTAGGTCTGCTTCTTCCCTCTCCCACATGAAATGAATGACTTTCCCACTGTGTTTGGCTGCTACTATCTGAGCAGCAAAAGTTGACTTTCAAGGAAGTTTTCTTGACAGCTACCTCATTTTTCTGTTAGTTGCTCGGGATTGAGGTGAATCACTTCTACATAAGATGTCAACAGTACATTACTATTATAAACCTCCTTACCCTTGCTGCCCGACCTACAGGGGTTGCTGCACCTCTCATGAGTACAATCATTCCTAATCATGATGGGGTGAAGTCAAGAGAAGGAGAATGCTGACAGTTTCTTTTTTTTCTGACTATCAGCTTAGTCTAGTAAATTCACTTCATAGAGGATATTTAATCATCTTATGTTATCCCAGTTTTAAATCATGTACCACTGAGAGCTGTTCCAAAGGCACATCATTTCAGTTAGAAGTGTATTTGTGCAGACTGACAGGAAATGTTGGATTTTTCATGTCTTGTTTTTATATTCACATTTTAACCACATTTATGCATGTATACACACTTCACATTGATACAGTTAAACACTAGATTCAATTTTTCGTGTTTCTTAAAATATTACTTTCATGCAAACCATACACATATGCAAATGTATTTGAAAGACATCTCTGATCTCTGCAAGAAAATTGTCTTTGCAAATATAGGAGCAAAAATCCATTTAATTCTGCGTAAAACAAGGAGCCATACCAGATATATAATCTTCAGCCTATACATACTTGAATTTCTACTCAATCCTTCAACTTAGACATTTGTATATAAGCAAAAGGTAAATGTACCTTTGAAAGAAAGATGGAGGCTTCCAAAATAGGAGGTCTGAATTGTTTACCCAATGAAAAAAAACCACTAAATTCTTATATAAATGTGAAATTAGTGCAGGCAGTTGTGTTTGTCCTTCACAGTCTTTGAAACTAAGATGCAATTCCAAAAATCATCCAGATACACTTGCTTTTTCAGAGAGCAAAAATTGACTAGATTTGAAGTACCTGCTCAGACAGTTGTACATTGGAATAAAAATACAACATTGCAGTAAAACTAAAATATCCAAGTGAAGTTTAGCAGAGACAATCACAATAAAAATCAGGCAGCAAAATGAGGGTTCATTTCAGACAACAAAGTTGGGAAGAAAGGAAAAAATAGGCTTGAAATATATGGCAATATATCACAAACTTAGATCTGTTACCTGGATCTTCCAGCTGCTGAAGTCACGACATGAACAAGGGTTATCAACAAAGCTGAAAACTCTTGTAAGTTAAGAAATCTCATTCTGCATCCAAACTAACTCATTGCTAAGTCCTTAAGATGAACCAAGTCAAGCTTCCATCTTCACAGGTTGGAAGGGACCTTTGTAAATCACTCCGTCCAACCCCACTGTCAAGGCAGGGTCACCTAGAGCAGTTGACATAGGAATGCCTCCAGATGGGTTTGGAGTGACCCTAGAGAGGGAGACTCCATGACCTCTCCATGCAGCAATGTTCCAGTGCTCTGCCACCCTCACCGGAAAGAAGTTCTTACTCATGTTGAGGTGGAACTTTTTGTGTTTTAGTTTATGGCCACTGGTCTTTGTGGTTTTGCTGAACACCACTGAAAAGCATCTGGCACCATCCTCTTGACACCCACCTTTGAGATATTTGTATGTAATGCGAGGTCCCCTCTCAGTCTTCTTTTCTCTAAACTAAACAGGCCCAGCTCTCATAGTCTCCACTCATAAGGGAGATGCTCCAGACCTCTCAACATCTTTGTACCCTCCAGTAGCTCCTTGTCTTTCTCAAACAGTGAAGACCAGAATTGAACACAACACTCCAGGTGTGGGCTCACTAGGCCTCCTTCTATCTACTGGCCACTCTTCCCAATGCACCCCAGGAGAACACTGGCCCTCCTGGCACAAGGACACACTGCTGGTCAACTTGTCACCCATGAAGACTTCCCAGTTAATAGTTTAACACTGCTGTTCTGGAGTAATGAATGAGCATTAAATTGGGGTTTCTTTCACTGATTTCACATACTTTGCCTAAATCTTCCTCACTACTTTAAAAAAAAAACAAAACAAAAAAAAACAACAAAAAAAAAAAAAAAAAAAAAAAAAAAAAAAAAAAAAAAAAAAAAAAACAATAAACCAAACAGATTTACTTGAAACCCAATTCTCATGGCTCTAGAGAATGATGTTAATAATGCTGAGGTTTCAGGTTTGATCCCTGTACAGGCCATTCACTCAAGAGTTGGACTTCATGATCCTTGTGGGTCCCTTCCAACTTTTGTAGTTCCTGTAACTACCTGAAATATATATATTAGTCATTAGTGTGAAGATATCAAACTAAGGGTAGAATTCACATTGCAGTGAAGTATAATTACTTTAGTCTCCTACATGGCTGTTTATTTTCACGTAACTTGAGAGTTACAATGTGCCACAAGTCAGCATTTGCTTGGACTAATCTGGATTAAGTTACACACTGGATTAAAAATTCAACAAGGACCTGAACTGGTATTGAAGGTGCATATGTACTCACCAGCTGTCCTTTCTTTTTGTCTCTCACACACAGAAGGAACTGTCTATTGCTACACTCAGTACACACAGAATCATAGAGCCTTGAGAGGTGGTGATGTAGAATACAGAAGTGTTGGGACAGGTAAAAAAAAAAAAAAAAAAAAGAGAGAAAGGTAAAGACACTAAACAGAAAGGCAGGATCAGAAGCAGGAAAAAAAAAAAAGAGGAGTTAGCAGGGAGAGCTGAAGTAGAGAAATCTGAGCAACAAGAGTGTGTCTCACAGGAAAAAAAAAAGAAAATAAAATGCTTCAGAAATATTTTAATAAGAGTAAGGAAAGGCAAGACTAGAAACCATTGACAACAATTACTCTTTAAAGTTAGGTCAAAACCTCAAGGAAGTGGATAATAGTTTTGTCACGATCATGTATTCGAATATATTTTATTACTTCCTTCCTTGGTTGGGAAGAGGTAAAGGGGAGAGGGTGTTTTAAGAAACCTGCCTCACTGAATACAGAGGGCCTGATATTTTTATATAGGTGAAGAATAATATCCCCAACATAAATTTTTAAGACTACTTCACTTTAAAATTTTAGTGTTACTACTCCTATTTGAAGTAGACACAAATTTAATGTCAAATTTTCAAGCAGTGATTCTTCTCTTGAGAATGTTACCACAGCGTGATTTATAGTGAACATTACTGGTATTGCTAAGTTTGGGTACAAAGCTCAGAAAAATTAGAACACAAAGTTAGTGATTTATTTATAAAATATTAGTAACCGAAGGGAATTCCATCTGGTTAGATATTCAAGAATCCTTAAGAGATGCACTTTCCTAGGATTTCCCGTTTGATTTACTCATCAGTCTTGCTTGCCTGATTAACTGGCTCATGAAGTAAAGAAGGAGGTTACATACAAAAATTTAAAATAAATTTACTGGAGAATTACTTAAACTTGAAGTAGATCTCAGGAGTCAAGGTTACTTTGCAATTTTTCAAAACTATTGAACGTATTTCTTATCTTGGTATCACTTTCTGTCTAACAATATTTTCCTGAGTAAACATGCCTTTCCTTCTAGGTTTTCCTATTATTATATCATTCTTGTCCATTTCTGTTTCTCCCCACTCAAATTTTTGAAAGTGTTTTTGGTAGTTTTCAATTGTGTCATCTTGGCAGACCATTTTTCCATAAAGGATCAGATCAGTATTTTCCAATATTTGCTTTTCAGTTTCTTCAAGAAACTGTCATCTTCCACTGCTGCACAAAACTTTTGACTCTTAATTATCTCATGTATCTGTTATTAATCAAGACAGATAGAGAGACATGAATATGTGTGCAACTGGAAGAGCTTCTCAGCTGGAAAAGCTTGTGAAAAAAGGCAGTATCTATCAATATCTGCCCGCTTGGATTAATCAATAAGCTGTCAGAAATACAATAGTTATGTCATTTTTACATAAAATACACCAAATACATTTGACCTCTTAGGAAAAGCGACAACAAAACTGTTCATGAGCACTAAATTTTGTAATTCTTTCTTCACTGAGTAAGCACTGGGCTATTTTTGTCATTTTGTAAATGACATTGAAATGGGAAGCCTGTTATTTTGCTACTAGATTTTTCTGCTTTGATTAGAAAACAGCAGCTCATTAGCTCCTCTTCCTGTATATGTCCCCATCATCACTCTGAAGAAAGCCAGTACGTGAAATAGGACATTCTTATTTTTTTTCCCCTAACTCAAGTGCATTTTGCCTTTGGACTTTACACAAAATTAATTATAATTTTCTCTTCTAATCTCTAGTACATCATTAGGACTCTGAGACTGGGAATCTGTTTTCTCTAACAAATGGCTAAATGCCAAACACCAGTGGCATTTTAAAATGGAACTGAGTAAACGCAGCAAAACACATTCTCCTTCTCTGGCATTTACCTTCTGTTTTTTCCTTGTGTTTCTGAGAATGCCCTCTAGAATGACTTTACTTGCATTAACTTTTTCTCTGATTAAGAAAGAAGGAAGTATTTTAATAAGAGCAGAACTTTCATGAGGGGGCACATGGAAAAACCCAGCAGGAGTATACATGGACATGGAGACACTCATCCAACTGTTTTGGTTAGCCAGTGATCACTTAGGATTTCCATCCCCAGTCTACCTTAACTGACACATCTGGTTTTTCACCTTTCACAAATAATCCAACAGAATTGTGCTCTAGAAGATCCCCTCAGGGTAGCTCAATACTACAGAAGGTATCAGAAAAATAGGACGAAGCTGAGGGTTCTTTGCAGAGCTCTGCCTATGGATATCTCTCTTTCATGAAGGGAGTCACCATCTCAACACTTCTGCTCTGTGAAAAGCTGCTGCACTACAGCACAAAGCTGTGATCCCCCAAATATTCCTTAAATCTTTTCACTCTCTCCTTTTCAGTGCTGGGGACTGAAGCAGGGAGGAAAACAGGGATCATATAGAGAGACATTTAGCACATGGGCCACAGCCTTGTTTGGGTTTACAACTAAGAATCTCTCTGCACACTGAAGGAGAGTGACATGATGGAAGGCTCCAGAACATTGCAACATTTTTTCTTACACCGCAGAGCATATTGACACTCTTTTTGCAGTTGCATCAAATTAAAAGGAATTGAGCAGCTCCACAGCATTCAGAAAAATCTTCTTCAAATGGTAAAATAGTAGCACACCTTAGCCAAGAACAGGGACCTAACAGCTGACACAGCTAGTAGATTTGGATGAACACCTAATGCCTATTGATTAGACAAACAGATAAGTGTGGATTGTGCATGACACTCAAAAAGCAATCGGGTTTAGAAGGGCCAAAGTAGTCTTTTAAGCAAATAATTACTTATAAAAGGAATAAGCTTTTTTTCATCACCATATTCCTCCCGAAAGAGCACATAATCTGGCCAGATATTGATTTCTTACCAATGCCAAGGGATAAAGTCTTTAACACTTTTATGGAATTTCTGTGCAGCATCTGCTGACCTTCTCTGTTCTTTACTCTGGTTAATAGAATTAAACAACTGTCTATTTCAAATAAACTGCAGGAATAAGGAAAGGTTAAAATGGGGTTGCTAGTAAGTTGTAAGGGTTTTATGTTTGGGTTTTTTTTTTAGTACTTTTAGGATCTGTTACTTTAGTTATTTTATCCAAGAAATCAAAACTGTTATATTCAGAAGAAAGTATCTGGAGTGTTGAATACAGGAAAGAAAGAAAGCGTGAAGAACAAGTAAACAAGGTCTGAGGTAGTCACATAAATAGCAACTTGTCAATGACAATTAAAACCTAATTATTCCTGATAGCAGTACTGCTCTTTCTCAAGGGTATAAAGAGCACTTAGTTTGCATTCTGAACATGAGTTCAAACATAACTTCATATATTCTGTAGGAATTAAGAAGGTATAGATTGTTCAGAGCACTGATGAAAAATGTGAACAGAGGATAAAAATAATACAAAGACAAAAATTAAACAAACAGTAGCCCAAGCACCACCTTAAATTACACACTGTGAAACCCTCTTCAAGTTAGCAGGAGTATAAGCCAAAGGAAAATACACCGACATACTTATATACACACGCGTTTCATTCTAATTTTGAGAAGTGAAGACATTCAAAGTGTGCATAAATACTCAATACACCATACATACAGGTTTTCATTCAGAAATTTCCAATCAAGTAGGAAGAAAAAGAGTTTACCAAAGTTATTGTAGTAAATTAGAAAGCGTTTCTGAACAAAACCTTCTCCTCTTAGATCACATTGATAAATGCTCTCATTAACCTTAATCTCAACAAGGTTAATTTAAATGATACCCAACAGCACTAAGATCTGCCTTATTAAAAGGACAGTGATAAACTGAAATGTTGCTACATTCATTAGAAAACAAAGCTTGTTTTGTTTGGTTGGTTTCAACTGGGAAAAACCGATTTATATTATTATTGTTTTAATGCCCAGACAATTGTATTAAATTAAATTAAAACTCCTAGGTTCTAGTTGCCTTCAAATTATCACATTTTTCCTTTATTGTCTCCAACATACTGAAATTCCTCATTGCTCTTTTGCTCCTGACCATTGTCAGACATATAACATACAACCTAATTTACATTTGTAAACAGCATGTTTGAAATAAAAAGATGTAAAGAGCAGAAGGAAAAGAGACATGCAATATTTAATTGTTAGTTACTTTACACTATGACCTCATCAAATCCCACTCCACGTTATAGGACTATATAAAATACATGTCAATGATTCCATTGTCCCTGTGCCTTTTAAGAAACACCTATGTTTTATACTTTAATTATTACAACACATTATATTCAGATCACTGATACAGAGGAGATTCACTTAATGTTTCAACAAACTGATAGGATCCATATCCACAGGTCATGAAGACCCGTGTGTTTCAGAGAGAAAGATGAAGCTCTTAAAATTGTTATTGATCAAAAAATGTAGATAAAAAGGTAAATCACAGCCCTTAAACCTCTCTGGAGCTTTTACTAGCAAACTGTCAAGGCTCCCAGAAACTGCATCTTGACACACTTACAGGAATCCCATTTTCAGGCATTTATCCTGCAAACCAAGCTCCCCCCAGAGAAGCACAGAGGGGCTGCTCTTCCATGTATGACTCTTCAGATGCACAAGCCAACAGAAACTTTCAGCAAACAATATCTACTCTGTTTTCAAAGGAGAAAGATGCTCCTTCACCTAGCAAAAAACTCCGATCTTTACCTCTCAAAAATGGGTTCAAAAGACAGCTTGTTCCATGATTATGATTTTTGTTTTTTAACCTGTGTTGCAGTGCTGGTTTGGATGGGGTAGTTAATTTTCTTCACAATGGCTGGTGTGCGGCTGTGTTTGTGCTGAAAACAGCACTGATAACACGAGGATGTGTTCACCCCTGCTCAGCAGGGCTTTGACACAGACAAGGCCTTTTCTGCTCCTCACACCGTCCTGACAGCAAGTGGGCTGGGGGATGCACTATAAGTTGGGAGGGGACACAACCAGGACAGCTGATCCCAACTGGGAGCCCTTCTTTCCTGTCAACAACTGAACATCTGCCTGTCCATGGGAAGTGCTGGATGAAAGCCTTGCTTTGCTGTGCCTGCATGAATGTCTTTTGCTTTACCTGTTAAACTGTCTTTGTAGCAATCCATGAGTTTTCTTACTTTTACCTTTCTGATTTCCCAATCCCATCGTGATGGAGTGAGCGAGTGTCTGCATGGGGCTGAGTTGCTGACTGGGGTTAAACCACAGCAGTTGTCATTCTTCTTGATGATTTTCTGATTCCCTTGTAGGTCCTAGTGCTTCCTGGCCTGAAATATATTCAGCTGTAGGCACTGGCTATTAGCAGAGAAGTGTGCTATGCATTTTTCTTGGTATTCTAGGAAGTATGCTGCCCTACAGTTTTCCTAAGTATCAGAAAAGATAACAAACAGATTACAAGTCTTTCAGTTAAAGAATTAAGATCACTGCAAGTAAAACACAGTGCCTGTGTAACAGTCCTAAAGAAATGGTGATTGCTTATAGTGAGTGTTCTAGAATCAGTTTTTCCTAGATTTACTTGATGTGGCAAAAATTTCCAACTATGTATCTATGCTCTTCATTTATAATTTGTTTTGGTTGAAGAACCATAGCTATGGCTTATTCAGATTGTATGTGTTTTCCTGAAAAGTAAAAGTCTTTGGCAGCAGAATGGAACTGGCTGACAGGTATTCATTGTTAATTTTCCTTATATTCTCACTCACATTCAAGACAACCTTTATTAGGCTTCAAATACCAATACTATTTTAGAAATGGAACTTACTGATTTAAGAGGCCAGAGTTTAAGCCCTATTGAGTCAGACAATACCAGATCACAGCTTCAGATAGGGATTTTGAAGCTATTCTCAAGTGCAATTTTACAGACAGCTGAAGGTTCACAAATCATCAGGAAATACCCTTCAGATCTCTCAAAATGTAGTATGGTAGTAACTGGGCTTGGGTCAGTAGGTTGAGGATGCTGTTTAATCCTGTCAATTATGGTCTCTTTTGAGAGTGGACACTTGTGACAGTGAAAGTTTTGATCGTCCCTGAATACTCCTTTACATGAAAGAACAGAAGAGACCATGGCTTTCCAACCCAGACTCATTTCTGTCTTTAACTGGGCAACAACCATTTGCTTGAAAGAAAATTTTGATCAAAATCGGGTGTGAGACTAAGGAAAAAGACAAAATGAGCAAAAAACGTGTAGGTTTTTAGACATGGCAATATGGTATTTCTCTTTAAGATTCCAGTTGTTTAAATGCCTGGAAAAAAAAAATGCTCCTTACTCCAGCCTACTGCACATACCGAGTGTTAAGCATTTTGCTGCTTTGTTATATATAGGCACAGCAGGATTCTCCATTGCTAACAGTTAAACTCTTTTTTTTCCTTAAAGAAGCAATCCTAAATCCCAGGCCTCCTTACATTGCCTGCTCCAGATGATCTAGCAGCTTCCTAGTAGGAAAATCTCAAGATTTCAAAAAAATCCACATTTCACTGCATAAAGTCTATTCTGTCCTTCACAAGCCAGTGCTGGCAACCTGGATAGAAAGAAACCTCATCTTATATTCTCATCTGGATTTTTTTTGTTTTGGGTTTTTTTTTCTGATTTTCTTCAAATTAGAGAAATTCCATTGTTATAAAATCATAGATCCTTATACAGAGTTCTATAGTATTCTGTGTAGAACTACTGGAAAGGAAACAGAATTTTCAAGCAGGAAAAGACAAAGGTGAACAGAGGAGTAATATAACCATCAGCATAATAATAGAAGGGATAATATAATCACAGGAAAGTAAGAGATTCCTCTAAATTTTTCATTCCACAAAATTATTCTAATTTTTTAAAAATAAATGGGAAATATCTTTTTGTATTTGCCATTGACAAAGAGATCAAATTGGCTGGCTTTCTACATTAATGACTTAATGCTGGCATTACTGTCTAGGTTATTAAAGTCTGTACTTTGATAGAAGCTAGATTCCTATTTTGTTATGTATTCTATCAATATAATGTACACAAACATCTCATCTAGTAAGTACATGACTAATTAGGCAGAAATACATGCATTCAATATATTATGTAATTAGCTGTGCAAGTCTCTAGTTATGATCAATAAGCAATTTGAGTAATCATTCATCTGTGCATTGAAATACAGTAAGTACAGAGATGATTTCAAGCCCCTTTTCCACATATATACCACTGGGAGAAGAGAGAAATGTTCTTCCTTTCAGTAATGTCTTCAGTCTTCCACTACTTAATATGCTTATTAAAAAACACAATGATTGACAATTAGAAAGAAGCCAAGGTCAAAAATCTATAGATCTTCCTTTCCCATTCCCCTCTTCTTTCCTTCCTGGTGTGTAATGTCTAATGTGTAATTCACTCTTGAAATATGGAAGTAAAAGCATCCACAAAACACAGGTCTGCATTCTTTTTTATAGAAGGCTTTGTCCCAAGAAAGAGAAAGAAAATGAAAAGTTGGTACAAGTTCAATTGTTACTGATTCTAAAAATACATTCATAAAATGAAGAAAAAGCTTTTAAAAATTCAAACTAAAATATTTTTTTTCTCCAGATAGCAAAAATCAAAACTAGGAGAACAAGAGAGTTTCTTAGGAGTCTTTGATCTTTAGAATTATGAAGTTTACATAATCATATTCAGTGAAAAAAAATTTATTTAGATTAGATTTTGAGCCTCAAAAGAAATATATAATCAATGATGTACTAAAAACATCTGAAACAAGATAAGCACATCACTATCTGATCACTGATGTCAACATCATTTGCGTAAATTCAAATTACATGCAGTAAGTGATCTAGGTGAGTCCATTCTTCAAAGAATATCTTTGAAAAAATCAAGTTGTCCAAGTCCTGGACGGTCTTAAAGTCAACAAACAAAGCATCCCTCTCACAATGATATATTCTGAGACTTATTGATTAACTCTTACTGAGAACACTTGTGGCTCATTTTTCGACATGGATAAATAAATTATGCATGTGGATCACTGAGTGGGTGTAAGTGCTACACACACTAAGAAGTGCTTAGGCTGTCAAGAAGAAAAAGTATCTGTGCATTTTACATTTTATAGCCATAATACAGAAGAGGTTTATTAAGAGTAACAAATTAATGGCCTGACAGTGCAAAATTGTTCCCTTCAGTATTGTATGTTTTGGAAAATGTTACACAACCCAGTTACAAAAGTGTTAAATGACAGGAGCATCATCATTTTCCCTTGGGAGGCTTTTCCTCATACTTATCTGACAGGAATTGCTTTTGTCCCTCACATTAAATCTATTTTTCCTCCTTTTATTAAGTGCACTCAGCTTTTAATATTTGAGTCTTGAAAAGAACATCTATCTGTGATTTTACACTCTTTCAAGAGTTGCAACTTCTTTTTCTCTGTGACTCCTTTATTGCTGTTTTGTCCTATTGTGTAAATTTAATCCGAGGCGTCTTTGTGAGTATCAAGTCAGTGGCTTCATTCTTGGTGGGATATCACTGTGATCTAGATGATCCACACACCAAAAGCTGGTTTACATCTGTATTCTTTCAGAGGTTAGAGAGGGGGGAAAAAAGTAAAAAAAAAAAACCAAAACAAAACAAACAAAAAACAAACAAACAAAAAAACCCAAACAAACAAAAAAACCAAACCAAACCAAACCAAACAAAAAAAGCAAACAAAAAAAACCCCCAACACAACAACTAAAAACAAACAACTATTAGCTCTTCACAGCTTTTTTGTTGTTGTTTTTGCGGCTCTTTCTCTAAGAGAATGAGGAAGGATGTTTGTTTTCAATTGAGCAAGTAAATCAAGTATTTTTCTGTAATGTTTTCATCATCTGTAATTACTTCCCTAACTCTGCTACAAAGCCAAAAGTCTTCTTGCTTTGGATATACTTATCAATGATCTTCTTAATATTAGCTAATTACTCCTCAAGTTTTCACTTATTTTCCAATTTCCTTTTTTCATTTGAATTCCTACTGTTTGTATGCTTTTCTATTGCACTGCTCACCAGAGCTTTTGAGACACTTTGCTCTGCATTTCTCTATATTGTCACTTAACCATAGGGATTTTTGCCTTTCTTGCACCTGCCTCATCCATGTAGGGATACCGCAGATGATATAAAACCCCATTCAAAATAAAACAACCCAAACCAATCAAACAATTTATAGTACATTATTTCTCATTGATACTTGGTTCCCTGAAACAGAACAGAGCAGGACACAACACAGAAGTTGATAGAGATCTTTTTGAGTAAATTTGTTCCATAATTTAGGACCAGCCAGACTTAGCAGCCATGTGTCCATGAATGGTATGCATTTTCTTTCAATATTACAAATATTAATTCACGTCTAGCACTGTAAATCCAGACAGAAGTCATGTTGGTGTATCAGACTTTCAGGGCTTGCAAATTTGAAGCCTATAAAAGGTCTGTCTGAATCCGTCAGTGGAGGTGAGTTAACAGGTCTTCACAAGGAAACCTACAGCTGTGTGGCCTTGTGCTATAATTTTAACTGACCAGGAAAATAATTTTACCCCCTTCTGTGTCACATGCAAACCTCCTGGAACAGACAATCCTTATGAGCTTACAATGTGAAAAAATGACTTATAACCACCATAGGAACCCATGCCTTCGTGTAATAATATATGCATAGGGGAATATAACCTCTGCTTGTGTGCAGCAAGCAGTAATTCAAAGCACCAACAAACTGCCTGTCTAAATATGTGCTGATGTGAAAGCAAGAATTTGATAGATGCAGTCTCCTTGCAACCCATACATTGCCTTCTGGTTCCCTCCTAGGAACCAGTGGCACTGGAACACCCCTGGCTCCCATGGTCAGATAATCAGCCCTTCTCTGTGAAAAATGCAGGGCACGGATTTCCATCTGTTTTAAAGGCAAAAGCAGAGAGCTACAAACCCAAGGGACACTATTGCTTTTTTAGGCATTTCAGGGCACTTGTTATCTCTGGCTTAGGTTTGAATGAGGTTATATTTCTAAACTTAGCAGCAGGCAGGGTGATTATTTTTCTTGCCACTTAATTGTCCTACAGCAAGGTTGATAGATACAGACTCCTTAAACAGACAGGAGTACAGACTACTCTAAATAAGGCACCTTATTTTATTAAGTCCTGCTGTACTAATATTATTCTTGGCTGCACTAATGAAAACTGGACAATTCCTACCCACTTCCATTAACTCACATTCCACAATGTTCAGTTTCAGTGTTGTCCAGCTATTCTGGTCTCTCAGTACAGAAGACTTTGACTTTCAGACTCTTTCAAGTCTTGTCACTACAGGAGACAGTAAAAAAAAAAAAAAAAAAAAAAAAAAAAAAAAAAAAAAGAGTAGCCAAACAGTTTCCAGTAACTTTAAAGAAAAAAACTTCAGGTAAAGTTCTAACTAAAATCTTACTAAAAAAATATTTCTAATAAACTTTAACTTTTTATATCTAGTAACTTTATTTTATCTGTGACATAGCACCCAGACATCCTAATGATGGACACATTTTCTATCCCTCACAAAACTTCCTTCAGCTCCACTTCCTCTTTCACCTGATGATCTTTACAACACCAGTCTGAATCTCTTCCTAACACACAAAAAACCCCAAAATACCAACATTAATATATGTGGGAATTTACAGTTCTCGTTTTTAAGCAGCAGAATAAAGCTGTATGCAGGGCACATTAACAGACTAAATGAGAAGAGTACTAATGCCACTGCTAATGATACTATTACTAAAATAGTGTTCCATATTTGGATCTGCCTTGTAGAAAGAACATTAATAAGTTGTTGTATGCTTTTCAGAGACTTGCAAGAACAATTGGTAGTACTGAAAACAGTACCAAAACACTGATGACATTAAATACTTATAGAAATTTGATTTTTCATGACTTGAAGCAATTAAAAAAAAATAAAAGCTAATTTTAGTTTTAATATTTTTCTCTAATCAGTCAGAATACAGATATTATGGAAATAAGTAAAACAATACTTTTTTATAGTAAATATCAGAACATCAGGCCCTGCTGTTCTTAAAAAAAAAAAATTAAACAGAATGACCATAATATTGAGATAATACTTATTTCATGCGCTTATATCACAAAGGACTTAACATACAAGTGTACATTTTTTCTCTTTCAGATACAGTGTTTATAGTTGACCTCCTGCTACACAGATTTTCTTGCTACAGAAGGAGCTGGAGAAAATGCCCCTTAACAAGTAAAACACTTATTCTTAACATAACTGAGAGATTTACAGAATGGCTGAGTTTGGAAGAGACCACTGGAGGGCAACTTATCCAACCTCTCTGCTCTAAGAGGACCACTTGGAGATGGTTTCTTAGGAGTGTATCCATGTGTCTTCTGATTATCTCCAAGAAAGGAGACTACAGACACTTTTGGCAACCTATGCCAGGGCTTAGTCATCCTCACAGTGAAAAAGTCTTGCTCTGACAGTGATTGCAAACCCTATTTTTTTTAAAACTCCAGTTTACCAGTGCCTTTAGAAGACTTCAGATTTG
Source organism: Lophotriccus pileatus (assembly GCA_035583135.1). Lineage (NCBI taxonomy): Eukaryota > Metazoa > Chordata > Aves > Passeriformes > Tyrannidae > Lophotriccus > Lophotriccus pileatus. The sequence goes on along the minus strand of JAWWES010000133.1, from coordinate 8,867,204 downwards.
AAGTCTACAGAGGCCTCACATTAATCTGGAGTTCCTTTGAGTAAGACAAAAAAATAGATCAGAAAGCTTTGAGTACTTAACTACTTTGAGTAGTTAAGAAGTAATTAGTATTTTATCTTAAGAGGTTTTAGTTTTATTTCAAACTGCTAATAGCAGTTAGGAGTTACTATTTTAAACAAGTCCAAACTTAAAACATTCATAAAGTTTTGTAAAAGGCCTTCACTAATCACTATAATAAAAAAGCAAGGTTGCAAAGGAGATATGAACAACAGCAAGGATTTCAAGCTACCGAGACATTATCATTCATTGTTTCTTTTTAAATGGCAGGTAATTGTTAGTTAACTAGTTTTTTCAAAGTAGCATAAATCAGAGCAATAGAAGTTCCATCAGTTTTGAGTTGGAAGACCTCACTTTTCTTATAAATTCCAAACACTTACTACAATTATTCCATGTTTCCAGTCATAGCCAAACATGAATACAGAGAGTTGTAATCTTTTCATCAATAACTAAAAAATACGTAAAACACCAGCACACATAACAGAACACAAAAGCTGATCTGTTCTTACTGACAGGTTTGAAAACTGTTCTCTGTGTTGTCTGATCCAAACTTTTGAGTTTCAGTCAGCATGTAAGATGTCATGCCTATTATCATTAGTAAAGTTTGTTGTTTGGTATTTTTTTTAAGAAATGCTTAGCAGAATGCAATATGTATGATCCCAGAGCTTTTCCTTAAATAAATAAATAAATAAATAAGTATATAAAGGGCAGAGCACAAATATCTCCCATCAAAATTGATATGATGGTGGGATTTATTATCATCCCGTGGCAAGAAAGCAGGAACTGTAAATGTTTATAAGCCTACATTTACTGGAATTTCTCCACCAAGAGTGGGTGTCAGCTGTGTGGAAAGAGACAAATTGAGAAGGTTCCGTTCTGCCCTTGATGTGTGCACAGACTTTAACTTCAATTAGTGTCATTAATCAAGAGGAGAATCAGCTCCCAGGCCTACTGTAATTTGATGCCTGGTGTCTCATCAGGTACTGTGTGCACCGCGAAAAGACACACCCCGGCACTGACAGTGACGTATCTCCAGGCTGCTCGCTCAGTCAGGTGCCATATGCTTAAACTGAGAGATAGCTGACAGCCACGACAGGACATCAATTATTGTCATCCAGCCACGTACCAAAACACACACGGGCGCATCCCAGCTTCTCTGTCATACCACTACAAGAACTCATTAAGTGTTCCGTATTTAAAGCCCTTGCTTTTCTCCAGAAACTGCAGTTAATCCAACTGTAGTTGACACAATGGGTCGGGTCAGGCAAGGATGGACCCTGCAAGGTTAAGGCTGATACCACTACAACCAGCAGTCTGGAAGCCACTCCTCAGAAAACTTGCTTCTGCAACTTGCCCCGTTTGAATTTCAATCAAGTTTTAAAGACATAGCTTGACCTTCTAACTCCACCCATAAATAAATATGAGAAGAAGATATCTGAAAATTGTTTTACTGTCTTGCATGAGGGTGAGTTTTAAATCTCTGTGAAAACTTCAGTTGTGGCTGGTCAGGAATTCAGAAGCCAGCTCATGCAGAACACCAACCACGTCCCACACTCACTGAGGCAGCAACATGGTAAACAGGACCCAAAGCTCCATTTTTGCCCCCCGACTAATAGTGACAGCTTAAAATATGCAAACTCCACTCCCAAAGTCTGTTTCTCATACACGAAGATCGCTGGTTTAAGACTTTTAACCTGAGTACTTGATTATTAATTGCCTTTCTGGAATACATCTTTACCATTATAAAAGGGTCTGAACTAAAAAGACAATTACATCACATCTCTATTGCCTTTGCTCACTGATGAAATTTCTCAGACATTATATCAGATCAAGCATGGAAACTAGAAGTGGCATAGATGCAAAAACCTCCAACATAGAATTCATAAAAAAATAAAATGAATCATTTTCTGAACTGAAATATCTATTATATATTGTAAAAATGAACCTGAGAAAATCACAAGACAGAAAATATTTATAAATTTTTTGTATCAGAACAGGACAACCTACTCCAATGTTTTTGGTTTCCCCAATTTTTTGTTGATTCTTGAGTTTCTCATTTCATCATTAACATTATTTCCACAATAAAATATATCTATTGTAGCCTTAATCAAGGATTTAATAATTTCAAAAACTTCAATGCTCCTGGTTTTGCTTCTGTAGCTCAAAAGCTGTTGAAAACATGATTTTTTGTAACTCATAGTGGAAAAATGTTGGGTTTTTTTTTCCTAGTGTAGTCTAAACTTTCTTTCTGTAACTTATAAAATGGGACCAGTTTTTACTAAATGAAATTTAATAAGTTTCGGAGAATTTTTAAAGTTTGTACACTTGCACTTCAAAACTTGTGTCGACTTTTTAATACTCTAGATTTAAGCAACCTATGTTCAACAGTATGAAAACGCATCTTCTACACTAGATAAAAATATAACTTTGTATAGTATTTATATTCTTATATAAGCATTTCTTCCTTTTGCAACATACTGAGTAAAATGATTTAAAAGGAAACATTAATGAACTTACGCAGTAAATACACACAACTTTAAATCCTGCTTTCAAAAAGCATTTACAAATAATTATGTATTGATACTATAAGGAGTATGTCTAGCTTTAAAAAGTTCTATCTAGTACATATTTGCACTTTTAGAATGGAAATTAATTAGAATTATACTCAGTATATACAAACAAGACATGCAGAGAAATTACTGGATACCAGTAGCACTGGCAATTGCTGCCTCCATAGTGTGTGAAGTCATCTTGGCATTCTAATTGTGGGTCAAATTATCTTCCAAGGCCATGGATTTGCTGTGGACTAAATCACAATTATTGCAAAGTGAAGGCAATTACTGCATAGCAGCTGAGGCTTGGGAACATACGGCCCTCAAGCAACTTCTCTGTGTATGTTAGCCCTAAGTGATATTGAAAATCCATGTGATTAAGGCTTCTTAAGGGCTTTGAAACTAGGATTAAGTTGCCTAGTAAAAAGTAGGTGCTTTTGAAGTGTGTAACTTTCAGTAATATTGTAGAAGCATAATTGAAAAAATGTTCCCTGCCATCTCCATAGAACTTTTGTGGTTTAATCTTATGTGGTTTTATTACAATTTTGATTTTGGTCGGGGTTTTTTTTGTGAAATACTTGATTAAAATTATATAAAACATATATTAAACTTTGATCATGATTTGATAATTGAGGGCGACTAGCAATCTAGTCAGAACGTAAAGAATTTAAAAAAACCCAAACACAACTATATGTTTTTGTTTGATACCTGTGAAGGATTTTTTTCTTCTGCCAGCTCTGAAAACTAAAGCATGAGATCCGTATGTCAGAATGGATTCTTTGTTTTTAACACCCCATCAGTCCTGGTATTAAAAGACAACTTGGCTTTCACTTTTATATACTTGGTAGTAGGCTCACTCTTTTTCTGATTTTTTTGGTGTGTGTGAGATTTTGTTGTTAACTTTTACATTTATAGGGAAGCCTGATGTAAGCTTTTTAGTTCGAAAGGACGCTTTTACAGAAGAGTTTTAACAGGCTATTGTTCATTTCCTTTTTATTTCACTGCACACACTGAAATAGAGTAAGATTGAAGCAAAGAGGACACATCTACAACCGTCCTTTCTCTATGTGGAAATTCATTCTCCCATTTCAGCCTCTCCCCAAGAAGTCACCCTCTTTTGAGCACAGTCTTCATTCTTTTGACATAAAGTTCTAGGATACCTGAAACATATAACTTCGGATTAGTTCCTATCTCACAAATATTTGTAGATAACTGAAATTGCCACCTGAGAAAGCCAGACTGAAATGGCACTTACAGCTCTGGTTTTGTGAGGTCTTTGTTTCTTAGTAAAGTGCATTATCAGGGAATGAAGATAAGAAAGTCATGCAAAATTCATGATCTGACACAGCACAGGGATTCTTAAAAGATTGAAATCTTAGAAAAGATAGAAGGAAAACCTGTGCATCAAATAGTTGCATATGAAATTCAAGAGATATTCCTCCAAAATATCTATGATGTGATATATTACCATTACTTCTGACCACAGACTCTGCCTGCTCTCCTGTTACTACCTTGCAGATCTCTCACCCCTTCTACATGGTTCCTCTCAGAATCCCAGTTGGATTTCACTGGCTCCTATCAGGGGAAAATTATGTTTGCTTACTTTATCTCACCAAACAGAGGTAAGGTGCTGAGGCTGAGTAAAGCAGGCTATGCAAAGAACCACTTGAATTCAGTGATAAAAGGTCAGCAATGATTTTGAAAGGCAAACATGGAGGAACAAACGGCTGATTACTTCCTGACTGGTATTTTTAAGTGTCAGGCAGACACTGCATACAGCACGAAAGGTAGATCTAAAACAAGCTTATCCTATTTACATGAAAAAATAAAAGCACTCAATAGTTTAAATAAAGCAAACAGTGTCAGACAAGATCCTGATGAATGGCTCCTAGTGGAGAAGGGGAGATGACCATCTTGAAGAGTCTTAGTGCCATGCTGCTACATGTAGTAATTCCTGACTAATTGCCACTAGCTTCCATATGTACTACGTGGAAACACTGTGACATACAGTGTACATATGTAACCTTATCAGGATATGTCTATTTGGCAAGACCACTAACTCATCCTACTTTCAGGTAACTTTTTGCTAATTTTGTATCAAAGTTTTTGTATCAACAGCTGCTTCATTTCACTTCATGTACATAAGTGGTAAGCAAGTGTACTTGCTGGCCCATGCATATCCACAGGCTTGCGTTAGCCTGAGCTGATGTATTAATGGCTGGCAAGTAGCAGCCTACAGACCACACAGCTTACAAATTGAGTTTGTAGATGTATTTCTGTGCTTTAACATCTATACTTTCAGCTGGCTACTTAAAAACAAAACAAAACAAAACAATACAAAATAAACTGGATTCTACACGTGGAAATGCACATTTGAAATCCTGAGGTTGTACTGGGCAATGAGATGGTATAATAGCAAGAAGTTCTTTGCAGAACAGATTTTTATGGTGGGTTTTTTAACAGATTTTAAGTGTCAATTATTAAACAGGAAAATTTTGTAAGAGTCCACATGTGAAATGATTAGAGCATATACCACTAATTAGTCTAATGACTCCCAGTGTTAAATATTTACAACCGTTAAGAAGGCTAAACCATCAACAGCAGAGTCTAGAGATTGAGAACATTTTCAATCAAAATTAAGTACTCTAGGGATATGGATAAAAAAATAATGTAGGAAAAGGGAGTAAAAGTTGATGATTAGGAAGGCTCAAAGAGTAATTTCACTTTGTATTCTGATATTACCTATAAGAAGGTGAAATCTGCAAGTAATTTCTAAAAGCAGTTAAAAGTTTAGGCACTTCATAAAGAAGAAGAAAAAAAAAAAAGAGTAAACCGCTCTATAGTAAACAGTACTTTATCATCATGTAAGCTCACCTTTGTTTGAAAACAAAAACACTAATATTTGTTATTTCAGAGACAAGGAAGTAAAAAAGGGCACAGGTCAACTTAAAAGTGTGAAAATGAAGAAATGGATTGGTATAATTGTAAGTATTATGTATCAATTTCATTCAATAGCAAACACGTTCAACTGTTTCAAGATTGATTCACCAGATACTGCTGGTATAAACACCTCTCAGATATTCAATTGCATCTTCACTCACTGAAGATAGTTTGCAAAGCTAACCCTCCTAAGAACACAAGTTTTTGCTGATGCATTTTGATAAGTTAATTCTAGTAAGAAAAATATCCCTGATAGATCACCTACGCACGTAAACAAATCACAGTAGCACCCCAGTATTTGAGAAGGGACCACAGAGACTCCTCACAAGCTGTGTTTCTTCTCGTGCCCATTGCCTGCCACTGGCTAACAGTAAAAAAAGTCTGTATCCATCTTTACACTCTTGCCAGACCTATCAAAATTAGTCTTTAACTGGCCACAGTGTATTGAGATTCATACCAAAAGAGAAAATACCCTGTGTCTTTCTCTATGACATGACACACACTATCTTTTATCTTCAACATATTTGTCTTCAACAAATAACATCACAACAAGTTTTAATATTTCTCATACCCAGAGGTAAAGTCACAGAAAAAAAAAAAAAAAAATTGCTTAATGGTAATCCTTCTTCAGCTTTAAAAAATTGTATTTTGAAATGTAATTTATATTCATCACATTTTTCAGTGTACGTATCACTACGTACCTAATTCTCCACTTGTATGAAGAAACTCTAAGCAAGTACTTGGAATGACTCTTTTTTTAATATCTGTGCTTCACTTAGCATTTTGATCAATTTAATCAACACTGACATACTTAAAAAAACCCAGTCATCTAACTTCTTTGTAAGAATTATGCTCTTACAAAGCAAAGATATTTTACTTTAGTTTTCCTGCAATATTTGTCAGAAAAGCTTAGTTTCCTTTCTAAAATTCTCCATGGCCAGTGGCATTGCAAATAAGCTCATTAATGCATTTTGCATTCTCAAGTATTACATTTGTTCAACAGATTTAAAAATATGTAACTCCACATGCTCATTATCTTCTTCAGTTTGGTTAGGAGGCTGTCAACCTTGTCAATTATATTACTTCAGAGACTTCCCTTTTATTTCTTCCTCGCATGTTTTCTAAGTTTTCTGATCGTGTTCTACAAAAATTTTCCCTATACCCACACTTTGTCTTCAAATAGCTTTTTTTGAAAGAATCTCCCCTTTAATTTTTCATCAGACTTTGCAGTGCACAGGTAGTATTATCTTTATTATTCCAGTGTTGCTTGCCATCTTTTATGGATTCAGTTTTCACTATGTATTATATTCTGCAGACCTATTGTCCTCTTCACCTCCTTAGTTCATCCCTCTGTTCTGCCTTTTTTACCTGTAAGCCCCTTTTCCATACTGTGACCTTTCCCAGTCCTTTGAAATCTTCTCAGTTTGTGCCTGTCCTTCAAGTCACACTGCTACCCTTGAAAATAATTTTTTTGACTGCAGCCTGGACCTCTGTTTGAAGATTTTATCCTAAACTACTTTTCAGACATATTATAATTGGAGACAACCCAGAAAAAAAAAAAAAATTCAGCTGTCTTTTAATCTGAGAATCTGGCAAACCAGGGAAGCGGTCCCATGCTGTTCAGGCCTCTGATTACTACCAAAGAAGTGCTGCTTTCTCTGAAGAGTTTCAATAGTCAGAAGGTAAAAGTGATGAACTTCACTGGAAAGAAGACTGGGGAGAGAAGAAAGAAGGATATTCAAGTAACTTAAAATATAACTATTTAATCAATGTTCCATTTCATATTTTCACATGATCCTAGGTGCAGGTTTTCAATCACTTCTGTAAAACCTGTATTTAACATTATTGATGAAGAGATGGAATAACTAATATGTTTACAATTTTAGCTCTACCAGTGCTACATGCAGATTAAGCACGTTTGATCTTTAAGTTTTGATTCTGTCAGACAACCTTAGATGTAGTTAAGCAATAAGCATAACCTTATTATATGGGATGTCATACCACTTTTTTGGGACACTAACTCCATGCTGAACCTGTGTTCACCAAATGCTCACAAATGAGCAAACTTTCTTAGAGGCTGCAGCCATATTCTGTCACTTTTAATTTTCATTTCATGCTTATCACTGGAATTTGAGCTGTGAAAATGTGCAGGGCAAATACTGAAGAAGGAACATGCTTTGTCTCCAGCAATAGCCTGGCAGATCCTATTTCCTCCGACTGTTCTCCCACTTGCTACAAAAATCATATATTCCATACACAAAATTCTGTACATGCCTCAATACCTCAGGTATTTGGTTTGACCAAATTTTCTCCTTCCTCATCTTTTGCAGTACAAGCCTGATCTAGCATCAAATGAACAAAGCATAGGTATTAGGAAATAGAAAAATCATTCTCAAATAGATTGGAAAGTTTTGAAGGATACAAAACATTGGTCTAACACAAATCTAAATAGAAATCACATTTAATAATAACTGTTCCATTTCTATTGATGTTACAGTAAAAGATATCAAAAGGTTCATTTGCCTAGTACACTGATAGTACCTATGTCAAAGTTATCTCAACGAGTAAGGAAACTCCACTTTATTTTCCATCGTTGGCTTTCAGCTTTTGAACTTGCCCTTTTTCTAGCTTTATTATGTTCTTTTTCACTCCTTTTCAGTTTGTGAACTGTTTCTTTGCAATTAAGAGCTATGTGCTTACTTTTGTGAGTCTTGTACGTTTTCAGCCACTCCTAATATTCCTAGATCTGGTGGCACATGAGCTGACAATAGTTGGAACTAGACTTTTGGAATTAATAAAAGCCATGCAGCTTTATGATGGAATCATTATGTAGGGCCAGGGACTTCTCTGATACAATAAATATCTTAAAAGCAACACCTTCTTATGTCATAAAGGATTAATTTTTTAGGGTACACTGAAAGGAAAGATATACTATTAATGAATAGCTATCCTGTTCTTACATTACAGTAATTGTATTTGTTTTAAGCATTAATTGACAAAAAAATGTCATGCATAATTGGCTCTAATGGTTTAATGTTAAGATAGGAAGAGGCTTCGTAATAACGGTGCTAACTTCTAAAAAGCTCTGTCAGTTCCCTTTGTTACCAAAGATGAAATTTCAGTTCACAAGGAACATGATTTCAATACCCAGGCACTGATAATCCAGGTAAAAAGAGACCTATTCAACTTGATTCATTGAAGCTGAAAAGGGCACTGAAGAGTTTATTCTTTTTCTTTTTTTTTTTTTTTTTTTAACTAGGAAAATAGAACCCTGCATTAAGAATTATTTTAAGGCATTATATAGAATTTTTTTTGTTTACTTTTAAGATTTTATATTCCTTGGTGTGTATTCCATTGTAGTTCACACATTTTCCTAATGTTTCACCTTTTTGAGACTTAAAGATGTACAATATTGTTAGGCCTGAGTTAGGGGGAAAAAAAAAAAAGTAAATCAATATTAATATAAGCTACACATATATTAAAATCAAAGGAAACTTAATATGGCATATTCAGGAACATAGTAATCTCTAAAATAGCTTGATAGCTGTTTCATACTTCATCCTGACAGGTACGGAAACACTGATATTTCTTTCTGAAATAAAAGGTACAGAAACAATCAGGGTCATGAAAACTTTGAGTACCTAAATCAAGGCAGATGAAGTCCCGAGACCAGGAGCTGGTCTCTAAAGTAAGCACTCAACCATGCACCCATATTTTCCTTGAATCCAAGTGGATCTAGACATTAGAGACCTATTCAGGAAAGAAAACGTACTATTCTCTAGCAAACAGTTTAACAGAGTTAAGAGAAATTACAATAGTCCCTAAAATTAATAGCAGAATTCCTCATACTGGGATTTAAATTACTATCTTTCATAGGGGAAGATAAAAGTAGGAAAATGAAAGTGATTTTCATGAAGAACCTTCAAAAGGTATTTCAGTATCTCACAAAGGAAATAAAAAAATATATTAAAAAGGAAATTTTAAATACATGAAGTATATAAATCAGCGTAAACATTTTAACAACCAACATGAATAAATGCAGATATTATCAACAAAGTCAGAAAGTATAATTGAACTCCAACCTATCTCTAAATAAAATCTTAGTGTCTTGTGACCCAGGTCTGATATTTCTATTCCAGTGAACAAAGTTTTTCATTATTTTAAAATGAGAATGGTAAAATATTACACTGTATGCAAGTATGTAACACTTCCCTTGAAAGAATCCTGAAGAAAATGAGAAAAGATAGATGCTAAATTTTCTTGCTCTATTCACCTAAAATTTTTATGTTTACCCAGTTGCACCATTATTTACTAATGTACTTATGTTAGTCATTAACCATTTCTTATAATATTTAAAGGCATGAAGAAATGAAAGTTTAACTGAACTCTAAGCCTTAGATATTGGTGAATAGTTTAATTTTCTTGCAACTAATAATGTAAACCCTATTCCTCTAGATTCTTATTTTCGTTTCCTTTTGTCTTACAGTCTGCTCTGATTTATAGCACTTTCAATATCCCTCTTCATAGGAAAAATACTTAATTCGCTTGTTTTCTAATAAAAATTTTGCTCTGACGCCCTAGTGCATGGTGCATCCCTGCCTAAAAAAAATCACTTAAATTTAATAGGATTTCTTGGAGGCAGTAGGACTTGTTATTTCATATACGACACAATATTGACTCAACATCTTAGAACACAACTGTTATATTTTCCTGTTTATGACTAGGAAGGTGAGTTGTGTGTTTATGCCAATATATATAAATGATACAAATTTCAATGTGCCTTTCCCTTCAGATCAAACATCCATATACTTGCAGTAAACATTTAATTCGGCTAGTAAAATCCTGACAACACTTTAAACTACTTTATAACTTTATCTCTGTCAAATGACATTTTTCATACTCTATTTTACTTATTCTGAGTTATTTATGTTAAATTATATCAAGAAGAGTTTTAGAATGAATGACAATAAGGTTCCCATGGAATAATCAGACATCTGTTGTTGTTTTTCACTCAAAGACATTTTTCTAACCTCAGCTTTTTAAAAATCCTGGTCCATCTTTCTACAATGAAGAAAAAACACATAAGTGGTATTCCAGAGAAGATTATATTACCCCATAAAAACAAAGACTGAGCTGTGAATATATTATTCTGAGATAACAGTTCCATGAATTCAGAACATAATTAAAGGATTTTCTGTCTTCCTCTGTGGTTTGTGATTGAAAATGTGTGTTGGAGAAAGGCTGGCCATAGCTAATAAAGCAGAGGACAGTCAGTTTAAGCATCATTATTCCACCATATTTTCTCTTATTTTTTTTGCTGCTTGCCATTACAGGCCTTCAGTCCTGAGTTTATTTTCAGTTACTTTTCTTCCTCAACACCCACGACTGATTACATCATCACCCAATCTCAGCAAAGTATAAAACATCTTGAGGTACACTATATTTGTTTGGTTTTTGCTTCTTTTCCCAAGGAAAATGTAGATATCCTCAGGGTCATTTCCTCAGTACACAAAGTCTATATACTGCAGGCACTTGAATGCATAATTGATAAGGTGGGAGACAAACAGGAACAGATTCTTAAGAGAATTCATGTAATGTAATCACATTTTCTTGAGAAGTTTCAAAACATATATATAAGCTACCTCCAGTACTTGTGCCTTCCCCCTTTCTCTTCCTGCTGACACGCACTGGAAATACAAGGATTTTGAGTCTCTTTCTGAATGTGAAAAATATTTCTACTGAATTCAAAAACACGTGCCAACATACAGTAAAAATTTACCCAGTTTGCACAGTAAGATATACTTCTAATGTAATGTAAATGTGCTTGTAAAGGTCATTTTCATTCTAAGAAGGTGCATGAACTCAGTCCTAGCCTGACCCCTTGTTCTCCCTGGGAATTGGCTCTGCAGAACTGACTAACCGTGAAATCCATACCAAATCAAGCACTGATAACGTTTTCAGAAAGGTAAGCAAATATAAACAGTTCTTCTTATGCACATTAGGACCTACCTTCCATACCTGACAATAGGGATTGGAATTGATAAACTGAGTTATTTATCTATTTAATCAAAGTCCATATTTGTAATTGCTGAGCTATGGACACTTGGCATTAATGGTGGGGAAAAAAAGGCTTTCTGATTTTTTTATGAGGTTCATTATAGATCATATGCTGATATTCACTGAGTAACTAATCACTCCCTCTACACTAACAAAATGGATGTGATTTCTTTCTAGCTAAAGTTTAGATTTCTTTGAAAATTGAAACTAAGGACAATTTTGAATGTAGCCATTTTCAGAACTTAGCTATGAAAGAAACATGCAAGAGAAAAAAAAAATCAGAAAATCTCAGAACTTGTCTGATACGAAAACACAGACTTCTTAAAAGAAGCTCTTTGATATCCAGAACTATGGGGATATAAAATTAACTGCTGCAGTATGAGGCACCAGAAAAAAACTGTGTTCATGGACTGCATAATTTAAAAGATTGAGTAATTAAAGATCTGTATAACTCTTCATAACATTCTAACAGCAGTTTCCATAAAACCTATACACTGGATGGCAGCTTACAATTATTAGACCAGCATTTACGACTTTGCTTATTATAGCACTGTTATTTTCACAGCATTATTAATAGAACTGAGGCTAAGGAAGCACAGCTCCTAAGTATTAATAAGCATTTGCATGACATTCTGCATCAGTACTAGTCAATACAACTTTCTGGAGAAGAGTAAGCAAGGCAAAGATCATTCTTGGGAAAAAAAATGTGTGGTTTTTGGAGTTGCGTCATTGTTTTTTAAGGAAAAAGAAACCCTGTTGATGCAGTAAATGATACATAGGAGTAGGGTGGTGGTACTCATTTTATAGGAACAGCTTACCTTCAGCAAAGATAAAAGAAGTAATGCCAGTCCAAATGTAGGAACCTTTGAGGGGTTATATGTTGTTTATGCATGTCCCTTAACCTACACACCACCAGCACACTAATAGCAGAAAAATCACCTTGTCAACGAGAACTGAAGCACGCCCTACCATCCACACTCACAATTACTGAGGAAGGAAGGAAGAAGGAAACTTTTCTCCTCTTAGACAGTTTTCTCTTAATCTATTAGATTTAGGATTTTTCACTAAGCATGGATTCTGCAGGTTGTCCTCAAGTAATATCCCAGTGATAATGATGAGCACCAAGTCATGCATGTTTTCCATAATTTCACAGGTCCCTCTAACTCAGTGTCATAGCTTTTGGATTTCCCTGGGTATGAGAAATTCTTACGCTTTTTACAGCTGACTTTTAGCTGTAAGGCAAGTTTTCTTTTTTCTTTGGGTGCTTCTAACATGAACTGTGATATCTTGCATTTTCAGTGTTTTATAAACCTTTTTGTAGGTATCATTAATTTCTAGGAAGGTATCAATCATTTCCAGAAAGACTCCTAGAAAGGAATTGCACAACATTGTAGTTTAGAGGAATAACATAGGAAATAGTAGCTTTCTCTTCTCTCTCCTTTTTTCTTAAGCCATGTATCTGGACTTAGAGTAAAACATAAGCCAAAATCCAAGTGCCAGGTCCTGCACTTTGGCCACAACAACTCCCTGCAGCACTACAGGCTGGGCACAGAGTGGCTGGAGAGCAGCCAGGCAGAAAGGGACCTGGAAGTGCTGACTGACAGGAGGCTGAACATGAGCCAGCAGTGTGCTCAGGTGGCCAAGAAGGCCAGTGGCATCCTGGCCTGTATCAGGGACAGTGTGGCCAGCAGGACCAGGGAAGTGATTCTTCCCCTGTACTCAGCACTGGTGAGGCCACACCTGGAGTGCTGT
>JAWWES010000133.1:8814119-8853746 GCA_035583135.1 Lophotriccus pileatus | reverse complement strand
AGAAAGAAGTTCTTTACAGAGAGAGTGATCAGGCACTGGAATGGCCTGCCCAGAGAGGTGGTGGATTCACCGTCCCTAGAGGTGTTTAAGATGAGGCTGGATGTGGCACTGAGTGCCATGGTCTAGTGATCAGGATGGGGTTGGATCGAGGGTTGGACTTGATGATGTCGGAGGTCTCTTCCAACCCAGTTAATTCTATGATTCTAAGTTATCTTTATAGTTTGGGTAGCTTCTACCTTCCTTTTTTTTTCATGTGTGTTTGAAATCTTATCTCATCTACATTATTTAAGAAGCACAATTGTTAGTTTGTTAATTTTGGAGGTAACAAAAGGATTACAAAACTGACCTTATAGTTTTCCATCTTCTCAGTGTTTATGTGGGAGTAACAACATGATTTGAAGGTGAGTTATCCCTCAAGAAGTGTATTTAATGGCCTTTTTTCTCTTGCAATCTTTTCACCATTGGAGAGGGCAATCAGCATCATTACTTGAAGGAAAAGAAAGTGTAGTTAATTTTCATTGCTATTCTTTACTCATGGTGTGGAAAGATGACATAACTAACCATCAAATAAATGCGAGTTATCCTTGGAAATCTTTGTTATATTATGTCCAGACTCCTTTAAGTAAAACTGCATGTTTTAGCAGTGGTCAGGGCTACACAAAAAGGCAATTGTTCCTTTATACCTTCAATATCTGGAATAATCAACCTAAACCACTTTGTACACAGAAAAATTGTGCCACTGACTGTATATATTAGTAAGATCAAGCCTCCTGATTAAAGAAGTCTCCCGATCTGTTATTTTTTGATAAACTGAAGAACCTTCTAAAGCAAAATAAAGAACACAGTAGATGATATTAATGGTTCAAGATCGCAAGATAAAACAAGAAACCTGGTTCAATACAAGAAGAGAGATTATACAGACTGCTTGGTGATTCAGAAAAATGTTAGCAATAAATATTTTCACTGTCATGGGTGAGGGAATGAGAGTTTGCTGCCTGAAAACCTGCCTGCATTCTTCCTCCCAGTTGTATCAGCTCATTTATTAATAATATTTATTTTCCCTACTAACCTTATGTCTTTTGCAACTGTAGGTTAGACAAAATATGGTTTAGACTACCCAACAGTACCAATTCTATTAAAACCTAACTTTGAGTTACTCTTTTATAGACTTAAAATCTAACTCAGGACTTCTAAACAGTAATTTTTATATATTCATATAAGCACAATTCAGTGTACTAAAAATAGTTTAAAATTTTCTACCTCATAGTTAACTGAAAGACTCACAGTTCTTAAAAAATATACCAGACTAACAATCAAATATGAAAATATTTGATTAAAACAACACAATTGCATTTTAGTTGCACTTTTTCATACATGCAAACTTTTCTATTTTTTTTTTAATTAAAAAATACACCTAAAATAATGAGAGGGAAAATGGGTTTGCATGGAATGGAAGAGACAGAAAGTAGTAGGAATAAGCAAAAAACATGTGCTAGGGACTCTGCATATTCCTTTTCCACTTCATTACATTAATATATATTGCAAAAGAAAAAGACAATGTATAAGAAGCAATGGAGAGAGGAGGTGAGAATGGAAGTTAAAACTTACTTCTGCCTTGAATTTAATAAGAAAAAAATTAAAACTTGCACTGAAGTAATAAAAATTTTATAATATTTGTAAGCCAGAATCAACAATGATATTATCAACAATGTTTATCTACACTTGACAGACAATAGCTAGAGATTTGAGATATAGCTCTGTGGTTATGCCAATTTTCTACTTTTATACATTTTTACCCTCATAAAATATCAGCCTTGAAAACTGAACTCTTCCAAAAACTATTTTCTTTCAGAGGTAAGATATCAAAACAGTTTGAATCGAATTCAGGGGGGTAAGAAGAAAAGTAATCCTACTGCATATATTTGAACCCGTTGAGAACTTTCTGATCACATTTTTAGTTTTCAATTTCACATTGCAGGATTAAAGGCAGATAGCAATTTGCTGAAAAAGATATTCCATGCAATGAAGGCTTCTCTTGAGATCTTGTTTTATGGCCAAGAGAAAATTAGGAGAAAAACAAGAAAAAATTAATCTACTAACAACACTAGCAGACATGTTCTGGACTAGATCTGCATGTGTATATGAATTTCTTAAGATGGTTTGGGTGTCCCTGGATGTCCCTATACAAACACACTCTAAACACCTCAAAATTCTTGAAAACACAGTTAAATGCTTTTCCTCATTACACAAAGCCTGTAAAATTTAGGTACTTTCTCTAATGTCTCAGATTGCGCACTTTTGGTTTTTTTTGAAAACCTCCAACTCTGCCTTTGAAGAAAGTCCCGAAGAACTCGATGTAGGAGGAAATCTACGGAACTATTTATTTATAGAAAATCCATCTGGTTTCAATACAGCATTTGCATGGTAAAGTAGTTTCCATCAGCATGGGCAGTGCAGGAATAATATTCTGTTGTACAGTTGTGTTTATTTAACTAGAAATCAGGATATTAAACTAATTAACTCGAACAACTGACATGCTTGGAAGCAAAACAGTGACTTCAAACTCCAAAGGTGTGAGATTTACTCTTGCCTTTTGAGGTAGCATTTCATATTTAATCTTAAAGAATTAAAAGGTAAGCATGTATTATTTTTCTCGGGGTTTTTTTTTTTCAGTTTAACTATTCCAATAGCTCCATTTAGAAATTCTGTCACAGATGTCTGAAACTGTTAATTTATTTATATTTTTATTTTTATCTCCAACATGCAGAATAGTAATTTAAATAAATTTACTCCCTTCTGTATAACACAATTCAGCAACAAAATGTATTTCGAAAGGGAAAGAAAGTTTTTTAAAGACTTCAAACAGACTGAAAAACTACTCATAAAAAGGCAATGAACCCTCTGAAGCAGACACCAGGATTCATCTCACCAAAATTGAATCCACGCTCTTAGCACATCCTTCCTGATTTTTCTGGCTAATGTGAAAGAAACAATAGTTATAGTAATGATATAGTTAGGTGAAAAAAAAAAAAAGTCCTATTTTGATAATCCTGCTTAGAACTGTTTCACAAATTAGTACAGTAACTTTGCTGACAAGCATGTAACACCCTATTGTAAACTACTGGCACAAGTTCAAAGTGAATAGAGGAATAATGAAGACCAAAAATCCCAAACAAATAAAAAGTAGCATCAACTGCCTTTGCTAATCCTCCCTTGTAGAAGCAATGGATATGCCGCGCCATCATAAGCAGTAAACAGCCGATCTGCTTGGGGATAGAAAAACAGCTGCAGAAAAGAACCTGCACATCTGGAAGAGGAAGCAGAAGGAATTTATGTACATCCTCTAGAAAACCAGCTTTGTTCACTTCTTTCTGTGGTAAGAAAGGTTAGGAAAGAGACACAAAAATGTTTATAGCATTATAGAATCATTCAGGTTGGAAAATATCTCCAAGATCAAGTTGGACCACTGACCTAACACTGCCAAGTCCACGACTAAACCACATCCCCAAGTGCCACATCTATGCATGATATAGATTAACATGGCTCACTTCGTGAGAGACTTCAAGGACTGGCAGTCTGAGTGAAGGCAAGAATTTCTGAAATTCTAGTTTGTTCTCTAAGTCTTAGCAAAATATATAACTGCGCTGCTCATTTCTATCATGCTATCACTAAACAATCTTCAATTACCATGGTTTCATTCAGGATTGTATAGTGTTGTACTGCTTACACACACTGTATAGGAAAGTTATGAATCCAACACAGAGTTCTTAATTTTCACACAATGGCTTAGTACTTACTAGGAAAAAATGGCAATGCAAAATTTTTAAGAGCCAGAAATCAGGTATCCTAATTTTAATTATCTATGCAAAGATAAAAGTCGTTCTTCAAATTAATTAGTAATATACATTAATTGAAAGAAACATATGTTATACATTATACAAGTCTAAACTTACACACATACTAGAAACATCTGTAGTTTCTATGTTTATTAAGAATAGGAGGTGTAGGAAAATTTCACTCTTTTCACACACCTAAGTATAATTCCAAAACAGGTTAATTGCACTATTCGTGCTTTGCAACCAAGTAGTGAGTCCCCTGCACCCGATATCAAAGCTATTCTGGAAAAAGAAGTGAAAAAAAGAAGACCGTTTGCCCTTCACCCTCTACTGAACTGAATTAAAAAGATGTTTTTTGTTGTTTTATTTCAGAGGAAGAAAGTTAGATGTCCTGAAACAGAAAGTGTCAAAAGAGATACTTATAAAACACAATTGCAGCATGCACCATGAAGGGGAGACGTCTGAAACCTCCAAAGCAAAATTACACATCTTTTGTTTCATTATGGAGCTAATGATAAACCACTCCGTCCAGGCAACCTTACTTACCAGGTATCATTTAGTAAACTTCAGAATTGCACAGGAGTTTGTCATCTATGTTAAAAAAGACAACCCAAGTAAGGTACTCTTCCAAATGATACCAGGATATTTTTCTTGTGTTTTTTCCATGGTTGAATTTTTGCAAAGTTAGTTTCTGGAAGAGTAGAAAGAGGCAAATTGAAATACTGTAACCCTCACAAAGCAGTAGATCTAGTATGAAATTTGATAATTACGGATTAGAACTGAAAGTCAGCGTCTGAATTTTGCATTGATTAATTATTAATAAAGCAGAAAATGACAACGGAAAAATTTTACCTTTTTCTACTGAATTTTAAGAATTCTATTTTGTTGCAAAGTCAGGAGGGTACATATTTAAAAAAAAAAAAACACTCATGTAAACTTAGGGAACAGATGGAGGAGGAAAAGATGGGATTGGAGTGATAAGGCAAAGCCGACAGGAACACAGAAAAGGAGCAGAAAGCAGAGGCAGGATAAGGTCAAGAATATCATCAGACAAGAGATGATAAGAGGTTTACCACAGACAGCAAATGTCCATTCCAGATTTTGGAATTTCACAGGGTCACATCATTCCTCTGTTATCTAGAAAATAGTTTTTGATCTCCATAAAAAAACATGCTTCTTCTTCCTGAGATACTAAGTGCATATATAGGTGACTAAAATAGTGCCACCATTCTATCTCACACACAGACTTGTGCATTGTTGACTGCTGAGAACATTAGTGCAAGGCACGGGAAACCTGGCCCTCATCCTACAAAGTTGCCACTTAGTACAGGGTAATATAATGACTGAGGCTATCATAACTATGCATTAATTAATTTTTCAGGGTGCTTACTCTGAAAGGCATAGATTTGGTCGAGCTGACTACTCGCAGCTACACAGCAAGACAAGGAGAACAGTTCTTTTAGCACACAAAATCACTTACTCCGGATAAGTCTGCTTTCTAACTTACCAGCTTTTCTACCCAAAATTTTCAATCTAAATTCTCAGCGTCTCCCTTCTACACCTCTAAAAGGAGTGCAACACTAACTTGCTTAGAAATTCTCCACTGGAGCTGCTTGCGTGTTGTTCCCCAGTGGCAGGTGTCATTTCATCAACCTTGAAACATGCCAAAGCAGGTGAAATAGATGCCATTCCTGCGTATCTGTGCACCCAGCCCCGTGGCTGAGGCTCCACGGACAACATGTCAGGTTCCCCACAGAGCTCCTTCCTTCCAAACACAAACTCCTGATCCCCCCGAGGTTTGGATCCATCATCCATACAAAGCTGTAGCTCTAGAGTTTTAAACCAGCCTCCCCTTTTTATGTTGGTGGGATGCTAACAATACTGTGAATATCTGCATGTACAGTAACAATCTGTGCATGGACTCTGAAAGGGCAAAGAGAGAGTGACCACCTAATAAAAGAAGATAACACACATGGAAAGGCTAATTAAGCCTTCATGGGGAAAAAAATCTTCAATCTGGTATTTCCTACATTTTAAATGAGATATTTTTCTTATTAATAATATTCTCATATTATTTCCCTTGAATGTGTATCTCTGTATATTACTTGTGTACATGCAAATTATTGTACTTAATAAAAAGACTCTGCTATTAGATATAAAATTGAATCCTTTCTGCAATAACACCAATTCAGTGACAGCAAGTGAAAAAAACTAGGGAAGAAACGAGTAGAAGACTGAATTGTAATTGTGTTGGGCTAAAGAATCCATAGAAAAAGAAAATAAAAAAAAGTTGCAGCATTACAGAATGAAACCACTGCCAAAACTAATGTCCAGCAAAAAGACAACAACATAAGATGCATTAAAAAAAATCACATTTTTCAGTAGCACATTAGTCTTTAGAATTAGTGAAAGTGTTTAATTGACAGATAATTTGATAATCTTGAGACGAGCTAGCTTTAAAATCACAGATAAGATCACTGAATGGAAAGCTAAATCTCCATGGATAAAACAGATTAAAAAAGGAATCTGATGTATGTATCTCTCCAATTACCAAACTAAATGTTACAGCAATGGGCACAAACAGATATGTGACAAAATTCTGTGTGAGACTGGCAATATTACCTTTGACATTTTAGCTCAAACAGATAAATGAAACAACCTGCTCAAAAAAAATATTATGTGTCACAGAAGGGTTAATAGGATTTTTAGCAGAACCAATTGTATACGGACTTGCTAAAATATGTATCAACATTAGAAGATAAATGTACAATGCTTTCATACGCCTAGAGTTGAAAAAGCATAGAAAGTGCATTAAACAAGCCTGAAGTCATCTGTTATACTCCTTTCTTTTTGCATTTACATGAAATCCTTATAACTTTGGTGGCAAGAGATTGAATATGCATACAGTTTCCCTTGATAGATGAATCCATTATCCTCAGTTTAGAACCAGCTGCCAGTGGAAATATCTGCATTAGCAATGTCTCCTATAAAAACATTTTTGAAGTAAGAAAAACTTCTTACAGCTGACCAGATGTTATCTCTAATGAACCAAAATATTTCCTAAAGTTCTGTAGAAAGCAAACATTCTCATTACAGGAATTCCACTGAGTTAGTTCCATGAACTTAATGAATCAACAGTCTTTTTATTTATTATTTAAACTTGAACTTAGTTTCAATAGAAAATGACGCTTGTTTTTTTGAATATTTTGTGTAAAGCAGCATCATCTATGTTAACTTGGGAAAGAAGAAGTTTTATTTCATAAATATATAAAAACAAGCCTTGTAATTCCTAAATCCTATGAAGGTTAGTGAGAGTTCAGTTCTGTCTGAAATTTTTAATTTATCTAGCAAAGCCACTGTAAGATTAAACAGATCTCTTTCACAGACACTATCAGCCCCAGTTCCCTCCTATCCCTCCAAAATCTGTAATTTTCATGTAGTATCTGTCAGTTCTCAGTCCACACTCCAAGCACACAAGTCACCGTTGGTATCATTTAAGAGAAATGTTCAGTCAGAAGCAGCTGCGGGAGTGCAGAAACCACAGAAACAGAATAATTATTTCTTTTGGGGAAACAAATACCTAGCAGTCACTGGCTGTGCTATGTTGAGGGGAGAAGTAGACATGTAAGGAGATGTCTGCTTTCTGCTTACAGGCTCGAGGCTGCCAAAGAAATATGATCAGGACATTGGTTTTGGTTTCAATTATGGTTTAAACTCCCTACAGCAAAATTTGTATATACTGGCTTTTGTTTTCAGACATTGGAAAATATTGCTAAGCATTCTAATAGATCAGTGATGAGTGGCTGCTTTTAAGAAGAATATTAGTTTGATTTTTTTTCTTTTTTTTTCAAGACAAGATAACAAATCTAATTCTCACAGCACTGTCATAATGCTCTTCCCTTCCTCTCTCCACCCTGACACAGAGAGTGGAGACATCAGTAATTACAATTACCAACACCCAGGTGGTACACAAGGCTTTTGGTACCAGGCCACTTCTTCATCTTGTGGACAATAATGTTAATCAGGAAGTAATCCAGGCATCCACCGGAGAAAAATCATGACCTGCCCTATTTGAATTAGTGCTGGATAACTCCCATGGGAGTTAGTACAGCTGAAACCTAATTAAATCATATCCCTTGCATCTTGACTGTGTTGCTGTGTGTCTAGGACAACGAATGAGCACACGCCTTTTAGGGATAGATCTTAAAATAAAATAAAATAAAATAAAAAAAAAAAAAAACACAAAAAACCACAACCCTTAAAGTATTAAAAATCTTTTTTTAGATTAACTATCAGCCAGAGCAAAAAGATTTCAGTTGCAGTTGTTGTGATTTGTCTGTCCAAAATGAACCTTTCCATGGACATATAAGAGCAGGCTCTGTCAAAAGCTCCTATTAAGCTGCCACTGAAAGAAAGAAACAACTTCAGAAGAAGAAGCTTTTAGTTCTGGCATCCGAGTTAGGGAAGTTAGAGAAGAACTGCTGAAGGTCAAGGCTGCTAGAAACTTTTATGAAAATGTCAAAAAGTTGTTAAAGGAGAGTTCATCCATTAGCATCCTTACAAACTGCAAAGAAATTCAGTTTGATTTAAGAAGGTTCCTTCTAAGAGCCTTTCAGGTTACTTAGTTAACAGTAAAACAAAAGAAGGTTTTAGGGTTCAGAAGCAAAACCAGGATACAATTATCCAGAGAATGAACGAACAATAGACTCTGAAGGAAGAGACAAAGTTATTCCGTAGATAGAATAAATTTCTGTACTTCACTTGTGCTTGCCTGAGCTGGTCTGTCCCAGGAAAGTCTCATGCTACTGCACCTCCTTCTTACCAAAGTTACAGCTGAACATGGATCACAAAGGATCCTAGCACCCACTGCTCCCCACAAAACGCAAGCCCTTCTGCAAAGAATCACAGACCACATTGCCCATCTTATATCAATCATAAGACACTGCAAGAAGAACAGACAGCTTATGAGGAAAGACCTGCCCAGCTTGCACAAAGAATGCTCTCAAGTGTTCTTTCTCCAGGTTATTCCCTGCCTGTTTCAGTCAAGCTGCTCCATAACGGACCCGGGAATTAGCGAACTATGGACAGCAAATATAGCAGTAGCTTCTCACCAGAGAGCCATCAGTACATGGCATTCAGCAAGAAGGAAAGTTGTTTTCTTACAGAGAGCACCAATAGGAGCACTAGGACAGGAATGATGGGGCCAGGTGGGTGTGGAAGTCATAGGAAGAGCAGACTCTGGAGAAGGGTCGTCAGAGTGGCAGGAGGTAGCAGCCCCAACATCAGCCTGTCTGTAAATCCTTAGCACTGCACACTTCTCATGTGCTGCTTCTCTAGATATCCAGAAGAGAGGCAGCAAAGAAATCCTGATGACTCTCAGGAATGAGATTCGTTCCAGTGGGCTCCAACAGGGGACAGAGAGGTTCTCTCGGACTTGCAGGCATGGCCAGCCTGGATGGTGGGCAGGGATCACCTGGTGGTGTCTGTGGCACCAGGACTACCACACTCCACAGCATCCAGTTGCAGATCCAGATTGGACAGGCTGCCTGGGTACAAGAAGCATCTGAGCACCTGACTTCCAGCCCAGGTATTGGGAAGACATGCATCCTACTGCTAGGCACTGTGTGGGTGAGGATCAATAAGTCACACCAGTCTTCTTTCTAAAAGGAATCCCATTCTCCTCCTCTAAAGTATTTCTGTAAGATTTGCTATGCTGTCACCTATGCTGCAATATTAGGTGCCATGTTTGAGACATACAACCTCTCCCACAGGCAGTTTTCATCTGATCACCCTTATAAAAATGGCATCCACATAAGCCATCTGAGAACTGGCATCCAGAAAAAGGGGTGTTGCCTCTGAACCTTCCTGGTCTCTGTTAACTGCTTCATAGAAGTTTACATGCGTGGTAGTTCCCCTTTTAGCTAGAGAGGTATTTTTAAAGTCTGCCACAAGAATCTGCAGCCTGTGAGAAGGGTTTGTGGCACGCTGCTCAATAAGCTTCCTGTCACAGCTACCTCAGCAACACGTGTCACAGAAATGCCTGTGTCTGTAGCATATGTGGCCCACCTTAAGGAAATATGAAAAGAGGATGCCGAGATGAAAATGCAGAATTGCAGAATCATTAAGGTTGGAAAAGACCCTCAAGATCATCGAGTCCAATCGTTAACCTAACACTGCCAAGCCTACCACTAAACTGTGTCCCTAAATGCCACATCTACATGTCTTTTAGATACCTCCAGGGATGGTGACTCAGCCACTGCCTGACAACCCCTTTAGAGAAAAAATTTTTCCTAATATCTAACCTAAACCTCCCCTGTGGCAACTTGAGGCCGTTTCCTCTGGTCCTATTGTTTAGCAACAAAGCAGCTTAAGACCTTTGCTATGGGAAAGCACTTCTTGAGCTGATCAAAGACAAACGGTCCTCCTTGTATCAGTTCTGATGTTCCTAAGACCATACCAGTTATAGGTTCAACAAAATTAAGTGTGGCTTACGCTACGCAGGCACACAGCACTTGATCTGCTATTTTGTTTGGAAAGTATTGCAAATGAAAGCACATTGAAGACGAACACAGTCTCATCAGAATTCTGACCTTCAGAATCAAACTTCCTCCCATACAGTCTTAACATGATGCCACTTGAAATTGGTTTTGGAAAAAGATTTGGTGGGATTAAGAAATAAAAAAACCCCCACAACTCTTGTGTTACTGTCATTTAGTCTTTACCCACCTGACATTAAAATCTAAGTTATTTGATTTCTAAATAAATATATGTATATAAAGGTAAAACTGTAAAGCCTTGGTATATCATCTTCAGACCTTCAGGAAGCCTTTGCAGCTACTCTTTTACAGGAAGCACAGCTGATCAATCTGAGTTTTTACTCCATGGAACAGAAAGAAAAAAATGCCTTTTAATATGACAATTTGTAAGACTGTCCTTTAATTCTTTGTAAATCCTAGTTAGTCACAGTTCCTTATAACTTTGCTCTTTCTTATTAGTGCTTGTGTGCACATACATATTTCTAACTTGTTTTGTTATATTTAATTTAGTTCTATTTGATATTTTACTGTAGAAAGTGTTAGGAAACCTACTTAAAAATGTTCTAAAAATTCATTGTTATCATCTGGAAAGAAGTAATGCAATCACTATTTAGAGCACACATTCTTAACAGCAGCTGTTTTGGTATCAGAATCTTCTCTGAAGTATCCATAATGTCATGGCAACCTGGCAGTTATATTGCATATGAATTCAATTATTTAATAGTTTTGAGTGTACTGTCTGCAAAACCCTATTTCATTAAGCAAATAAAAAATTCTTTGTCCATACATCTGCATCCAAAAAAAAATCCCTAATTCTGCATTACTTTTTATAATTAATAGTGCAATACTATTTTTAACCTCTAAACTAATTTCTAACTTTGCTTTTGTTAAGCAATCTAAATATCTCAGCTTTAAAAACAAGCTTAAGCATATTATTGCAGGGGAAGTGTAAGATACAGAACTGAATGTTTGTGTTGTGGTTACTGAAATTTCCAATTTCATTAATATTTGCAATGGAAATAGAGTAATAATTACATTTTTAGAGTTATGTAGACATACAGTGTACACACACACACATGCTACTTGGATTACTTTAAAAAAAATAGAATGTAGATGGCAACACTGCCTGTAATACCAGTGAATCAAGAAGAGAACTGTTTTTGTGTTTTCATCATACCACAATATCATCAGAACAAGCAGTCACACAATGACATTTCTCGATTAAATCCAATGTTCTAAATAAATTTCATGCACTGTTTCTCTGTATTCTTTAGGGTTTATAATCTGTATTCTCTAAATAGTTCACTTTACCAGTTCATACTCTTTTTGCCTCAGATCAAACCTTTGTACTTCTCTAAGATTAGGTCTCCTATCTTACATCAAAAACTTCTCTGGAAATTAAACTTACTATTTTCCCTCACTCTACAAAACAAACAAAAAAACAAAATCATTTTTGAAACAGCTCTTAGGATGAAAAAAATTCATGCTTTCTTGTGCTTGCTGTTTCAATACATTTCTTTTCACATCAGTTTAATATAAATTGATTTTTAGATACAAACTCCATCAACAACATTGTCATCATTATTTCCCTAAAGGGCAATGTATGCCACATGCAAGTTAAGAATTACACTGAGTTATTAAAGGAAATATGATTTCAAGTAGAGTCCCGAGGTATATTCAAAACAAACAAGAAGCTTCTATCTCAGGTGTAGGGATTCCATGTAATTAAAATGTTACTGAGCTATGTTTAACACAAGAAAGTGGGATAGGATGTTTTTATTAAAAATAAAAAAGATTTTATGAAGAACTTTTTCAGTTGGTTGTCTTCTTTTGGATTTAGGCATCAGGTAATGAACAGAAGCATCCTGCTTCCTCTATGCATGGAAAATGTTACTGATGTAACACTTATCTGGCTAGTATGATTCACTATAAATCAGTACTATAATTTCATCATTTAGACAAACATAAGAACACAATGGGTGGTGATTAATTCTCATATAGGTAGTGTTGTTACTATATACATATTTCAATATTTATTTATTCTAAAATATTTTCATCAAGAAGTTCGCACTCTTCACCTTCTTCCACACAAGTATTCTTACTTTGGCAAATCATTTTCATACAAAAGCTGTGTTAAGAATAATAAGTACTAAGTCACTAAGTCTTGTGTTTTTCATACATTTGTAAAGATTGAAATATACTTACAGGTGTGAATTTTGAAAAAAAAAAATTGAAAAACTTTTTAGTGGCTAGTTTTGTTAGTTGAAATATCTTGGATAATTAAAGTAACTCCTAGAAAATCAGTGGTTTTTAAGAAACCAGCAGGCTGCAAAAACTTCAAGGAGAATACTCCCTCTGCTTTGTAAATCATATCACCTCCTACCATTAGTATTTCCTTTCATATGATTAATTGAAGTGTTACTAAAAAGCCATATCATCATGAAGTATCACTGACTGCCTTTTGTAAAGTGCATTCTGATTTATGGATCAAAGTATTGCAGACCATAATCATAAGGTTTGCTTAGCCAAAATGTTAACATCCTTCAGGGAATATCCAAACAAGTTTCGAGGCTGTTTAACGTGACAAGTGGTGGATAGGATTTGTTTTGAATTTGTCCTAAAATCTTAATAATCTTTCTTTCAACTACTACATAGAGAAAAAAAGTGGGTTTTTTTTCTACAACATAAGCATATTGGATATAAAAAGGGTATAATACTTTCAATTTTTAAATGAGGGCATTCATATCTGATACTTGCACTTAAAAGCAAGTGAAAGTTTACAAAAACAATACTACATAGCTGCATATACTCTGATCATTTAATCAGATCCCCAGTTCCTAACATAATTATTTAAATAAAGAATATGGCTGCATTAAATTGTGAAATATGCAAGAAATTTAAGTAGACTCTGGAGAAGTAAGCACCACTAACACAGGTTGAGTGCTTCCTCTATCCAGGTTAAATCCAGGTAGTTCATGTGCCTACACACATGTAGACACATCATTACCATGAAAAACAAGTATTTTAGTAACAGCAATTTAGTGAAATACCTGAACAAAAGACTGTACATAAGTACAAACTAAGCTCCATATTATGAAAGTGTTCATAAGCACCAGATGTTCTCCTGATGTGTGTGTGTGTGTTAGCAGAAAAGGTACTGATAAACTCAAAAGGCTCAATGAATTAAATTAGAAAGAGATACTCAGAGTCAAGAGAACTAATGTCTTAATACTCATCTTAATACTTGAGAAAGTAACAAATAAGAATTCACTATACCAAATCAAAGTCTAAAATTTTAACTGTGAGAAGTTTCTAAATCAGGGTAAAAAACTAGATTCTTACAATACTATCAAAATAATAGAAGTAATAAATTAAGCATACAGTGTCTGAATGGAATTCAATCTTACTATGACTTTAACTATTGCTATTCTAATCTCACTCTTTAAACAACAGTTTTCTACCAATAACTTTCCTTTAGAAACCTCCTGACAGAATTTCTTCATTCCATGCAGTTTGCAGACATACACAAGAGTTACAAAGTTATAGCTGAATAGTAAAGAGAAGTCTGAAAGGGTTTGAATACAGACATATTTTAACCTTTAGAACAGAGTAATGTAATCCTAGGACCTTACAATGGTTAGTTCTCTTAGACAGACATATCTGCATCACTTATCAGTTTCAGTCTAGAGGATGCAAAACTCAACGTGTAAAATATATACACATCTGAATACGATATTCTTGGGGTTTGCCCTAGAAAACACTGTGGTAAATTCATGTATCTGGTCAATAGAGAAAGGTCAACACGTCCTGAGAGCCTCTAAAAAGCAATCCAGACACTCTAAATAAACAGTTGAGATAAAATGGGAGCCATCAAGATGCAATTAGGAAACAGCAGGTTCAGGAACACCAGCAGAATTCAGACCATTTGGATGCAGATCCATTTTCTCTTTTGAGTACATTTGATTTCTATTTAAAGCTGCAATAACATAGATACAATGACCATGTACATAAGTTAATTATGACTGCAATTTTCCAAGTTATCTGATGCAGACTGATAGGAACAAATTGCTATAAAAAGGTACTACTAATATATGTATTACACTGAACAACAGCTCTTATGTGGCAAACTCCAAGAATTATATATTTTATAAAGTATATGGTATATTTAGAGGGCTTTTTTTGTAAAGCCTCAGCTTGCAGTACCAAAGCAATGCACGTTTCCTAAGATTGACCCTTCTTAAACTAATACCTGTATTCCCCTACTGTGAATGATCATACAAAAGGGAAAGTTTCAGTGGAAAGTACTGAATATATACATGAAAGACAGGGACAGTTACAAGATTGTGTGTACAGAAGAAAACGTTTTCAAATAGTTTGGATTTACACGATTTCACATTTTCTTGGTCCAAAGCAGAGGAATTACAGATTTAAGCAAACAAATAAATGTATGCAAACAAACACACACACATATGCAAACATTTGAACCAAAAACTATTTGCTATTTGTTAAACCAGATCAAATCTAAATTGTATTTAAAAATCCACTGTAGGTCTATTGTTAAATAGCAATAAGTGTACCTTATTTAGGAATCGCAGTCTTGAGCTTACCTATTATCCAAAAAAAGGTACCTCAGTTATCTCCCCTAGAACTACATGTAAGAAAAAACAGTGTGCACAGCACAAAATGGACTCATTGAATCAAAGAATAAAAAAGTATCATCTTATCTTTGACAAAAATATTCAGGTGATTTGTTTGTTTGTTTGTTTTATTTTGGGTTTACACAGTTTTCTCTTGGTTAGCTTTTCTTTTTGTTTTCTTTTTCAAACGGGTCCAAAGTTCCAATTCCTATCTTTCAAAAAGGTAGTTGTTGATTACTCTTTTTGTTTTCAAAGTTTCTAGAAAAAATATTTTCATTCAAGTGCAAATAAAGCAACGTCAAGACATCAGTCTACTTGATGTCATCTTTTCTGCCCTACAAGTTGAATTCTTTAGTACTGACAAAGTAGCATCCTCAGTGCAAGCCTTCAGACAACAGATCTTTTGTAGAGGAACAGTAAGAGCACACAACAGGCTAGAAGAATTACTAGCTAGTTTTCCTAATCCATGCAAAGAAAACACAACAGCCACTGCCCTGTAACCAGTGAAGTCAACCTCTGAAGCTCAAACAAAAGGAAACAAAAAATAGACAATTGAGAAAAAAAAAATATTATTTTGTAATCCAACAAGAGGCACAGTACAAACACACATAAATATTGCCCTGTGTATATCGAGAAAGCTCAACCATAGAAACATGCTACCCAAAAGCAGGCATGTAGTATTTACCAGGGGAATTACTTTGCATGATGGGATCTCTCACATTTCTTCAGGTGAAAGTTATATGTAAGGTCTCAGCAGAGAGGTCGGTCTTCTGATTTTAAGGTAACATTTTAGGGTGACTGAGTATCCTGGTGTCTAAGACAGAAAGGCTAGAACTGTTTGGTGAATTCCCTGACTTTTCCATGGCTAAGGCTAGATGGGATCAGCCCTATCTTGGGTGCATTCAGATGTAAGACATACATATGTTCTAGAAAGAAAGGAAAACACTGGGCTATGCCTGGCGTAGTGGGACATTGCCAAACTAACCAGCCAGGATACACACTTAATTCTGACTCTTTACAGGGGATACAAACATTGCTTACAAGAACAAGAGAGGGAAAAGAAGTGACAGTGCTGCACAGAGCAAAAGCACAGTCCCTATCCTTCAGTGATTAAGTAGATTTGCCAAGACAATACGCTTTGTTACCGTCCTAACACTGTAACTCCCAGCAGATTAGAAAAGACAGCACACTATGGAGCACGGAGGAAAGGGGATGAAGGGTGAATGCACCTTGATTGTGCTCTTGTACCAAGTGTTATTAATCCACTGGATAAGCATCAGCACCCACAAGTCCCATCCACTTTTGGGCCTCGTCCATCAAGAGCTGTGATAATTGGCCTTTTGTTAGAAACAGCTTCAAGCAAAGCAAAACTTAACCTAAAAGCATGTATATATTTTGGGTTTTTTTTAAAAAAAAGTTTATTCATTAAAATATCAGAGAGTACATCTTTTTATTAAAGAATAACTGAGAAAAGATCCCTAAATTCCCCCTTATTACATATTACTACATTCTTTAATTGACTTGACAGTTGCTGTAATATGGATTCCAGACAACTATCATTAACAAAGTCTTCACATTTTCCTGCTAGACCTACAGATCTTACTGAAGCATCAGTCTCTTCATTAAAATACTGATTGTATCCCAGCACTTCTAATCTAAGGCTTTATTGAAGATATTGTCAGCATTCAGATATGGACACGTATTTCCAAAGGACAAGCAAACTGAAAAGAATACAAATATTGGTATAATAATGCACTCTATAGTCTGCTGAAATTCTGTGCTTACAATTTTATTTAAACAAATGACACACAAGCGACAGGAGTGTTAATTGACACAGACATTTCTCTTTTCTAAAGTAGCTCATTTGCTGGAGTCACTATCAAATCAAAATCTGTAATGGTTAAATTATAGGGTATTTCAAGGCGGGAAATTGATCAAGGTGGTTATTTTTTTCTTGCTCCAAACACAAACATCAGATAATTTTAGTATGGTGGGTTCTTGCCTACTTTATACTTGAAATGTAATACAGTGAGGATTTATGTTCTGACGTAAAATGAAGATGCCTTTTTCTTCCTAAGTACAGTTTAAACAAGTAATAGTAATAAATATCTGAAGATATATAAAGAACATGATCCTATCAAAATTTCTGCACTTACTCTTTCCCCACTTAGATTGCTGAGATCCAATAACAGAAGTTGTATCCATCTGAAAAGCTTTCTGAAGCCCTGGTTGAAAGGTAATATTCACAGTTGGATGTGCATGTTCTCTTCTGAAAAATTCTTTTCCTCTTCTAATTTTTGACTGAAGGTTCATCAATATTTCCATTTGTCAAGATTTCCATCCTCATTATGGTCACTAATGCCAAAGGACTGCAAGGTAGATTGTAATCACATCTAAGCAGTGTTTCAGATCTGATCATATGTATTTCTTGAATTAAATCTTATAGTTTTCAGTATTTGCTAAGGTAAAAATTTAATGCACTGAGGTACAGCTTCCTAATGGAATAAAAGGATTTCAAACCAACAAGAGGTGATAATAAGTAAGAAAATATTCATGTTTACCTCAGATATCTCTATTAGTCATAGTACTTTAATATAGAAATCTGAAATTATTCCTCAGTTTGAAAAAAAACAAATATAAAAACACTATAGATTTAAAATACCAAACAAAGCCTGCCCTCTTAATGCTTAGTTTCCTGATAATATTTCTTATTTCGTGTCCCAGGCATACATACACATCTGAAATGTGGCCTGGATGCATGTGCTTAAGCACAGAAATCAATCAGATTCTTGACCCCTACCACAACTGCTGTGACACAACAGCTCAGGCCACACAAAAAACAAAGAACACCAACCCCCTCACTGGAAACATGGAAAACCCTTTGCTGGGTTTCCTGGGCCAAGGTAAAAGAAAGTGAAACATGTACAAAGAATCAGCCTCCTTTTAACGGCAAAACCAACACATTTCCCTTCTCTACTCAAACCCGCCTCTGAACTTTGCTTCATTTTACACAAGTGCCATTTCTTGGGTATTCGCTTCCTCTGGAAAAATAAATGGGTAAACATTGCCTGACAGTACAGAGGAGAGCTTAGAATTGAGAAAACAGAGAACAGCTGCAAAATAATCAGGAGGAAAACAGACATAAAAAATGAAGAGAATGTCTTCTAACTAAAGGAGGTCCATTTCAAACTAAAACTATTCTAAATTATTCCTTGTACTTCTAGTTATACAACTTCATTTTCATGAGCTTCATGACCAGAGTGTTGATCAGATTACTGTCAGTCCAAAAAAAATATGGCATGTTGGATGTTGATATCATCTTTTCCTTAACTCTCTACCATCTCTCACTCTCTGCTTCAGTGAATACCAACTAATTTCCCCTGGGGAAAGGGAAGTGTTTAGCTGAAATAGCTTTACATTTTTATTTATTTAAAAAAAAATTCTCAATACTGTTTATTTAAACTCTACAGGTTCTGTGAAACCCCAAATTATATTCCCTCTAGTCTAAAATGATTTGCCTTAAAATGCATTTTTCTGAAAGCTCTCTGGTTAGCAAACTGTCTTTTTTTTTTTTTTTTTTTTATGTTTCCAGATACAGGGACCCAAAAGGGTTTTTATTTAACAACAGCTCAATAATTACCTTTTTTAAATTCCCATCTCTCCACTATTGTTTCTGGCATATTAGTTTTCAAGGTCTCAAAGTTCATGGCAGGTTTTTTTGCAAGAACAGTGATAAAGTGCTTGCATTATGAATAGTAATTTTATTCTCTACTACTGTAGCTGAAAACAGTGACATACAGGCTACCTGGTTTCAATATTCCATTCCAAATTCCTTGGGGTTCTGTGTCAGCAGCAACATATTTAGCAACCTTGGAAAAACCTTTTCTTTATGTTGATGGTTTTATTTATTTAAAAGCCATCCTCATAAAGGTAGCCACATGATGTACAAGGACTCACCTGCGGGAGGATCCGATGATATGGAAAATGTTCTAAAATTTTCAACAGCTGTTAAATCAGATTAAAAAACGAGCATAGTTTCAAATGCTCGTTAGGTATTGTATTTTAATGAGACAAGCACATCACATCATTATTCTGCTTTGAATGTCTTTGATCTGGGATGTGAGGATCTGAAGGATCTTGCAAACATTAACAGTGTAGCATGCTCTTGCTTAGCTGGTGTTAATTAATTAATTAAATAAATCTTGTTATGCTGAGCTACTGCTGTCTCCAATTTGAAGTTTGAAGTAGGTACTTCTTTATACAGTTTACAACTTTTGGCTACACATACATTTAATTTCAGGTTTAGGTGATTGTATGGAAATACAGCATCTTGCCAAAATCCTAATTTAAAAGAAATATTTTCATTGACATAAATTGCTTATGAAAAAGAAACAAAATGCATTGTTATTTTTTCAGTAAGCAAAATAAAGTATCAATTTTATGCTTGAGCCAAACCTCACAAATGACTCACTATTTCATTTATGTAAACATAAAAATATTCTATACCATTCCTTTTCCCCCATATACAGTATATAATGGAAATAATACATCAGTTTCCACAAGTTATATTGTTGAAACTATACATCTGAAAGGTGATTTTCATTATACAGATTTAAATTTTATGATTCAAATACAACTTCACAACAGTTTTTCCCTAGCATACTATGTGAAATATATATCTTTGTAGTTTGAACTACAAAACATTGTATAAAATGAGAAATTCTTAAACCCAATGAAATTTTT
This sequence comes from Lophotriccus pileatus, assembly GCA_035583135.1. Lineage (NCBI taxonomy): Eukaryota > Metazoa > Chordata > Aves > Passeriformes > Tyrannidae > Lophotriccus > Lophotriccus pileatus. The sequence continues at coordinate 8,833,994 of JAWWES010000133.1, read as the reverse complement.
AAACTCAATCAGACCTTCTTAAAATAGTATTTTCTGTAAATATGCATAAGTGACCAACGGGAAATCTCTCTTTACATATGTCACAGACACACGTACAAATTTATTACTGAAATTCAGATTTTATCCTCATAAGATATTTCCATAGATTTCCAGATGTTTTTAAGATAGTAAACATTCATTGGTTTAAGTTAGACAGCAAAAATTTCAATAGAAATCCGTTTGTTATAATGTTGATGCTGTAAATACAACAGCAACTAGTTTCCAAACAGAGAATATATTTTTCTGTATGGAGTTAAGTTAGTCTCAAATGCTAATATCACAGGGTTAAGTTACAGGAAATAACTTGACACTGAAATCAGCTACCTGAGTTTCAGCTTGTTACAACTCCTTAGGAATGCTTATTTCCTAATGTAGTGTAATTTCTGCCTCCTCTGTATTTATATCACAATTCAGTAACTTTCATACAACCTAATGCAGTGTAACTGGATGGACAAGGCAGCAGGTGAGAAGGGCTCCAGCTCTGTGCAAGCCTTCAGCACCCCTGCGCTCATGCAGCAAAGTGTAAAACCTGAAGTTAATTTAAATGGATAGAATTGCACAATATCTCAATGAACATATTTCTTGATCAGAAAGCGACAGGCTTTGAATATATTATGGACAGTTACAGTGAGGATATTCCATTGCTCTTCCTTATGCTTGTTGGGCTATGCCAGTTAACACACCTGATTTCACACTCTGAAGCTCCACTACCTTCCCAAATTAGGTGGGGTGGAAAAAGCATTAAGTGAGTCAGGTTATTCTGTTCAGTCATCTGTTATGAAAAATAAAAGTAAATACTGAACTGGCTAGGCAGAGAAAATTCACTAGCCAAGTTTTACCCCATATCAGAAATAAATGAGAACGAGTTCTTTCAGCTGTGTTATCTATGTTTAGAAGTTCTTCCATTGCAATAATTTATAGCCGTCTCTAGCCCACTAAAAATAAACTACATTCTCAAGGTTAAAACCGTCTCTACCCCTCAAGAGCTGAAATTCAAATTTAGGAGCACCATATTCCTACCCTGAATCACAACATGAGTTCTAATTTTGAATATCGAGAATATTATAAAAAGATCTGAATGTACACACTAAATGTGCAACACATGAACTAAGGTTTTACTGAAACTTTGGGAACAATTTATTTAAAAACCTGCTTTAATAAATTCAGTTGATCACATTTTAACCATTCCAGGCCTACTTGATTTCTTGTCTGGGTTATTCAATATTTGAACAGAAAATGATGAAAAACACAGATGCTAGATGCACAGTAAGCTGTATTTTGGTATAAATCCAAACCATCTGAGAGCCAGAAAAACCGTACATTCAGATGCATGGTCATTTTTTAATGAAAGAGCATGGAAATTCCCCAGTGTCTACAAATAACTGCAAAATTTGCATTTCACTGAAGCAAGATGAACATCACATCAAATTAAGTTTCTGGATATATTTCTTGTACTGCATGTTCACAACACTGGCTTGACCTGTAATCACTAGTTTAACACATAATAGTTTTGGTGTCATTTACCCTCCTAAAAAAACATCTTTAAATACTTGCAAGAACATATATTTCCTGACACAGTTTACATTAATCATCGCTAATAGTAATAAAAACATAATTTTAATAATTACAAATAAGTTAAAGCTACAAGACTGTTTCAGTGGAAAGGACAGGGAAGGGATAGATACAAAGATTTGGGGTCTTTGACAGTAAGAAAGTATAATTAGAGATTATTAACATACTCCAATTTTCCTCCCCTCCAGTGAAATTCTTGTAGAAATAGGTCAATTGAGATTGATTTTGCAGTGGCTTTGAGCTGTTTTCACACCACATGCCCATCTTTTTGAAGGGCAGAAACACAATCTAAGTGCTAAAAAAGTATTTACAGAGTATTTACGGAGTAAAGTAGATTTTCCAGAGATACACAGCTGAGCAAAGTAATCTATCAGCTCAACTCCAGCACTGCATCTGCAGTACCACGTCAAGCAAGGTTGATGTCCCATCATGAATGGGGTGCAATATCCAAGCTTCCAGCAAATTTCTCTGCATATAAATAAATTTATTTCTACACCACTTCATCCTCGGAAATTTTCTTAAGGACTTTCAGAAATTTGCTTCAACATAATTCCAAGTCAGATAAACTATCAGATAAACTATGAGATGCAGGGACTAAAAGAGAAGAGCAGGTAGACAATTTAGGCCTGAAGAATTAGGCTATTTAGATCAGAATAACCAAATGCACAGATATAGGGTGAAAAACAAGAGTCTGGTCAATTTCTTTTCAGGAAATTACCTGTGGGATATAATGGATTATATGTGAGACATGATGCAGTGAAAAAGGCAAAATGTTTTCTTTAGGTACATCTAAAGAGTCTTCAGAACACGTGAAGTTATTTCTTTCTGCTTTTCTCAGCTCAATACTGCATTTGGTTTAGGACACTGCATTTAAAGACTGATACAAATGAATTGGAAAGAGTCCAAGAAAAGCACTGGAAATAAGCACAGATCCAGCAAATAAGATCTCTTTTATAGACTGCATAAACTAGAGTTATTCATAACAAGAGGGAAGAGCAATAGAGAAGATACTGATACTCAATATAAAAAGGCCACAAAGGAAAGGAATATATTATATTTTCAGTGACCACAGTGAATGGTAAAAGAACTGACAAGGTTAAGAAGATTAAAATGAGATGGTGAATCAGAAAAAAAAAAGCCAAAAAAATTCAAATTTTAAAAAGAGGTTTCATTTGCCTAAGAACAGAAGAGATTTAACTGGAAGTTAAATTAAGGACTTCAAGAGTGTTGGATTATGACCTATAACATATTGCATATGTGTTACTAACATTGCTTTGGGATCAGGATCAAGACTAGTTGGCCTTTTGAGGTCAATATGCAGTTCCACTTCCTTATGTTTCAAGAGCTTAATAAAAACAAGGTAACATCCCATGGGAGATAAATTCCACTCAACTCCAACTTCAAAATAATCTATTTCTAAGTAAGATAAACTACATGCAACTGCTTTTATTTTCTCTGTAACTGCCTTGAAGAGAGCAAATAAAACATATTCCTGATTTCTAAGCAAAGAGGATAAAATAGCTTTTTTCTGTGACTTTCAACACAGTGAATATTTTTAATCAGAACATGAGATGTATTACAATTTATAATAAGACAGCTTGCCTGAAATTATGACTACAACTTAAATACTTGCCACAGTAATTTGCCACACTAAAATTGATATAGCAGAAAGTAAAAGGCAAACAAGCAGAAGATAGAATAAATGTTTTGAAAACCTTCAGATATGGTAGAAAGAAGGATAGGAGGATTACAGGGAGGGTTTTGGAAACTATCCTCTGGGAGTGCTCCAGTTACAACTTTCTTTCACATAGTTGTGAAAGTAGTATGCTAGTGCTTGAAGGGCACAGCCAAACCAAAGACAGTGAACTTTTTGCCTGATTAAGGACAAAAGATCAAAGTAGTAATAATTAAAATCAGAGCCTTAATACTTATACAATTCATCTCATTTGGACTAATCAAAGTGCCAGAATTAAACACTCGTTCCTGCAGTATCAATGATTAGGTGCATATATAAAGTAATTCTCAAAGTAAGTTCTAGTATAAATGTAAACTACTGACAAAGTAACAAAGATGAGATTAATAAATAGGCTTGAATGATCCATGTAATGCTTAAGCTCGGAAAGATATATACTTCAAGACTACTTTAAATATTAATGATTGATTTGTTCATTACAACTTTTTATGACTGGTTGCAAATTTATTAAGAGAATGTTAATAAAAATTACACATTAAAATCTTTTTTACTTGCATTTCCAAATGTTGTTGTATGCAAATATCTCCACTGCAATATAGTTTTTGTTGACCATTTTTTGTTGTATTTGTTTAAAACCTAAGTACTAATAACTAACTTTTTTTCCAATACCAGTGGTAGACTACTTAAGAATTCCATTATTCATGCATTCTATTTTGTTCTAAATTATATTTTGGTTAGAAAGTTATTCTTAGCTCATTTTCCCTTTCATTAATATAAAGGCACATATGATATGAAGTAACTTGCAGCATTTCTGCTAGAACATCTTGTTCATGTGCTTTAATCTTTTGTGCTTAATAGCCTCATCAGACTGAAGTACTCAAACCACTGTTCTAAATATTGTGTTTTCAGCAGTAGCTATCAGACATGGATTTAGTTGCACTAGAGTTAGGTAGAGTTTTGCATTGGTACCTGCAGTTTACCTTCCCATAATTTTTGGTGCCAAAAATACACTCTCAGATTTCAGATGAAAGTGAGATTGATGTTTCTTGATGAAACGAAAAAGCTCAGACATTACTTTTCCCAGTAGCTGGCTTTAAAATCATCCCAAAACCAGAGGGGGGGGGGATAAAAACCTGCAGAGTGAATAATTTTACATAGTGTTACATAAAGCATTTTGGTTTTCAACATTACAGTCAAGCTTGAAGAAGAGAATCTAGAGGCAGATAGATATTTCAGAAGCTTTGGTTTGGAACATTTAAATGTCTTCTTGTTTGTAGAAAATACTGTGAGTGAGCACCTTAGGACACCAGCTGTGTTTACGCATAGTAAGCACTATGGGTTAGCACTCTCTCTTGGCAAGAGATGTAAATTTTTAGGAGTCCTAAGCCAGTCTACCTTGAAGCAGGGAAGGGAAGAGAGAAAGGTGGCACTGTTGGTTTTGATATGTTTGGTTTATAAACATCTTTGCTTCCCCTGAGTCCTAAATTAAGGGAACTTATGAGAGCACTGGAAATCTTACCTGCTAATGGGAGAGCCTGCTTTTTTAATTGGAACCCTTCTATACTGTAAACCAGAAACACAACACAATGAAAAACTACCACCTACTCCAAGCCATAGAAACACACTATTTTATTTTTTTACCACAGTTATGCACTGCTCATTTTACTTGAAAAACTGTCTTTGTTTTTCTAAACTCTATTTCTAATTTAAACACTATAATGATAATGTTTCTTGTCAAAGAATATTTATTCTATAACTTGGAATCTTCTCTACATGATCCGACTTTAGAGCACTTTATTATCTCTAAAAGGCACAAGAAAATGGCTATAAATTAACTGTCATTCAACTTCTTTTACTAGATGAACTTTCCTCAAAGGAGATTTACAGAACAGGCACTTTCGCAGTCCAGAGCAAGGATGAGTAGAAGTAAGTTGGGGATTACAAAGTGTTATTTGATAGGTTTTCACTTCATCATCTCTATCCATGTGATTGTTTAAACTTACCCAGCAATGCCATTTGCAGTAAGCCACAACCAGTATGCTTTGCCCTAATTACTTTTGTCATAATCTTACACACTAGTAGCTGGCATTTTGTAACTTCCAGCATTTTTACAGAGTAAGCAATATAATCTTTAACATATTACTTCCAGGGTACTGAACACTATTGACTTCAGTACCCCTTCTGGTTGAACTTGTCAGCAAGAAGATGTAAACTATGAGAATACAACTCATCCTATGAAATGTTAAACTAACCAGGTCCATTGTCTATAAAGGACTGACTTAACATAAGATGCACACTAAAATACACACTCTGCATGTAGGTTGTAGAGTACAATCTATACTGATTTATAGCTGGTTTATTTAGTGTTACACTAGAAAATACCATGTCTTCTAACAGAAACACTGAGATGTTTGAACTTGTTGTCATTCTGTAAATCATCTCAAACTTCTCTGAGAACAGAATGATGCTGTTGTTTCATCCTCTCTTGAAGCATAGCCAAGAAGGAATTTGTCACCTACAAGTCAGCAGACAGCAAGAATATAATTTAGTAATGGAAATGAAAAAAAGTATTGCCTCTGGTTGAAAAGGCAAGATAAAAGAGATAGGAAAATAATATGTAAACCAAAATTTGTTGAAGAAAACTGTTAACTTTCAGCACTTTCTGAAAAGAAACATGGGGTTTCAACTTACCATTTCTCATCTGTGTGTGAGTGCCTGATTGATTCTAAATAATTTTATCACTGCTTCCCAAAACTACACATTCTACATCACAGCACAAGAAATTAAGGTAGCCTCTGAAAATACAGAAATAATTTAATCTTAATCTTGTAGCAATGCTTCCAAACTGTAAGGATTTCTTTTCTCTTTAAACTCAGTAGAACAATTTTCTTTCTCTGTTCCTTAAAAAGAAAACCAGGTTGGAGTCTTGTGTATATATTTAATAGCACAGGCCTACTGTGGTTTCTTGAAGGCATACAATAGATTTTGGGAAATATGGATGAAATACAAGAATAACAGTAAGAAAATAGTGCTTGAATGCAGATTCCCCAAAGGAATGTCATGCAACATTAAAACTGATGTGCTCCTGTGTGATAGCTAAGGGAAAAAAAGATTAAGGAAAGTAGTACATGATATGATTCTGATTAATTCATATTGGCTTTCTGGGAGATTCAAAGGCAAAGACTCACACACAAAAATGCTAAATATGATGACATTAAAGCCTTTAATGAATTCAGGTGGAAAAAAGAAAAAAAAAACAAACCTCAAAGGTTTTTTAAAAGTCTTACCAAATAGAACTATATTCCCAGCAAAGAATTTGGAAATCTGCCACAGTAGATATGGGTTAGTAAGTCAGAAATTTATTCAGGACGCAAAGCTAAGCACCTTGCAAGTCAATATGTTAATCCTGAATTCAGTCTTCCCTTTAACAGTCACCTGGGGTAAAGTTCCTGTAAAACTGATATGATAGGAATTGAACAGTTAGACTGAATAATGCTGGGTTTTACCAACTGGAACTCTGGAGGTATAGAGACTGACATACATTTAGGAGCATTAATCTTGTGGTATAAATATTATTCTTTAAGGAGGCAAGAAAAAAGGGAAATACAATCTCTCATTGCACTTAATGACTCAGAGTTTGCTGCAAAGTCAACAAATTATGAAAAAAAGTTCTCTAAAAGATGGTACATTACAAACAGCTTGACACACACAGGTAGCTAAAAATGAATTTAAAAATAACAGCAGCAGTTATGGTGAAATTAAGTTCTTTTCATATGCATATTTATCTTGTTGATAAGAATAATAATTATATTTTTTCACACAGAAGCTATTTTTCACCAATTACCAGAGCACTCTTTCAAGCACACAAAACTACTTAACCCTACCTTTGGCTTGGTCAATAAGAGTAACCTTTAACTATATATGTCCCACGAAGCCTCAAAATAATTTCCTTTTACAGACAGCCATAAAGATCATAATTGCATGTGTTGAGTATGATGTTTGGAAAACTCTCACAGGGTTATTTATTTCACAATGAATTGGTTTTGAATTTCTTTTTCTTCTCACCTAGGGATTCCCTTGTGAATCTCAGACTGACCTTTGGACGTGTAAATACTCAGAATTTTTGAGGCAGCAGACACTGCTTTACAGATGCTGCTAACTGTGGTAATGCCCAGGCTGTCCAGGTTGCTTCAGTTCTTCTTGTGCACACTAAGATTTGCTTTTTAATGCAACTCATAGAAGGTATTAGCAATATCACCAAAGTAGCAATAGCCATAGTTCATAAAATATGGAGTCAAACACTTTACTGAAAAAAGTCTCAGAAATGAAAAGAATTATGTAGTTGAGGCTGTCAGAACACACAAAGTTTAAAGACTGACAGAAGGCACCAAAAACCACTTTCATGAAAAGTCTGTAACATAATGATATATTATGTAGTAGCAGAAGAGATGCAAGACAGAGAATGCTGGTACCCCAATGTGAGACCAAACTGAAATAATTACGTGTTCCCCCGATAAGAGTTATAGGGCAAAGCAATGCATTACAAAGCAATACACAGCCCTGGGAAAACACTGGCCTGGAAATAAATCTAAAAAAATCTAATTATTTTTTTGTAAGCCTGTAGCACATCCTGCTAAGTAGTGACAAACATCATAAGGACACTATCAAATTGAAAGTCTTATAATGTACAATTTGTCTTCATTAACACATATTTATTATTTTGTAACACATATCTAGTCTTTTGTTCACTATGTATCCCTTTCACATTTTCCAGTATTTCAACAGTGTCAGGGTTTCCAATGTCATACTGGAGTATTTAATTTACTGGAATTTTTAATACTGTGCACAACAGAAGTAAATTGTTACAGAAGCCAAATTTAAAACAATTCAGTGATGACCCACCCTACCATGGTGAGCTATGTAAATCTTATTCTCGAGCTTAATTTCTTTCTGTTTATATTACAGTAACATTTTTCTTGCTGAGATTTTAATGATTAGATTTTTTTTAATTAATAATTACTTCTGGTGACTCATCAACAGTCTGGTTTTGTGCCCTCTCTTTCCATTGCTCCTTCTCACAGATGAAAAGGCTCTGAAAAATATATTTTTTTTCCTTTATTCTCTTCTGATAAAACAAACAAAATCAAACATTTACACTGAAAATATCAGTTCTTATGCACTGGTTGTATTTCATGTAGTTCCATGTTAGCATGATCAGAAATATTTCATTTGTACTACATGGGGCTACTGCATCTCCCTAGGAGCTGTGTGCTTACCAAACAGAATATGATGAAGTATTATTATGTTTTCTCATCTGGAAACTGACAACTTTTCCTACCACTGAAATGTTCGCTGTGCATTACAAATCCCTCCAAGAACCACAGGAAGGAAAGAACAAGTGTACAGGTCAAAAAGGCATGCTTTAGGAAACTTGGAAAGAATGAGTAATGTCATAAACAAAATAGGTTTACAACTGCCTCTGAGAACTACTTCATCAAATCGTCCTCCTCAGGGAAATAACAAAATTAACTACTGCTCTGGACTCAAAAAAATCACCAAATGTCCCTTTAAGAAATAGTTTTCCCAAATGTTTGTGGGGCTTTTTTTTTCTTCTCGCAAAAGTTCCAGAATGTCAAGAAAATACACATTTCCATTCATCAAAGGAACAATAAAATATTTTTGCAAGAATGTGCTCTTTCCTCCTGTTAAATGTTAACATCTATTGAGAGGTTTCAATTGAGATGCAAATTTTAATAGATTTTTATATCAGGTCCAAAAATTACAAAATGAACAAAATGAACATCCTGGGGAACTCCTATAGAATGTAAACCAGATTACATACAGTAAAATATACATTCTTATTCTTTTGACAGGCAATTTTCTTCATGGCATGACTTCTACAGACCCTTGCGAATCGCTGCTTGCTTTGGGGGATGAAAATATGCCTCCAGCAGGTTACAATAGTTAATCTAGTTACAAGAACAAGATGAGGTTCATTTTGCTCTAACTTTTGTATTGTTTTGTTCTTTTAACAAAACTCGTGCTTTGGAATTTCATTATATCGTACAGGAGAGAGCTGAAGTGTTACCTGGATTAAAATCATAAATACAGATGTTCTGGCTCCACTGCAGCAGTGCCTTGTGTACATATTAAGTAATTGCTATCTCAAATACATTTTCTAAGGTCTTAAAAATTAACACCTGGCCCTGTAAGGACTTCTTGATTGGTCAGTCAAGAAGATCAGTATATCTTCAAAAGGTTTAGGGATATATTTGGCTGATATAAGTAGGAGGATTGGACTCTGACTGGGCAAAACAAATGAAATAAATACTTTTTACACACTTTGCAGATGGGAAGCCACAGACATTTAACATTAAGAGAATATTAACAAATATTAACCTTTTCTTTTTTTCTTTGAACTGTGATCAACAGTTTGACCTCATCTCTGCTCAGTGACAATTCTCTCACACTGATCATTAAAGAGGTCCAGTTAAACTTCACAAGGAGGACTGTGAGTAAAGTTAAGGACTGTTCACCTGGGATGAGTACAGTTTGCTCAAGGTCATACGAAATTATTAACAAATTTTGAGATTTCCAGTTAAAATCTAGTGCTTTAAACATGAGCTCGACTGTTATTTAAATAGAATTTTCATCCACAGATACTTGTGACTGCACAAATGGGTCTGCAATGTACTACAGATGCTGAACTTCCTTACTGTTAATATGGAATCCTGTCATGCAAATGAGAAAGTGTGAGAAATTAACAAGAAAGTGTGTAAGGCACAGATACCTTTTCAGAATTGCTATGTCTGGGACAGGAACCTACCTTTCTGTAAAGATTCCTTATCCTAGACAGAAATATCAGGATTTTAAGTGCAAGAATTAGGATGCAACAGTTAGACAGACAGCCAAAAAGAAAACTCCTCTGTGCTCATTCCTATTGGATTCCCTGAAAAGGAGCTACAGTGCTTCATGCAATCATTGCAGATTTTCACTTCAAGAGATTTATTTGAAGTCTGATGATAGCTGAACTTATTCACCCTTATTACTAGGAAAAAAATTTACAAATTCTGGGAGGGGTGAAACTCTTTACTGGAATTTCAGTTGTCAGAATGTTCATAAAACACAATCATCCAACTATTCCAAGTAAATGAATAAAGAATTCTTCAGGATATTCTTTTAATACTTTTACCCTTCAGGACTATTCTTCTATTAAATTTGAACATAGCACACCAGAAAAATGCCTTGTGCAATCAAAATCCAAATCAGAAAGAAAGGCTTTTTAGCTGACTTGATACAGTGGATGCAGTCACAACAAATGGGATCTACAATGTTTGGTAAAAAAAGCATAGTTCTCAACAAGTTCTTTCTAATACTTTCTTAGTGCTAAGGGAATGGAGTTCTGAAGGACTCTCATAATATTTTGTTTTTTGTGATATCCAAGCTAATCTAAGATTATGAATCAAATAGACACTGTTGAAGTCTAGCATTAAAGCTCTTCTCTGTGCTACACCCTCCCATAACTCAACAGAACCTGCAATTTCTGCAGCTCCATTTTAGGGTAATTTTTAATATCTGAATTCAAGACTGAAGTGTGTGCAGATGTTTCACAGAACATAAGATCCACCAAGTTAATATTCTGATTGGGTTCTGAAGATGAGATTTTCTGTGCCAAGCTATGTACTTTGTCTTGCTTTTCATTCAGCATATCCATAACTGAACCAAATAAAGTCATAATACTACTATTTCCTAAACCAAACATCTCACAAACTGGAGTTTTCCTTATCAGGAAAATAGTGGCCTCAGCACTTGAAACTCCACAAGCCAAAATCACAAAATGAAAAATTAATATTGTATTTTGCTAATTATGTCCCAGGTCTTCAGTTTCATGATGACTCATGTGTTGGACTAAGCTGTGAATCAATGTTATCAAATTCAAAAGCACCTTTAAAAGCACACACGTGGGTGTGACAGATGGTGAATAAACCTTTATTTTCTTGGCACTTTCCCAGCATTAAAGCAGATGGAGACATTTGCAAATAGTGGATGGCAAATCCTTGGAAGGTCAGGCATTCTCACCACTTCTGTGTTGCTCAGAATCTGCAGGTGTATCACTATTTCAAACACATATTTGGGGGTTAACTTTCAACTTGCAACACTAAATTTCCATATAAAAACTTTAACTGTTTCCTTTCTCTTCCAATACAGACCACTGGTGCCAAGCAAACTTTCCAGTTCTGTTTTGGAGTATGGATACCACAGGACAGTCGTGAAGCAGACCAGCAGAACCCGGAGAGGTTGTGCAGTCTTCATGCTGGGAACTTTGAAAGACTAATGTAACACAGCTAAACCACCTATCAAATGCTTTTTTTCTGCTTATATTTCCATATTTTTTCAGAACTTAGTCAGCTTCAAGTCAGCTTTCTGAATTGATATTACCATTAAAAACAAAAATAGTATTTTTATTGCATGCCAGATTTTATTAGGCTCAGACCTGAAGTGCTTTTCTTCTTAATTCTTTCATAACTTCTCCTTCTTCCTATCTTTCAGGATCTTTTCACAGAACAGGAAGAAAAACAGTGCCTTTCAGTGTGTGAAGAACAGACAGCTGACATTTCACTGTAATTTTACCCCAAGCTCAGTTTTGTAAAACTTTTGTTTTAAGGAGCTTTATCTAGCATTTCTTGCAACACTTATTTCCAGATGAGTCAGGCTCTTCTCTATATCCCATCTCTTAAAGTTATATGAGACACTTCCAAGAACAGAATTAAGTATTCCCTATTGGTTCATTTGGCCTAATTACTGCCTTCTTGGTCAAACCCACAGATAAAAGCAGTTTAAGCTGTCCATGCCAACTATGAACAACATGGAGCCTAGCCTGAGCAGACTCATCTAGTGGAAGGTGTTCCTGCCCAGCTCAGAGGGTTGAATGAGATGATCTTTACAGTCTCTTTCAACCCAAACCATTCTATGATTCACAAATAAAAAAAATATCTAATCATAAATTAAAATAAGCTACCCCAGTGGATGATAATCCTCATGCTTTTGGATTCCCCACACAGAATTTCTTGTATCTCTTTAAATTTTCTTTTTAGTGGCTTAGACTTGATTTCTCTTCTGGCAAAACGTAGTCTCTTGAACATACCTGTTGAGTAGAGTTCCTATTCTTTTGCCTAATACTGGGAATGTATAGAAAGGAAAGGAGATCATTCTCTCCTCCTGCTTGGGAAGAAACCATTCCGTAACACCATCTACCACTATCTAGAATGAGTCTATGTGAAAATGTCAAAACATTTACTGAATGCAACTTTCATTTATGAAATTTTTCCTGCTTTTCAGCAGAATCCTGGGAATATACATTCTAGGTTATTTGTAAAATAGGTTACTTTCAGACCTGTATGAATAGGAACATTGTGAGACCTTCAAATGTTTGGCTGCAACATTGTAGTTGATACAGAGTATATATACTTAAAGCAAAAATTGGGTGTGCTTATGATTTCCAGAATAAATTTCTTGATGGGTTTTCAGCTAGGCAGGAAACTTTCCTGGAGAATATGTTTAAGGATATCTTATACCTCTAATAGTCCACTCATCAGAACTATTTCTCTCAAATTTAGAAAGCAGGATGTTGTTGGGGACAGTACAGTACAGGCAGTACAGAAGTCCAGATAAATGACATCTGTAACCCTTCTCTTGTCCACTGGTGTAGTCAGCCTATCACAGAAGGCTGCTGGGTTGGTCAGGCAGGACTTGCCCTTGATGACTTTGTGCTGGCTGTCCAAAATTGTCTTTCATCTGCCTTAGCAGAGCTTCTAGGAGGATCTATTCCATGATCTTCCCAGTCACAAAGGTGAGGCTGATGGGCCAGTAGTTCCCAGGGTGCTCCTTTCAAGCCTTTTTAATCATGGGTACAGTGTTTCCCCTTTTCCAGTCACCTGGGACTTCTCCTGACAGCCAGGAATTTTCAAATACTGGATTGAGTGTTCTTGGCAACTACAATAGGACTCTAGGATGCATCTCATCAGGTCCTGTGGACTCAGGTTCCTCAGGTGGTCACAAACCTGATCTTCTCTTACAGTGGGAGTGACTTTGCTCTCCCCGTCTCCAACCTGCTGTCCATCCATTCAGGAAGTGTGGGAAGAGAAGTTGCCATTGAAGACTGAGGCAATAAAGCTGTTGAGTACCTCAGCCTTCTCCTTACCCATTTTTACCTGTTTTCCAGTGCTGTTTATCACAGGAGGTCCACCTTCTTTGACCTTCCTTTTCTGATTAACGTACCTGCAGAAGTTGATGTACTATTTACCTTAGCATGTATGGAATTAAAATACCTCCCTAGATCATTATTACTACATTTAAAGTGGCTAGTTCATATACTTCCTTCTGCACTTCAAGAAGTTTGTGGGGGTTTTTTCCATTTTGAAAAATTGCATTTGATGATTTTACTCTTAGCAATACTAAATGGTAACACATTAAATAAAAAGGGACTTTTTGCTTTCAAGTTCAACATTATTTATATTTATCTGAAGAGTTCTTTATCATGTATCCAGATGTGTATACAGTGAGTTTAAAATTAGAGTCAAGACTTTTAGAAAATAAAAAATCAGCTTCCTAAATTTTTTTCATCATTGAAGTAAATGGTCATGTTATCAAATTCCTATCTCTTGGCTTGAGAGATACTACTAAAAAAACCCAATCCTTTGCAATGCAGTTTTGTGTTTGCTATTGGAATTTATGAATCTCCAGAAGATAAAATCTGAGAATGAACCATTTATCATCACACACTTTGGGCTCAATTAGTTTTGAAAATGTTTTAAATCTGGCCTAGCTATAACCTAAAAGCATATTCCCGCAGTATTAGTTTATGTATTAAACATATCCATATGCTACATGTAACACAAAAGCAGAATCTGACAACTTATTCTTTCCCAGGAATGCTTTATTTTCTATTCATCTGTACTAACACTCTGAAGGAAAGCGATAAAACGTGAGATTAATCACAGAATGAGAAAAAAATCCGTCCCAACCAGAAATTAAACATTACTTTTTACTGTCACATTTTTTAAGAAGAGTATCTTATTTGAATAAAACAGACTTCCCTACCAAAAAAACCCAAACAAACAAACAAAGACAAACAAATCAAACCAACCAAACAACAAACAAAAACAAAAAAACCCACACAAACAAGCAAACACAAAAAAACCCCCACAAAACTTTCTTTAATTTATATATATTTTCAGTTAAAAATAGCCATTTTTACATTATTTTACATATTATTAGTACTGCAAACATTTTTCTTCATACCTTTTAGAAAATGCAACTGAAAAATCCTTTGGAGAAAAATCACTTTTTTTTTTTTTTTTTCCTATCAAAACTAGGATTTCCAGTTCCTTTCTAGTCTATACAGTGGAAGTGATAATTCCTTATGTTAAACTGATATTTATTTCTTCACTGAGCAACTCTCATTAGATAATGTAATGTTACTTTACTTTCCTAAAATGCTCTTCCTTCATTGAAACTTGGCATTGACATTGAAAAACATATATTGATGTTGAAGAAAAGAAAGAGACCCTCAAGTCAAAAACCCTTATTTCTCTAGCGTTTAGCATAGGCCCTCTCTCCCCCCTTACTGTCCTATACTCAAAGAAAGTCTTGTTCTGTTCAGTTAATAGACCAAAGAGGGAACATACTGCATAGGACCAAAGAGCCATATATTACATGATAAGAACCCAAGTTGACATCTGAATAGGTGAAATGGGCTTTGAGCCCAGGCTTTCTGCAAGGTCCACTGATCAGGACATAAAACAATAGAAGGTCACTCAAAGCACAAAAGGTCGCTGAGGAAGATGAGTACTTTTGCTACCCCCTCTGATGAAGTAAGGCAGGAAGTACCCCAAAATATTCCTCAAAATAAAGACTATGCCTCCAACTCTGCCCTAAATCCACCTGCTATGAATATTGTAATCAAATGTTGCAATAGTATGTAGAAATGTTGTAATCCTATCCAGTAATTGTATAAATACTCTGCGATTTGTTCAACAAGTTGGAACCCTTTTTCCTGGCATGAGCCAAGGGTTCCCCAGCGCTGCTTAATAAATACCTTTGCTGCTTACAGACTCAAAATTTTCTCTAAGCAGTTCTTTCGGGCCACTTTTTGGTCTTCAATGTCACTTTCCATTCACTAATATCTCAGATATCATCTTAAACTTGTTTCCAGATAAAATGACTGACATATTTTTGTCTCAGAGAAAACAAACCTCCTGTTTAATACTAATAAAAATGAAATTATATAAACTTAAAGGCAAAAATATATAAATCTAGGTATTTTCCCAGAAGTACAGTCTACTTTCACTGGTATTGTCTTGTTTTTTTTTTTTTCCTTTGCAAATTGTATGTTTAAAACAGCTTAAAGGCACAGCGTTATTCAGAATATAATTTTGTTGCTCAATAATATTGGTTATACCCAGACTTTGTGTTCTCATAGACTCAAAAAATGTAAACTTTTTTTGTGTTTTATTTTTGACTTATTTTTACCTCCATGTCGATATTTACTTGACCACAGCAAATTGTACCATCCTCATCATTTGAGCAAGTACTGTAGGTAGCTTTGAGGAACTGATGTGACTGTCCACATATTGAGTGTTTTGCATTTCCTACAAACCTCATGAGTCAGAGACCTCTCGAATACTCACAAGACTGTTTGGCACATGCAGAGCAGGAGCTGCACTTATGTATGTGGTTTTATATGGCTGATCTGTGAACTCCTGTAACAACCATGCACTGACAAACATCTACAAGTTTGCAGGTCAGTGAACGGCACCGTGGATTTCATGCTTTTTAGTATACAGCAACACGGGCAAATTCAGCTTTTTGCTAAAAAATTCTTGCAAAAACATAATTTCTTAAATAAAAATCAGCCCAAAACACAGGTGGCACAGTAGGATACTGACAGAACTTTGTAAAATGCCATCCTTTCAATGCAATCTGCAACTACTGAACAAAGTAACTTGGGAAAGCCATTCGTTATCAAGAAAGGTTCAGCTCGAAAGGGAGATGAATCCAATGTAAAATCCATTAATGATATTCGTGGGGAGCAAACAAATAGTATTAGCACTAGACATTAATAACCACTGTTACAAAATAAAACAAAACAATGCTTCTAACTTCTAAAACAGAGCTTGGATTCACCAGATTCTCAGCTGGTATTGTTGCTGTAACTGAAGATTGAAAAAAAATGAGTAAAACAAGAGCTATAGAGACTGATTTATTAAACATTATATGACTTGAGTATCTTATTTTTGATTTTGGAAGAGTCAGAAGTAGATGTTGAGTCTGTAGTAAAAGATAAGAGTTAGAACTGAGGTTAATGTTCAGGTTTAGACAGGCTGGAGTTGTGCAGCTTGAACCACTGCTAAATCCTATCAGGTCTGTGAGCAAAGCTGACAGCTGACATCAGGAGATAAAAGTGCCTTAGTTTTAATTTTTAGTTTAGTTCTTACTCCACCACCTCAGTGAAGACTGGGTTTGGAATTAGAATCTGAGAAAGCAAGGGATGAAATTAATGCCATAGTTAGCAAAAGCTATAGAAAAGAACTGCAAGCTAGTATACACAGCTCTGAGTACCCAATTTTTCATTTCCAGCCTTCAACTGATTCCTAATCTTGGATAAAGTTTACCAATCAAATTGCAATGAGTTTGTAAGGCAATACACCTGAAGAAATGTTATTGATTAATTTTTCCAGAACTGCAATGATAAACAGATTGCTACCATCAGGAGGCTCAGAAATTTTAATTTAGGAGCATCAGTCTCATTTCATGCACAGGATTATGGTTTCTCTTCAAAATGAAGTTAAGGATACTTCATGAAGGCAAGGATGCTAAAACTTCAATTTGACAAGCCAACAGAATTCAACTCCTGACAGCTGTGAAGCAGTTGTAGGGCACTGGGGAACATCAGTACCTGGGGCAGCTGTACAAAGGCACAGATAGAACTGCTTTCACTCTCTTTCATATTTCTGCCCACTCTTCTCAACCCATGATTGTTAAATGGCCCGAAAGGACTCTACATAGTATTTGTGCAGCTTGGGAAGATTTAGTTCCATCACTACTGTTGTTCTGATTATATCTGTGGTGATTTGGGGACAATTTCAGTTAATCTTAAGTAGGACTGTTCTCATCACTGGGAAGCAACTGGTCAAAATTTCAAGCTGCTGGAAGATGCTTTTGGGTAGGATCCTTTACTGACTCCTTTTATTGCTTGCAATTCCAAGCGTCAGAGAGGACTAAGTTTGAGGCCGGATTCGCAACAAGAGATTTCTCTGCAAGTGTTATTTGCCCTCTTACCTCCTTAAACACCTATTTTGTTTGCTTCCTCAGTAATTCTTCCTTACAACACTGAAGGAGTCAGTAAAATAGAGGGAGTGAAGAGACTGAAAGGGTACACTATATTTGTTTTGACTTACCAGGCCACAACGATAATTATAGAACTATTTATTTTTGTGGGTACAGGAGTTCCATTTCCACTCTAGTAGATCTAAGATTTTATAGACCCTAAAGGCTGCAGCAAAAGTCACAATGGGATAGACTCCTACACATTCACTGGATGAAAAAAAACCCAAAAATAAAAACCAAACCAAACAAACAAAACAACAACAACAAAAAAACCCCAAACTTCATGCGTTTTTAACCATAAAGAAAATGTTAGCCCAGAACACACACTGTTGAATGAGTTTGTAATTAACAGCATTAAGAATTATTTTTGCTTTTTACCAACCTAAAAAAAGTAATACAATCTTAACTGTGAACTGCTAGAATACCATACTGAATACAACAACAGCCAGATAGTTAAGATCTCTCAGAAAGATATGATAAATCGATTAGCAGCTATTAAGCACAATGATCTGGAAGGCAATTCCTCAGGAAATTGTTAATATTATTGATTGCACATGTGAGGAAAGGATCATTCTACTCTGCTCCACTCCTTTGATATTTGTCTATCAGATGTTCTTGAAGAGGTTAAGATTAGGAGACATGAGCCTACATTCTAAAACAACATAGTGTTTGCTTTGTTCTTAAAACTCAAGATTTGCGCCTGAGACACCTCATAACCATTAAACTTCCTGGTGCATGTAGGATACTGATAAAAAATGCAGGTGATGGTCAGAAAATGTGGAGATACAATAAGTGTTTCGCTCTTCAAGTCATGCTAAAGAAAAGAATGATACTGGAAAACCTTAGACTCAAAGAAGAATGAGGAATGAGAAAAAAAAATTGGATATGCTGACACCTACCTGTTGTGAAGCTCGAGATTCCATTTCTATAAGGGTTACATCAGCATGCACAGGCAGACAGAGAAGTTGTTCTACTAAACTTGAATGCTGGTTAAAACAGCCTGATAATTCACAACAGCTGACAAGGAGACTGCTAACCAAGCAAATACAGTACATCTGGAGGTTATGAGCAAACCTGAAAAGGATGCTGCCTGCCACTTAAAACCATATTTAGGAGGGACAAGGAATGGGCCCACTGGAATCCTATGGGGATTAATAGGACTAAGTGTGATGTGCTGCACCCGGGTCAGGGCAACCCACAGTATCAGCCCAAGCTGGGGGATGAACAGATCGAGATCAGCCCTGCTGAGGACTTGGAGTACTGGTGGGTGAGAAGCTAGACAGGAGCTGCCA
The DNA here is from genome assembly GCA_035583135.1 of Lophotriccus pileatus. Taxonomy (NCBI): domain Eukaryota; kingdom Metazoa; phylum Chordata; class Aves; order Passeriformes; family Tyrannidae; genus Lophotriccus; species Lophotriccus pileatus. Next base: position 8,815,010 of record JAWWES010000133.1, on the reverse strand, counting down.
TGCGCACTCACAGCCCAGAAACCAAACATGTCCTGGGCTCCAACAAAAGCATCGTGGGCAGCAGGTGGAGGGAGGTGACTCTGCCCCTCTACTCCCCTCTAGTGAGACCCTACCTGCAGTGCTCCATCCAGCTCTGGGGTGCCAGCACAGGAAGGACATGGACCTGTTGGAGAAAGTCCAGAGGAGGCCACCAAGTTGATTAGAGGGACAAAACACCTCTCCTACAAGAAAAAGCTGAGGGAATCATGTTTGTTCAGCCTGGAAAAGTTAAGGCTTTGAGGTGACCTAATTGAGGCCTTGCAGTGCCTAAAGGGAGCCAACAAGAAAGAAGAAGAGGGACCCTTTACAAGAGCATGTAGTGACAGGACAAGGAAGAATGCCTTCAAACTGAGAGAGAAGGTTTAGATTAGATAGTAGCAGAAAATGCTTTACTGTGAGGATGGTGAAACACTGGAATATGTGTTGATGCCTCATCCCTGGAAGGATCTAAGGCCAGATTGGATGGAGTTCTGAGCAACCTGATCTAATGGAAGGTGCCTCTGTCAACAGCAGAGGGTTTAGAACTAGTCCTTTAAGGTGTCTTCCAACCCAGGCCACTCTATGATTCTGTGATGATTCTATCAGCATTATACAGTATTGTCAAAGCTTAGACTAATTTGAATTTAGAACAGATTAGCAGATATATGCCTAAAGCAGCTTTGAAGCAAAAGTCATTAGTCAAATATAAATGTAAGTATGGTTCCTTGGAAGTTAAATTTAGGGGTTATGTTATGCAACATGTCAATCATTAAGAAATTAAAAAATTATGGATGACAAACTCAAAAATGGTAGCATGGTAAATGATGTTGAGAACAGGCATTATAAAGAAAGATCTCAAGACATTCAGAGGGA
>JAWWES010000133.1:8692600-8803620 GCA_035583135.1 Lophotriccus pileatus | reverse complement strand
AGTATTGAGGCCATGCTGCTGAGAGCACAGCTGTGTTGGGCAGGGCACGTCTCCAGGATGAAGGACCACCGACTCCCAAAGATTGTGCTCTATGGTGAACTTGCCAGTGGCTGCCGCAAGAGAGGAGCCCCAAAGAGGAGATACAAGGACTCCCTGAAGCAATCCCTCAGCCTTGGCCATACTGATCATCACCACTGGTCTACTCTGGCCTCCAATCGGGAGGCCTGGAGACACACAATCTATAACGCTGCTGCTTCTCTTGAGAACACGTGCAGGATCACTCTTGAGGAGAAGAGACAGCACAGAAAGAATCGCGTCTTGTCGATGTCACCAGGGGAGTCTTTCTGCTCTGCCTTTCGCAACCGGACTTGTCTGTCTCGCATTGGCCTTTTTAGCCATCAGCGCACTTGTAGCAAGTGTGGGTAGAGCCCTTCCCAAATCTTCATTCGCAAAGCCTAGCCATGATGATGATGATGACGACGAGTTCAGCCAGGAGAGGATATAAAAGATTCTGCAATTCCAATATTAAAGCTATTGATTAATTTCAAACTATAGGACTCAGTCCTGTATTGTCTTGATTAAAAATATTAGGTACAGATTCCAAGTTAAAAATGTACACTCAAACCAAACCTTCTGATCCAGATTAGTGTTACTTTGCAATTTCATTAAAATTTCATTGAAATAATGCAAATGGAACAGCCAAAACAATACAATAAATAAACCCATTTTTTAAAAATCTAGTCTCTATCTCCAGCTGACTGAATCAATTTAGAATATTAAAACTAAAAAAAAAAAAAAATTAAAATTAAAAATTAAATAAATTATGTCTATGCTTCATTTTTTTAGTTCAGAAAAGCAAACTAGCAGGTTATCAGATAATCTAAACACTTCTGTCCACAAAAATAGTATGCCAGTAGAAGTAAACTGGAACCAGGGGGATTTTTGCACCCTTATAGTACAGATGTGTAGAGAGGTAAGGAAAGCTAATTCACTCCTCTATCTTAAAAGCAGCAGAGTGATGCCATCACAAGCTTTTTCTTGTGAGACACAGACCATGTAATAAAGACAAGCGAATTCTCCTCAGGCCCAGAGGTCTGCATATAGATATCTCAAATGTCCAGCATGACCCCAGAGGTTATAGAAAGAAAAGAAGTCCAGAGTGAGGCCCTCTTTCATACAGTAAAAAATCAATCCTTTTTTATACATAATTCAAACTTGTAATTTTTTTCAGTCAAGTTACATATATATATCAAAACAAAGTTCACATTATGCAAGACAGGCTGAGCCTACATTCATGTGTTGTGCCCCGATAAACACAAGACAAAAAATACCTTGGAGATGGAATAGGGGAAACATATTTCTTTCTCTCTTCAGACTTTTTGGAAAGCTCAGTTAGTTACAGCACAGTGCTAATAATGCCAAGGTTGTGGGTTTGATCCCTGTGGGGGCCATTCACTTATGAGTTGGACTCCGTGATCCTCGTGGGTCCCTTCCGACTCAGAATATCCTGTGATGCTGTGAAAATTGGAAGCCATGTGTAGAGGCATTCCCTCACAGCTCAACAGAACCCTGAACGTATTCCTTCGCTGAATATTTCCTGCTGTACTACTGGAAAATCCCCACTGTGGAAGCAGTTTCCGTCGCAAGGCTGTTTGGCAGGGCAGCCATGCAGCGCAGCCTCCAGGAGCTGCTGTCAAGTTGGAAGTGACACCGTGTGCCTCTATCCTCAGGGCGAGTCAAAGCAGCAGCAACTTTCATCTCCGCCAGCATACAATTCTGCCTCCAGGGCAGGCTTCTGTCTTTATAGCAGATATTTTTTTTTACACGAGCCCCACAGTTCATCCTCCAAAGCCCAGCAAGATCTACAGCCTAGATTGACGTAGCTATGGCTCCGGCAACAAACCCAGAGCATGCTGTGCCTCCAGGTAGGAGCTCCGACCACACTTTCATTTGTTGCGATGATTTGACTCCTGTTTCCATCACAGAGCTTTGTCTGAAATGGGAGACCTGATTCCACACCAACGAGCTGCCCTGGCAGGCACGATGTGCCAGCTGCGGCGGGCCAAGGCACCACGGTGGGCGTGGGAGGCCCCAGTGGTGTCCTGGAGGTCCCGTAAAGCCCCGGAGCAGAGCTGTCGGCACTGCCACCTTCTGTGACACGATCATCTGGTGGTTTTGTCAGTGTCAGCAGCTCCTTCCTTGCAGAGACTGCACAAAACCAGCAGCTGCAATCCCAGTCTGGAAGCACAATGGCAAATGGCACTTGGCATGCCCGCTGCCTGCGGGGCAGGTACTGCTCTGGAAGCAGATGTATTTTGCATCACAGGAATGACCCAACTCCCCTATTCTGGCAGCAGATCAAAGTCCCACCCTGGGTCACTAACACTGAAATTTCTGCTTTTCAAGGTAGAGCTCTCACTGCTAAGCAATTGGCATTGCAGGTACGCTACAACGCTGGGAGGGAAATTTGGAGGTAGTGTTGCAGTGCTTCCCTGGAAACAAGGAGTGAGACTCATCTGTGAGATGAGTCTAACTTATCCATAAAAATCCATAGACTGGTCATATGAACTTAGCCTCACTGGACGGAAGGACTTTGATGAGGACCACATCTTATTTCTGCCAGAAATATCTTGTTTGGTCCTTAAAAAGAGCCTCACAAACCAGAAACAGAGCTGCTTCTGTGGAATGTGTGGAACCCTTCCCAGATCTCATGTTGCATTAATTAAAACATTACATTTTCCATGCATGGCTTAAATTAAATATTATCCTTTCTTTGCCAAAATATGACTTTTTTTTTCTTTTTCTAAACCTGCGATAGATTCTTCCATCTTTATTCAAAATAAGTGATTTTTTTCATTATATTAATTAAACCACACCATCTGAGGCAACTGCATTTGTAAAGACATCTATTTGCCCATAAAAATTATTTTTATAAATACAATTATTCACATACTCGTACATACCTACATTTAAAGTAAAAACTTGTAGCACTCCTACAGACAAGACACTGCTCAAAATAGTTGAACCTATGGTTACTCATGACTGGCTTTAGTGCGTTACAAGTGTTAGAGCTGTTAACGTTTCACTGGATGATCTGCTGTTTCAAAACCACAAGGAGATGATCTAACTCAATTATAACCCACAGCTGACCTGTGAAGCTGTATTAGCTGAACTTACAAAAGAACCACCAGTACCACAAAATAACTCAGTACACATGAGTCTGATTTTCATGGTTCATGTCTCATGTTTCACTGGTCATGAAGAGAACTCTGAAAGGAGATTCTGACAGGCTAAGTAAAGTCTGTAAGATTAATAGAGAAAACACAAAAAAAAAAAAAAAAAAGCTTTTCTGCTTGCAAGTACAACAGCGAAGTTTATTCTTTTAGAAAATCTTTTTACACATCACAGCATATCCTTTTCGATGGAAACAAACACTTATCCTGCAAGATGTACTGCTTTGCTCAAAGCACCTAAAGTGCTATATATATTACTGTGATATTGTTTGCAAAGCTTTCATCAGACAGTCTATGTCGTTTGTAATTTATGGAGAAATTGAAATTACTTTTAAATGTTGTATGTAAACAAGAAAAAAACCTATCAAATGCCCAAGAAATCCTTCAATTTGTTTCCCTCCCATCCTATTCTTCATGCAGTCCTGGAAAGCAGTGAAAGATGGAGAAAGAAGGAATTAGATCACATGTAATTCTGAATATGTAACAATGGTGTTAATTAAAGCTGTTACATTGTGTAGTTCCCATCAATCCAATGTTGCAGTCACACTGCTGTATATACACACAGAAGCAAACATCTGGTGTAAACTATCACTGAAAAGTGATAATAATATTAGAAACAAAAGCTAATGAGCACTGGACCTTTTGAAGGCATTCCAAGACAATACAAAATGCAATTCTACCCTGCTGGCCAGCGATTTCAGCAGCAGCTACTCCACATCCAGCTTGAAGTTACTGACTGCCGAGTCTTTGCTATATATTTATAGTACATTTATACGTGTATGAACATTTTTATGTTATACAAACATTTGTAATGTTTGCCCATCATTGATGTTCTTTCCTGTATGAACCTGCTAAGAAGAGATTTTATTTAACTAGGGACAAAGTGCTCCTTGAGATGTGGGGCCAAATCTACCATAACGATACAAGCGTGGGTATTATCGCTCAGATGGGCTTCTGCTCCACAAAGACCATGCACCTTGTGTGAGCGTGTGTAAAATTGTGCTCAAACACCCTCGAACATTCACATTAACCCAAGGGGTTTTAGCCTACAGGCTTTTAAGATAAAACCTCAAATCCCACAATCTTATCTAGGTATAATAACGCTGCACTACAACTTTTTGCCCTGCATTTGTAGAAGTGCTATTTTACACAACGCTTGTGGTTTTCAATGAGAGCAGCACCTGTTCAGTGCTTGTGAATGTGAGACGACAGGAATTTATCAGTGTGTGACAAAAATTCAACCCACCTTAATCTGAGAGGTCCTTTTGAGGTCCAAAAAGACCAGTAAAATAAGATTAATTTAAACAAGTTCTGCAAGACTATTTGTCTGCACTTTCCTGAGAACAGTCCTTTCATCACTGACACTAGAGCAGGAAAAACTCAACTTATTTTTTATTCTTTCATTGTGATTTAGCAAGAATCCAAATTTCTAACAGTAAGTTGCCCAAATCCTAGATTTAAGGGAATGTTTTATTCATAATTTCATATATATGAAGGAACAGCTCCTGAACAGAAGAGAAAAACCTATGATTTTTAGATATCTTCATAGAATTAATGCTGATGGGACAAGATTATTATTAAGAGAGGACTTACTTTAAAGGCTGATAGAGTATATTTTAAAAATTGGCTTACTGGAAGGTTTGAATCTCACATAAAACAACATTATACTTACAGATGTCATCCCAGTGCAGTTGCTATTGTAAAACTAGAAGCTAAACATTTGAATCAGAGAAAATATGTTCCTCTCTACTCAAAGCTCTTAGTAAGGTGATAAATATTTTGAAAGTGATTATACATTTGCTAAGATAGTCTGTTTATTTAAAGCCATTCAGGAAAAGAATAGCTGCCCACAGATATTAAGATTTATCTCACCTGGTTTTAGACTGCTGTACTAAAGACATTAATTTTTCAGCTAATCACCCTGAGTGCTCTATAAAATTGTTGAGGATAAACAGATATTTTTTATGTGGTCCGCTTCATAAATCTACCTCATGATGAGATAAGCTATATCTTAGAAGTGCTTATTTTTCTCCATTTGTTGCAAAAATTATTATAACAAGCTACTAGTCTAGTTTAAAGAAAAGAAATGTCTACAGTTTGGTGGGATGTAACCTGTGAAAAATGTAAAGTTAACTTAAATCCAGCAAGACTGTCAATATCCTAGAGTAGGCCTACCTCATATATCTGACCTTGGTGCCACACCCTTATTATGGTAAAGAGGACAGAAGAAATAATCTGGTTAAAATGTAAATATTTCAGACTTGGGGTTTTATTAACAAAGCAAAAAAAAATTAAGCAAAATTCTAAGTAATTTTAAATAAATGCTAAAAATATAATCTTATTCTAAGGAATTTTTTTGCTCTTTGAGAATTCAAATACTTGCTAGGCTAAATCATTTTTCAAACAAAACCTGCTGTTTTAAAAGGAGAAGTCAAATGTGTGGCTTTGCTTATACTGAACTGAAATGGTCACCATTTCTGATACAAACCATTTATTTAAATGCATTTAAAATGCTTTCCTTTCATGAGATAAAAAAGTTGCCAGATATTTGACTTTGTAATAATTACAAGTTCCTGTTCTATTCAATGCTTGCTTGTACTTCACAGATATACTTTACGTAGATTCATAGTATTTGCTTAAAAGTCCAGAAATGTTGCCAAAAGGCCTTACATTATCTATGAAAGCAAAAAACATGTGGAGAGTTCAAAGTATACTTTTTCTTGGTCCAAGTGGTTTCCTAAAATAATCTAGAGTAAAGACTATATTCTCACACTGATTCAGAAATAAATTGCCATATTTAAAGACAAGATTACCCTGATTAAAAATAATATAGGTTACATGGAATCAAAATTTACATTTAAATGCAGTTAATCAATGAAATGTGAGATAATGCAAGTTCAATAATATTCAATAGTTTAATTCAATAGTTTAATTAAAGTCACACTTGCATTGACTGTGCTTTAATCTTTGTTCTTTTACATTTACTGAAATGTCAGCAAAAGGATAATGGAAGACTCAAAATAATTAAAAATATGGAAAAATAAAATTAAAAAAAATAAATGCACTAACCCAGCATTAATATATGTGCTGGGATTCTGTATTTTTCTTCCTGAAATGAGAAGGCGACCAGATTCCCATTGTTCTGTGGTCTCAAACAGCCTCCCATATGGAAAGCTGTGGTACAAGGACAATGATGTGAACCACTGAGTACATTCTGAAGCTCCTATACAGTCCTGAGCTTCTAATAAGGCTAGACAACTGGGAAAAAAATTGCTTTTGTAAAGCAATTCTAGTATTTGAATAAACTTACAAGTTTGCAGACAACTCCAATCAACTCTTTAAGATTTTTGCCCCATTTTTCATGCAATGGAGCCATACAGACTCTTCAGTGGCTTTTGCCAATGTAAAATTGAAGCTAGTTTTGTATCAAGTGAAATACAGTAAATTATAGCATTCATCTACAAGACCACAGAAGGCAGCAATGAAAAAAATGTTGTTAACTTGAGGAAACAAAACCAGACTTAACCAGGGAATGATTAATATTAAAGGTCCAGCAATACATATTCAGACTTCATCAAGCAGAAAAACCTGTGGTGAACTGACAAGGTAGACTTAGTAATACAGAAAAAAGCCCAGTTCTCTCCACAGACTCTGCAGCTGTGTGACAGAAAGATTAGTAATATGCAATCTAGTAACTCCTATATTTGGATTGTTCAAATATATTGATGTGGTTAGAATCACTATAAGCAACATAACTTCAAGGCTACAACTTCAGAATAAGAAAAGTCATCAACAGAACTCACTAAATCCAACAAAAAAAAAAATTCAAAATAAGAGTAATGCTGTGTACTTTTTTTTTCTGAAATATGACTGCAGACATTAAAAAGGAAAAAATATGTGGTCAAAGAAACCAACCCACAACATGGTGAGGACATTCAATAGAATCACAGAATATGCTGAGGTGGAAGGGACCCACAAGGATCATCAAGTCCACCTCCAGTCCCAACGATCACAGCAAGTCCCGAAAAGCATTGTCCAAATGTTTCTTGAACTCAGACAGCTTGGTGCTCTGACCACTTCCCTGAGGAGCCTGTTCCAGAACCCAATCACCCTGGGTGAAAAAACTTTTCTTGATACCTAAACTAAACCTCTTCCAACTCAGCGTCAGCCATTTCCTTGAGTCCTGTGACTGGTCACAAGAGTGAAGAGATGAGTACCTGTTGAAGAGAACTGGGCTGAGGATGGAGCCCTTTGGAACCCCATTAGTGACTGGACTCCATCCTAATCTTACCTCATTCCCTATAACTCTTTGTGCCTGACCTATGAGTCAGTTGCTCACCCACCTGGTAATACAGTTATCTAGCTGTGTGCTGGACATTTTGTCCAGATACTTTGAGAGACAGTATCAAACTTTGCTGAAGTCCAAAAATATTACATCAGCTGGCTTCCCTTGATCAACTAGATGGGTCACCCCGCTGTAGAAGGAAATTGGGTTTGATAAGCAGGATTTCCCCCCCATGAAGCATGCTAGCTGTGATCAGTGATTGTGTTGTCCTCCAGGTGTTTTCTAATACCAGAATATATTCCCAGAATAATCTTTTCTATGATTTTACTGGGCACTGAAGTGAAACTGAGAGGCCAGTAGTTTCCAGAGTCCTCCTTCTTGCCCCTCTTGAAAGCTGGGACAATGTTCATTAGCAACCAGTCAGCTGGGAGCTCTCCATTTTCCCAAGACCGCTTGAAAATCATAGAGAGAGGTTTTGCGATGACATCAGCAGCTGTTTGAGGATTCTTAGATGAATCCCCTCAGGCCCCACAGACTTGTGAGGATCCACTGGAGCAGCTGGGAGTTGATCATTCTCGCGGTCATGATCCTCCAGTTCTGGGCACTGAGACCCCCTTGGTCCATCATGAGTACTGAAGACACAAGCAAATAATGCATTAAACACCTCTGCCTTGTTTCTGTCCCTGCTAGTGAGGTAACCACCCTCATCCTGTAACAGGCCAATGTTATTTCTACACTGACTTTTTTCATTAACGTTTATATTATTTTAGTATTTTTACATTAATCAAATCTGAGGAAAGGCAGTCAAGGAGTTACCAACCAGAAGCTCTTTTTCTACCAGCACCAAAGGAAAATACTGGATGTAACTTTAACGTCTCTTCATGATATAAGAATTTTAACTGAAGACCAGAGTTGTCATCACTGGTTAGAGGGAAACACAAGCATCTCAAAGAGCAGTGGAAAGGACTGGTTTACACATTGTGGATGGGTGGATGAGCAAATCAACAATTAAAGCTGCTTAGGTATCTCAGTAATGCTCAGCACTGCTGTACAATGCACTGAGAAATAGCATGGTGAGTAGCAATCACTAAAAGAAAAAAATAATTTAAAATTTATTATAAACTTGGAATAACCTATCATTGCTGAAACTTTAATCTTTATAAAGGAGAGTTTCATGAACCATAACAAATGTCAGCCATTATTTAATGTCTTGAAATTAAGTGTGATTGTTCCTTCCTGAGGGCTAACCAAATTCTTTTCAGATTCCTGCTGTATCTGCATCACTGGGGAAAGAGAAAAGTGATTTAGGACAAATTCCAAGTCAGTTTCCCTTTCATTTTATTGCTTTGAATTTAATAGGAAGATTATGCAAGTCTCACTGCCTTTTCCTTCCATCTCATGTCAGTCGAAGTGGAAGAGTTTGCATTATTCAAGGTCAATTAAGCCATGCAAATGCATTCTAAATGATTTTACAGTAGTAATAATAACTCTCTGCTCAGAAGAACGTGATGAATTTGTTAAAAAAAAATTAACTTAAGGTAAAAAGTACCATAGGTGTTTGAGAATTTTATTCTCTGCTCAAAATAACCAAATAGATGTATGAATATAATAACCTTGAACTATTAGTGGTACAGGTTTTAGGTACAAATTCCTCAGAAACTTGAGCCATAACACTAGCCTTGGAGCTACAGTGATGCAAGGCATAAAAAATGTCTCACATTCTGCTGCTTGCATTTCAGAAAAAAATTGTGTGTTTATTTAGTTAGCAAATTATAGCAATTTTTTAACTTGAAATCAGGTTTCCAAAAACATGCCTTGACAACATACAGTCCTGAATGTAAATTATGGAAAAACTGAGCTAAATAATTTATTAGTTTTTTAACTCCTAAAATTATGTATTTTGATAAACATTGCTAGTAATATAAAACACACTTGAAAATCCTTATCTCCCTGAAGGTGGCTTTGCTAATACAAATGTATCATTACATCATGAGAAAACGTTCCATGTCAACACGATTTTTTAAACCCAATAAAATGACACTTCCCATACAGCTTAGTCCAAGTCTCTCTCCCAAGAAGAAAGACAGGTACATTGGTCAAAGTTCAGTTCTGCAGCAAACATCCTCTCTTTGAATAGCATGACCCAGCACAATAAGGGGCATATCTGCAGCACTGTAAAATCAAGCTCCGGAATATAAACTCAGTAGTGCTGCGTCCATATTTAATAAACAAGCACAGTAGATACACAGCAGTTACACTTGCAGTCATATTGACATGGATTCTCGCCCTAAGGATCACAACAGTTAGACAAGGCAAGGAAACCACCTCAGTCTGCTTTATTTTGCTGTATCTGACAATATGAACACATCTAGTCCCTTTCAGAACAAAAAAGTTGTAGGGTTAGACTTAAAACCACTGAAGATTGTTTAAATAAACATTTGATCTTCCCTTGACACGGCCAAATTATAACACAGGGGAATTGCCAGTTCAAGACCAGCTGACCATATACTTCTGTCTGTTCCATTACAGTACAGACCAGGAGTAAATAAGCAACACAGGACAGACTGAAGAGAAGGGATCATGCAGAATACACTATTCTTATCCAGAACAGAAACACCTTTCAGGTGAAACAACAGCCAATTCCATGACCAACTGGCTCTACTCCGTACCAGCATAAAACAGCATTTGAGAAGGACCAGTGGATGCAGTCAGGAATTTCTTTCAGGTGGGAGGCAGCAAGTAGTTACTTCATCTCAGTCATGCCTACCAGAGCGTGCCAGGGGATAGCCATGCAATGGGAATCACTCCTAAAAAATACAACTGTTTGCATTAACAATCTTTTTTTATAAAGTTTATATGCAGTGGCTATTTCTCTTCACCGAACACTGGTGTGTTCTACACATTGTAGAACTGAAACCTGAAAAACTATTTAACAAGAATTGCATTCGGCTCAATCCTTTTAACAAAAATACAATGTTGAAAGCCATTTCCTGGGAAATAAGAGTTAGGAATTTGGAGGTGAGGGGTAGGGGTTTTTTTTAAGTGGAATTTATTGCACTTTTCTTTGAAAAATATAGTAGAAAAATAAAATGAAAGCAAATCATTTTATATTGACGAGATCTAAATGGAACCTTCCATGCTGATTAGATATTTTACAAATAACACTTGGAAATTACACCTCTTCTCAACACTCATTTTATTTAGGCCATGTCTCCTTTAATAGAGAGCTAACAATATTTACCACATATTTATATTAAAATCCAAGGATTCATTCACAATTCCCTCTTTTATGCAATTATGATTGTGAAAAACGCAGATGCCTCATTGAATGTGCACACTTAAAATGCTGCGATTGTATTCACATCTGGACAATATTTAAAGCCATATAATACATATAAATAGAGTCCTCAAGCCACTCTGAAATGCCTAACACCTGGCAAATGAGATAGCAACTCATAGTAGTTTAAATACTGTATTTTAATTCACTTTTCTGAGGCAGTCAGGCTATGTAATTACTAACTCATAAAGTTGAAAACATGACTGCATAAAACATTCCCCTTCAGATACATCTGACAGAGTGCACAGGTAATGTTTAAACACTTGTACTTGATGTCTTATGTCTTAACATATGCTTCCTTCATCTTCTTGATTACTCTTTTCAGTTTCTTTTTCATGCCCTTTCGCATTTTGATGCCATTTTTGTGGCCAATTACCTGGCATCCCCTCATTCTTTTTGATTACTCTTCCATTCCCCATTATGTTTTTCCTCACTTTGCCTCGTTTTGTTCTGAAAATTTCATCCTGTACTTTCCACATTCCTTTGAGTATGCTCAATGGAAAATGAGTGCTTTTATTCTGTATTACCACCTGAGTCTAAATTGTGGTTGCATCTAATGAAAGAAGCCAGGCCTCCTTGTCATTTGGAGTGGCTGTGTCAGATAATCCCATTCTGTGACCACAAGAAAAAGAGAAGAGGAAGTTTTGTGCATGTCTTCCAGACTGAAAAGGAATAGTAATGAGAACTTGTTCTTGCTTGTTTTTCACAGTCTCAGTGGTATCTCTATATAGCTGTTCCTGCTACTTACAATTTTTCATGTAACTAAACAAAATATAAGATTCAAATATCACTAAAGGCAGCAGGGCTGCGTGGAGGAGGGAAATCTAAAGAAAAATGTTGTCTTCAGCTCGATATATAGAATCTTTAATGGGTGTTTATGTTATAAGACAAGTAAAAATGGACAACATTTTAAACAATGTTTCAAATGTGATTTTAATTTAGCTCATTAAAGGTGAATGAATAACCAAATTAATAATTTATATGAGGAAAGATATAAAATATTCATCACATTATGTTATTTCTACATTATTGTGTGCCACATATAACACAATCAGAGTGCTGGTGAGAATGCTGCATTCCAGGAGCCCTATGGAGCCACTGTTCATTCCTCACAGTGCCGTAGGACAGGAACTGCAGAGTCCACACTTCCAAACTTGTCACTGAATGATTTCTTTTTCCTAAGGGGAAAGCTTTAACAAAACTGTGGCTGTTGGAAAAATGCCAGGTGTTCAAAAATGAAACATTTCAGTCTCAGTCAACTTTGGCACAACATCCGCCGGGAAAGAAGACAAATTGTATTAATAATTTAGGAGCTTGACTTGGGATGTCAGAACAGGTACTTGACTATCACATATTGGTGTATCTGAAGGTTTTTTTTAATGCTTGTCTCATCTTATTTCTCTTCTATGTATCTCTGCTTATGAAAATCAACAACTGTGCACGCTCAGATACATGCTTATTAAGCCTTTTTTCTCAGTCCTTAAGAAAGATGGGGGGAGAACTTCAAAAGTTGGAAAGTTTCACTGTATAAAAAACTGTTTTCCATGTAGCTTCTCACACGGCTATAGTTAAAGAGGCTTTATTATTGCTTAGGGCTGAGGCCTGTCTTGGCAGCAGAGAAATAATGTTGTAATTCCTAGAATAAACAAACTGCACAGCAGCACTGTAGTATTTGTCCAATATATGGAAAATCTTCCAGAATTCTTTTCCTTTTAGAATGTTGTCCCAGTGGCTATCCACCACTAAAAACTGTGCTGGCTTAATAAGAAAACTGCATAGTCTAAGTCAATATGCATAAAACTGTTCCATCATTCCTGCAGGTAAAAAGGGTTGCTTCTGAGAATGAAGTATTGAAACCACATAGAGTACTGGGAGAGTGCTTCTGGCAGCAGTCTTTCAAACAAAGGATTCTACCTCTAGCATTCTCTTGTTTGGGTCAGGGATAACATCTGCCACACATATAATTCTTTCTCCGCATATGTTTCACAATAAGCAGTTGATAGGTGTCTGTCGGTTCAGGTGAAACACATGTATATGTATGTTAAGTAGTAGCTGTTCTGTTTGTTTCTCTCACTATTCTAAAGTGGTATATTCTAATAAAGTGGTTTGCAAAAGCTTTACTCTAAAAGATCAGTGTTATTCCACAATGTGGATTATCACCCATTAAAATAATGAAATCAATCACCGAAACTACAGTGGAGTTTCTGTATGTATTTGTATGTGTGCATGATAGTTATACAAGAAAGCACCCATTTATAAAAATGGGCCATTTGGGTGATTAAGCAGATGTGCTCTTTACCCTATATCAGGACAAATTTCTGAAATGAACAGTCATCTGCTTCTGCAGATGGAGAGCTCTGAGGGAGGATTAGCGCTTTCCCATTGCTCTTTGTAAACAACCTCAGCCCCAGAGAAGCACAGAATTATCTCCAGTGACTAACTTACTATAAAATGAATGTCTCTGAGCACACAGTAACTGGCCTGTATGGTACGTGCAGGCACAGAGAAAGAATTTCAATTAATTTGACGCACACGAACAATAGAAACTTTCCATTATTGTACTTACCAAGAAACAACAAATGCAGTTTATGGTCTTAAAGTAAATTAATTGTCATTTTTTGCCTACGTGTAAAAAGAAGAAGCCCCCATAAAATTACTCCAGTGAGCACTGTGATAATGAGAAATAATTTAGTTCTTTAAATGATGGCTATTGAGCCAGGGAAAGTCACCAAGGTAGGAGGAAATGCAGCACAAATAAGAAAAGATTAGCAATCTGCCAGTTTACTGTCTGACCACTAGGGACAATGGACACTAGTTTGTATTACAGGTAACCACAGAGCCACAAGTGGTAAGATATCAATTATAATAAGTTTGACCAAAACCAGAAAGTAATTTTTAAATCTCATACAATAAATATAATGATGCTCACATTTGAGGAATGAGGACAGTATGCAGAGAACAAGCTGCCAAAACAACCAAATAAAACCATTCTTCATTATACCACTTTTTGGGATGAATTTATGTGCATTTGCCTAATGAAATCAGTATCGCATACTTCAGAGTAAAAGATATGGATTAAGGAAGAACTACATTTAATCCTCAAGGAGTATAGAACGTTCTTACTGCAAATTGTAGTGCTGGCTTCATTCCTCTCACTGTGGATGCTCTGCAACCAGCTGGGTTGAAAATTGAAAACAGTTAAAACTAGTGTTGGAGACCCTGTGCTAGGATACACATGCAGAAGTCTAGGGCTAATGGCTTTCTGGAAGCCCTGGGGAATATGTTAACATTTCTACAGCTGACAAAACAACTGCAGAGCAACAATTGCAAAAATCAAAATAATTGCCAAAAATTTTACCAAACTAACTTGCCAAATTTATTGCAAAGCAGCTAATTAGTACACAATGAGAGGGTGGTACAATATATTTTGTATCTTAATACTGAGAAATTAATGAAGCAACCAGACAAATACTACAAAAGAACTAAACAAATCAAGCCAGGGACCAGAATCTCATCTCTATTATTTAAATTCAACACTTAAAAACCTTTTGCTTGAGCAAACTTTCCTTGTTTACAAGTTTTTCCCTGAAGAGATTCAATTCTTCAAAATAATAAAATAAACACAAATAAATGGTAACTAATATTATTAAAATAGAGTCAAGCATAAATTTGGAAAGCCTTCTAAAAAGTCTAAAAAGAACATGACCTATTACAATTAATGCTTATTCAACAGCATCAGATTTATGACTACTAACTCTGTACATTAAAGCAACTACAACACGTAAATTTAACAAACTAGACATTTAAAGTGATAGAGTAAATTAAAATTAATTAATCGATACAAGATTCAGAATTACATACATAGACAAAATTTTTCACAAGCTTGTACAGTGCAGCAGACTGCCACAAAACTGTCAGCTAGGAAAATACTCTGAGCAAGAAGTTCCAGCATTTTAAACCTCCTTGTTTTATAAACCAGCCATTGTTCTCTTTAGGAAAGGGATTGTAAAAAGAGTGTTCTGGTTTTGCAGGAAAAAGCCAAAACTGACAAAACTAATGAGAAAATGCATTTTTCCTCTACAAAAAGCAGGGAGAAAACTCAATACAAACAATCTTTCCCCAGAACCCTTTAACCAGTGGGAGGACTTACGAGTCCATTTGGGTGCCAAATGTGAGGCAAAAGGAGAAAGGTGCTATCAGAAGGTACAGACGTTCAAACAGATGTCTGACAGGTCTGAAGGCAGACTCCTGAGTCTTGCTGCTAAATACACTCTTATCATTTTTTTTCTGCCATCACAAAGAGAGGTGCTGGGGACATCTGGGAGTAGGACTTTATGAAGTGTAACATTTTCTGAGATCATATACAAGACTAGTGAGAAGATGCTGTAAGCAATTTCTGAGCAATTTTACTTGTGGTTTGAATCACTCTTAGTCAAAGACTTCACAGCAGAAAAATTCTTTGACAGAACACAATCAGAAATATACATGCAAGTGTTCTATTTTAATGTTTTCTGTATTTAAAAATACACTTTCCTAGTATTCTATTGGTATGCTACCTTGCACTTTGTGTTACGTTAACTTAGAAATCAGTGATAAACATCATGGTCCTTCCACTCAAACTATGAATTAAGCAACCACTACATGCTCTGAAAATCCTATAAAACAACAAGGTCCGTAACAAAACCCACAGGACCACATTTACTATGCAATATTGGGAACAGCATCTCCACAGATGTACATCTCTGCTCTCCTCCCTTACCTGTTCCTGGATGTTTATTCTGATCTGTATATACAGATCAGTCACCTTTTATCTGAATTTTCTCTTACTTTTGGGGCAGCCTTTACATAGGCCTTGGATAAACCCAGAATTAATTTTCAGTACAGGGTAGATGCATGCAGATAAATCTGATTTGTAAGTTTCTATCCTTCTATTCTATCTATTCTTCCCAGCAAAGGAAAGTCTAGAGATCTCTGTCATGTTCCAGATCCACGGCACTGCACTTTTCCACCAACAGACCTGGTCATCTAGGCTGGGACTAGAAAGTTCCTCCAGACTGTAAGGACACAATTTATTTTATTGAACAGAGAGGAAACATGGACTTACTAAGCATTTGGTTGGAGAAAAAGTCAGTAAGTAATTCTTGCCAAGTCACTAGTTTTTGGTAGGCTTTATGCATACTGACATGAAACTGCCACATATTCAAAAGAGCTCTCTTAATATTTTTTTCACCATCGATAATTGCCTGGTTTCATCCTCTGATAATTCCAGTCACTTCAAGTAGAATTTACACAAGGGTTAAATTTGGCCTCATGTATCCTGTGGCTTGCAGTGAGAATGACCCACCTTTTCTAGCATTTGCTGTATTGTACAGAGAAGCAAGACTTTCTTCTCTTTTGGGAGTCCTTTGAACTTGTATAAAGTAGCTATTCCCAAGTGATTACTTCCTCTATCAATTGATGTAACAAAAGCTCATCACACAAAAAAAGAGTCCCACAGTCATCTTTCTTTTGAACACTGAGGCAATGCTGAAAACGTAAATGCACATGTGCAAAAGCTCTCATCTCTGGCTCTTTTCTGATACCTATTAGCTCCACAGGAAAGTAAGGGAAAGAAGCAAATTAAAACTTCCTGCATCATCAGGTTGAATCACTCTTTTCCCTTTTAGACTTGCAAGGATGTCACTGATAGCTGGAGAAAAGGAAGAGCTTACCTGTAGTTCTTCAAATTATTACAGTTTAATATTATGTCTAGAAGGAAGTCTAAAGGGGGAAAAAGCAAGTCACTGCTTTGTCCTGCCTTTCTGTATCACCCCAGACAAGAGACAAATGTCTTTCAGGCTTCTTCTCCTTCTTTTTTCCATATAGGAATAGCTTGGCTCTCTGATGGTGATGATTTCTGTAAATTCATGTCCACATACAAGCAGAATACCTATCAAAAATACAGTTGAGTAGTTAAAGGTTTCTTTAATAAACGCTGTATCTAAGAATGACCTACATGAATAGGGACAGCTACCATTTGCCAGGGTCTCCATTTCTATGCATGCTATTCAGTGGAAAACTTCAGAACACATCAGATATTTAAAACAACAACAACAAAAAAAGCCTCTTTCTATATTAACAGTAACTGTAAAGAAACCAAAATTAATCCAGAGAACTTCACAGGCCTTTATAAATTTATAAGTTAAACACTCTAGTATGTCATCAGTCTGGCTTCAGGTTGGCTTAGAGCCATCTTCAGCTCCTCAGTACTAGTGCTACTTGAGCATTTTAGGTATTCCTTTGTCTGTCAAATTCACAAGCAATCCCTGAAACTGTGACTGCCTTCAATGAGCTGATGCTGACAGATCCAGCTCCCTCTGATTTATTCTTAGTCCTCAAACCCCAGTTCGCATTTCTTTTTACTCAGTGGCCTGTTATGAGAAGATGCAGGATGGTCCATATTGTAGACCTGTAGGCTGTGCAGGTAGAACACCTCCATAGCCAATGGACATGGTGGGTCCCTTCTCCCTCACACTGGGGAAATTATATACACTGGCCTTCCACTTCTTGGGCAAGTTTTCTAATCAATAGGCTGTTCTATAAGAGTTAGGAAAACCTCCCTCTTCCCTTGCTACATTTCAGGTCGAACTCAGTGCTATTTGTCAGTGTTTGTTTCGGCTCGAGGATCACAAGGCCTAATGGATTTGCTGTTTTGGCAGATTTAAAGAGGTTTAAACTTTAGGAATTACAGTTTAAGTGCCTGTTGCACTGATGACCTCATGCATCTATCAGCTAGAGCTCTAAATTTTCGGAGCATGTACTGCAATATAGCCTTATTTACCAGCTATACAGATAGTCCCAGAGCAGAACATCTTAGACTGCAGTAGGATGAAATGAACCAAGTCATCCCAATCTCAACTAATTCTTCATTATTTATCACAGTGGCCAGCAGAAGAAATACTCCTACATCTACTTGTAAGAAGTTTACTTTCCATGGTAACTGAAGAATAAATTAGATTATTTCTTTCCTGAAATGTAAGCACCTCTGTGTTTGAAAACTTGTGATGGATAAACATAAAAAAAAATAAATAAATTCAAACACAATTTTACCCATAATTTATCCATAATTTTATCAATTAATTAATTTGGCAAAAATGCTAACATATACATCGTGGATGTTACCTAACAACTTATTTTCCACCTTGGCAGAAAAAGATGGATTTGTACTATCCAGATGAACTGCAAAAGTTAGAGCAGTATCCAGCAGATATCCTTCAGTTTAATACAATTATCCAGGTGTTAAAGGAAGCTACATATTTGTGATTCAAGATGAGACTGTCAACAGGAAATAATAATAGGAAAAAAAAAAAAACAACCACGCTTTTGCAGTGCTAAGAAATACAGGGATACATTCCAAGCATTCTGGGCATTTTAATCATATCCTGATAGGCATGGTAAAATAAGGTAGGATGTAATTATTTTTCAGATACAAAATCAAATTATCAGAAGTGCTGTCAACTCTACTTTTCTCATCAGTACAGGAAAAGCTAAACTGCTAAAAGCATTCTTCTAATAATCAGCTACACACCTGCCTTTGAGATGTCAGCTTAGTATTGGTAATTTTATCAATTGTCATCCCCTGTCTAAACTGCCTGTAGGGAAGAAGGTGACTGAGAAGTTTATGTTAAACAGCTGTTATGCCATCTGGCATCTTTGACTTCCACGACCCTTTTCAATCTGGCTTTCAGCCTAGGTAAGGTACAAAGTCTACACTGGCTTAATTGGTCTATGATCTACTCTTGGCAAAAACAGAGGTCAAGTTTCCATGCTGATTATTGTAGATTTGTCAGCAACCTGCTAACATGAACCATTAAGTTTTGTTGACTCATCTGTGGACACTGGCAAGGATGGCCAGAAATCAGTGTAGTGACCTCTCCTTACCGGGAGGTCTCAAAGGGTGATGTTCAACAATTGCTCCTCTGCCCAGAGGGTTCTTACAAGCAGCTTTTTCGTCATTCCACTCTGTTGCCTTTCTTCTTCAATGCTAACATGAAGCTGCTCAGGGACAGAGCAAGACCATTTGGGCCTGTCATTTCATCAAAACACACACAACATTTACCTTTGCTCATTGTGCTTTTCCTACTGACGCAGATGGTCAGGCTGACTCATCTGTCAGCACTCGACTAGTCTGGAGATAGGGGCAGGCAGAATGGCTTAAATTCTACTTTCACTACCTATTTATTTTTAAGAAAGCTATTAATGAGTTTGAGAAAGCAGAAAGTGAGGCTTGGCTTGGAATCTGCTAAGTCACAGCTGTAGGTTTAAAGTTTAAAAGAATTATTTGGCTCAGTTACATAGAAAGGCCATTCTCAAAAGAGCAAGAGAACCACTAATTACACTGTTTGAAATGAGGAGTAAGTAAAACAATTTCTTAGTCCACTAGGAATACTTCAATACTGAAAATGTTAATTTAGCTATTTATCCTATTACTAGACTTTTCCCTACAATTCTAAAATATATGCACTATATTAGGGTCAAAGCAGTAGTATATCTTCATTTATTTGTTAATTTCTTGAGCTTTTTTCAAGTTAAATTATCAATAGTTCATTGCTGAATCAAAAAATACACCTAGTTTTTTTTCACTAAACTCTTTGGTGAAATAAAGCTTTTACTGCATCAATGTATTAGACTTCCTTCACAGGTCTTGGAAATAACTTTGCATCACCTCATAAAGCATACGGGGGAAAGCAGCAATCTCTGAGCTATATTATGTTTGTCAGTCACGGCTTTCCAGTGACATTTGCCACTTGTTTTGGAGAACAGTTCCACACATACCACCTTAGGAGCTAAGCAATGTTTAAACTTAACAGCCTTAACATTAATAAAAAATTCACATTGAAATTGGGGCACCCAGAAGCAGAGCTTTACCCAGAAGCAGAGCTTTACATAAATACAATCTACAGAGCAAAAACCATTTTAAAATTATAAGCCAGCACACTGCAGATCAGCAGATAGCATGCCCCAAAACAGCTATCACCATAAAAAGAATACATTTCATAGAAATAGATTTTTGGACTGTGCCCAAGACCAAACATTTGCCTGTTTGGTATTTTACCCACACACTAAATCACATGCATTAATTTATACGTGATTCTATTTGATCCAATGTTCTCATTTCTTCTCCAAAGCCCTTCCTGCCCCGCGCCTTGTTGCAGAAGGCCTAAATTATCAGTGGCTATGAAGTGCCAAAGGATTCTGGAGAAGGAAAGGGCAGAGCCACCAGGATGATGTGCGTGAAGGTAAAACACAGAGGGTTTCTTGGCCCTCATAACAGCAGAACAGACTGGAAACTGCCCAACCTGTCCTCTCTAACTGTCCATCCTCCTCATTGTGAGCTCCTGCTGTGAGGTTTTAATCTTCCTTAATTCAAGTATTTTTAGCAAGAACTAAAAACCAAAAAAATCTTACTTCCTCCTGTGAGTTGTGGAGAAAAAAAGTCAAGAAAATAGTTGAGGACTCAAAACTTCTCCCTGATCAGACAACAGTGTGCTTCCCTGCTCTGCCCCCACCACCCCCTTTTATGTGAGAAAAACTGAAAGGGAAAGCATAAGAAGCTTCTAATAGGAAAGCTCACAGTCTATAGGAGGAAAACATTTTAATTAACATGAACATTAACATTGTTCATGCTCCTTGAACAATACTGGCCAGAGGAATACTCTGGCTACTCCCATTTCTTGGGAAATTAAACATTAATGTCACCTGAGCAACATCATGCCCGTCAGAATCCCTGAATCACTTGAATATCAATAGCTTTTTTCATACATTTGACTTCATAAATGACCAGTAGAGATATTCAAATTTGAAAGCATGACTGCAAGAGTGAAGTAAGATTCAAGTAAAGCAAGATCATTATCAACATATAAAATATATTCCATTTTCCTGCAAAAAAAAAAATGTGAGTATCTAGTACACATAAGATGTATCTGAAAGTATATCTGTGTGTTGCACACAATACAAAAGTATTTCTAAACTTAAGGTTTCATTAAAATTATCAGTAATTTAAAAGATAAGCTATTAAAGGAATATGAGAAAACGAGTAAAACAAAGCAGTGCATGAATATGAAAAATCATGTTATGTTAAGATTAATATAAAATATTTTCAAACATGGAAGAACAGACATGAGAGGCATCAGCTTTCTCCTGTTACTGATTCTATGCATTAATCATGAAGACATGATAAAAGCCTTTTAGTGACCAAGATACCAGCTTACTGAAAAGTGATTTTATAAGATAAAGATTTCCTTTTTCCTCCTGGTGTCACTACAGGGCTGAGTTAAGGTTGAGTGTCTCAAGTCTCTTCTTCTGTAATTTAAATCCATTTCAAATCTTCTTTCTGAAATACATTGCAAATTAAAAAAAAAAAAAAAGTTGTATCCGCACGGGATTGCCTTTTTAAAAGATATTATTTTAGATTTTTTATGTTGAGGGACAACAAATACACCTACCCCCCAAATTCCATATTTTCCACTTTATTTATGTTGGTATGTCTTTACACAAGAGAAGAATAATTTACTCACTTGAAAGCCCATTAGTTAACACATGAGTTTATTGCTCCTTTAGAGAATTCCATTGCCCTAGGTATGCACAGAAAGCTTCAGTTTTCTATAGCACTTTTGACAGAAGAAATTTCTGCTTACATATTTTGCTTCTAAATTGACAAAGTGGTGTAAAATGTCCAATAGAAGTCATGAGGAGAAAATGTATCAACTCCAGATAAGTGCTTGGATGGAACTTCGGTTCAACATGTTTATAATGAAAGAAACTCATACTCCCATCTATTTATTTGACAGAAGGCAGTTTTAAACATTTACAGTTACCTTGAGCAACTCACTAATGGAACTTCAAAGCCTTCAGAAAGAAACAAAATCAGGTTTCTAAGTCGCTGGCTGTACAACAAATATGAGAAACACAGCAAATTATAGTGACAGCTTGAATAATATTAGTATTTAGTTAGACATGTACTGCATAAATTAATTATTTCAGAGTTCTAATTAAAGACTATTAAAAATTTAAAACCCTTTATTTGTCTCTGGAAAACTTAAAGTTCCCATCCCACTATGAATATTCAAGCTTTTATCAGTCCCTAGCAAGAGAGGTGAATATTGCGGTGTGGAAAACTACTGTTCATCACAATAAATGTTGCACTGTTGCAAAGCTGAGTCTCAGAAGTCTCATCTACAACACAACTATATATCAAAATCATACAATATCTATATTTCCAAAAGATTTTCAACACCTAGCAACACAAAGTTAACTCAATTACAGTATTTATTACAGAAGTTGATGTCATTCTTTTTTTTTTAAAGTACTGACATTTACTACCAAATACAAAGGAAACTCCACCCCTCTTTGAAGACAGACGTAAGGCCACACATTAGTCTCCTACTTGCACACAGAAGAAGATGTTGCTGCTAACTGAGTAACAAAACTAATGGGCTTGTACATAAACGGAATGGAAGAAAAGTTGTTCTCCAAGGAAAAAACAGTCAGAAAGGAGGCCTTCAACTGCTATTCATTATTGATTCTATTACATCAAACATTTTCTATATATATGTTTATACTGATAGTATTTAATTCTCAATTAACTGTACAGATAAAAATAGCTGTCTATATTTTAACTAAGACTTAGTTTTTTGCAACTGTAGTTTTAACCTTGTTTTTAGTTATCATTTTCTCCCAGAAATTTGTCTCCATGATTCATTATTTCAAAAGAAAGTCACCATTTGCTCAGACAGAGCTCACTGTTGGTTTAAATGTTGTTTTCCTTATTGGAATTATAGAAAACTCAGACAAAGTGTAGAAGGGAAAAAAAATTTGGGCATTTTGGCTTGATAGTGTTGTTTTCTATAGCATGGATAAACAGAATAAGCAGTAATGTACAGTACTGAGTAACAAGAAACTGAAAATTTTACTATTTTATATCCAAAAACGTTTCTCTCTCAAAGTCTTTAATGTATAAGAAATAACAACAAAGAAGTATCATAATTTATTTTCATTATTTTCAAAGAGGGGTTTTTTTGTTGTCGGTGGTGTTTTTTTTTTTCCTTCTTATTAATGCACAGTGGGCTAAGCATTGCTGGTCAGTGAGTCAATATGTTCAAAATTATATGAATTAGAGACTTTTGTTAGTGAAATATTTTTCAGTTTTAAAAACTGTTATTTCCTGAATGCCCCATATCTCAATATTATACTCCATCACTTACATAAAAATCATACTGGCAATCATATCCTAGGCTACATTTATATGGAAAATACTTCTAAGTACATACTTTGAACACATTAGCATATCAAGTGATCAAAGAACAGCAAGAGTTTCAACTTTTAAGCCTGAGAGTGTTAGCAATAACACTCTTTATCATTTAGGAAACTGATATTTGAAAGTGGTTTTAAAATTAAATTATTGCAGTAATTATTGTAGTGCCATATCACTCAGGAAATCAGTCAGAACCTCAGTGCTGCCACCACAAAACGACTGGTTATCAACCCTTGCATCATGAAGACAGCCAGCAATGGTGTGCTTGTCTTAAACCCATTTATATGGCTGTGTTGGGCATGACTGGCAACGTCCATCTCTATATATAACAGAACTGTCAGAAAGACATAGAACTGTTTTAATTTTGTACTGGACATGGTCCAGGCCTATTAAAAAAAATAACATTTTGTGTCATACTGACTTCACAATACGTTTTTGTCTTGCCTAGTGTTGACCTACTTGGATGGGTGACAACTGCATCTACCAATGCCCTGTGGATACTAAGGCTTCTACTTGCTGAAGTGCAAAGAACAGTTGAAACTAATTTCTTGTAATATTAAAGACTAAGGCATTGTTTAAACAAAAGAGAGGAAGCAAATCCCCTTAAACGAAAGTTATACAGAGCACACATTAAAAAGCATGGATCCTCCAAACTGCACCTCCTTTCCACAAGGGAGACCTGATATCATAAGGTTAAAAAATAAAATAAAATTAAAAAATCAGGTCATCAGCCTACAAAACATCTGTAAAACATCTCTCAAATGTATGCATAGAAAGTGAGAAATAAAAACAGAGCTAATATAAATATTTAGTTAAGCACAGTTTGGGTTTTCATTGTGCTCTAGCTATACTTGCATAAAGTATTTCAACTCTGTTTAGTCTGCAATATTGTGAGGGGGGAAAAAAAAGGAAAGAGACTTCTAGTTACTTTATGTTAATCAAGATTTAATCAAAGCAAACATTTAACTTCATCAATCTGTTCCTGAACTCACTGGCTCATGAAGCCAAGTTCAGAACTGGCTTGTACAGACATCAGAACCTCTGCTTACTGAGTGCACACGAAGAACAAGAGAAAATACTGATAATGTGGCACTGTGTTTGGCTTTAAGGGTTAGTTTGGGAAGTGAAATATGCTCCAGTGACCAGAAACACCACTGCAACCTCGGGGAGTCCTGATTCCTGATCCTGAATGAGTAGTGTATTTATAGACATATAAAAATCCCTGTGAGGATTTAAACTTTGGAGTGATAAAGCACTGCTGTAAGACATGTTGTTGTGTCAAAACATCTCTACTTGGTCTTCAGAAAAAACAGTTTTACATTCTTTGGAAGTTCTTTAAGAGCCACTCTGAACAGCCCAGTAAGTTCAGTGTTTGAGAAAACATCTGATTGCCTCTTCAAGTAATCCAAAGATCTGCAAAAGTAAACACATAACAAGAACATTAAAGGCAAAATGGTTATAATGATTTATTCTGGAATCTTTTAAAAGATGGTAGCCTAGATATCTTTAATAGTTGATACCAAAAATCTAGTTGCCTGGGAACAGAGTTACTCTAAGTAATCTCAGTATTCCATTTTATGAGAGTTATCATGTTATTCAAACACAAGCATAAAAACCATGAGCTCCCATAAACCCAGAAGAAACACAGCTTGTTGGTACAGTAACATGGCTTGAAGAGACTTAATATTTCCTTTACTATATGCTGCTTTTCAAACATTACCTTAAAATTCAAATCCCTTTCCGAAAACTGTGGGGTTTTTTCCTGATCCACCATAATATAAATACTGCTCTTAATCCATATATTGTTCATCAACATGAGGCATTTCCACTTACAAAAAGTAACCTATTCTACATCAGGAATTAATGTTCCAGAACAAGTAAGAGTTCACATCAAATATTTAAACTGGCAAGTTGGCTTAAGTTTTGCTTCTTTACTGAAGAATTATTTTAAAGGTCTGACCTTATGTAACCAAAAATTAAGACAAAACAAAAGAAATAAGAAGGAAAACCTGTATGACAACTTTTTTCTTTTAATATAGAGTGTTTCTCTATTCCTCAAACTAACCTTCGCTACTCATATATAAAATTTGGACTAGCTGTCATTAAGATTTAAATTTCCAGACTATAAATTTAAAACTCTCTTTGAGAGACACGGTTCCCTTGTTTCATTCAAGATTTTATGTTAAGTGATGGTGAGTTCAATTTTCAGGGGTAACCCCAAAGTGTTTGTCCAGTAACATCTCTGATGACTGATCCAGAAAAGCTCTACTGTAAGAAAATAATTCCTTCTCAGACTTGGCAGTGAAGGCATAAAAATGGATTACACGGGGTATTGGAAAGGACATTGGGCTATTTTACCTATATTAAAATAAACCTTTTCTTGTCACCAGTAACATTTCTTATTTTAAGCACAGTCAGTGCAGCAGGCATTTTTCAAGTCATCTCAGTCCTCATGCCTGCAAGATACCACGAGTGGAGGAGTAGGAGTAAGGGCAATTATTTCTAATACATTGTTACACCTATCCAGGGTACTCTAAGTCCCACAACAGATCAATAGGTCATACAAGTGTAAATTACTGTAATCAGATAATAACAATACAATCACACAAAATATTCCTCAGATTCCCTAACAGTGGACAATTTTTAAGATTGGTTGGGCATTAAACAAGCTAATATTGTATAAAAGTATAAATTGCTACAGTTCAGGGAAACTTGGGAGTTAGCAGTGGCAATTATTTTGGCAGAAGAAGAAAAGACAACCTGGAGTTTCAAATGGAAAAAAATAGATATTATTCCAATGGAAAAATTATAAAAGTTACCCAAGATACAGAAGGCTTAAGCAGAAAAAAATATTATAAAATTAGCAAGCCATTTATCAATATTTTCCAGTGATTATGTAAATTAATCCATAACACCCCAGTGAAAATAATTTTTCAATGCACGACTTGCCAGAACAAATTAAAATTTCATTAATGCTTTGGGATTTTGCCACAGAAATATTAACTAAACAGTTTTACGTTAGTGGCACGAGCATGAGATATTTAGGCCAATGAGCTATAGAAAGACAGAGCACTAAACACTATTTTATCAGTTATTTCTGTTCTACATATTTGTTAAAGTAGACGTGGATAAAGAAATGTTATTTTTGAGGAACAGAAGAACATTTTCCCATGTTTTACCTACTCAGTGCACAGGTATCTTCCTCCTCCACATCTCTTCCGTGCTATCTCTCTGTCTTAACTGCACTGATAAGACTTCCCCAGCTCCACTTTACATTTTAAGTACCCTCTTAGGTCCTCTTTAAAATAGCAGAAGTTTTCTCTCTTATTTTCTTCTTTTCAGCTTTTATCATAATTTTTCATCTTTGCAGTATTTTAAGGGATTCTATCCTGTGATATAATGGGATACATGTGTTTTTATGCTTGAACCTCTTGCCCTTCTGCTGCTTCACTTGGTTGTGACTGCGAGAAGTCCCATAGAAAGGAGAAACAAGGTAAGACACACTTTTTTGGTTTTGAATATACTGCTTTAGCCTTCCTGATTTAAAGAGCTAATAACAAATTTTTGTTTTAAGCTCACCCAAATGACATCAGATTTTGTTTCTAACAGCTGAATCTGCTTCTCAAGCACAACCAACTTATTACCGTGAAAACCAGATATCCATCTGCTACAGTTCTGTGTACACTTTATTTATCAATCACACATCTACAAATGGTTTCAGGTCTCAGATTTGACTTTGACTTTTAGCTGTAGACTTGCAAAATTTTTTAATCTATCAACTTTCAACCAGTAACTGAAATTATGTGACTTCTCTGGAATTTCTGCCACTGCTTTTGAAAGAGAGCTGCAGGATTAATGCTTGTTATGGTTTCAAAGCCAGTTTCCCAAGACTTTTTTGGAATTGCATTCTGTACTTATTTTCCTTAGCAAGCTATGATTTATTGGCCAATTTCAACCCAGTTTGAGAGAAGGATAGAGATATCTAAAAGACAAAGTTTCTGCATACCCTCTGAAAAATCAGTATGAGCCTGAAAAACTGACATAGGTAAAATGCACACACATGAAATGTTTCCAACATGGAAAGGCAAGTGTGACTTCAACATTTAGATGTGTCTTCTAAGTGGCCAACACCAACACACATATTTGCCAACTATCTAAATTACGTACTTTTAATTACAGGACACAAGGACAAGACAAGACTACTGGCTCAAAAAGGAACAAGTGGGCAACTGGAAGTATTATGGAATTTTGGACTTTAAAGGGAATAAAGGAAAAGCTGGAGCAAGGGATCAAGGAAAATAGGCTTTCATTTGCACACTTCATGTTCTCCACCATTTAATGCAATGTCTGACGTTGACTATTAGACCTAATCCTAGTGAGTGGCAACTTCTGCAAACCTCTCATTTTAAAGCTCCAGAGCAGTAATATAGGAGACAGGATATTTCTGGGATCATCAGGGTTCTAAGGCTACAAAAGCTTATAATATGATGATCATATCAAATACTCGTTGGGCTACTGAGGTGTGACCTAAACTATCCTATGATTCTAAGACAATTATACAGTGAAAGCAAAAATGTGTTTACCATAAATCTCAGGCTTCCAGCCAGAACGCAGATTTTCTACCTTCTGAAATTTTAAATATGGATCAGATATAGTCAAGTTCAAACTAGGATGGAAGGAGGGAAATAAAATTCTGAACAAGTTTCTTTCTTTTTAGTTGCATGTAATCATACCATTCTTTGCATTTTGGAGTGCTCCCCATCTGAGAAAACCAAATAAAATGTAATAAAGCAGATTTCTCTACTGTCCTACATTACAGATAAAGCAACATGAAAGAAAAGATTTATGTCTTTGTCAAAAGCACTACAGAAAACCCATGTATTTGTATAGTAGAAGGAAATTCCCCAGTTGTGGATGAAAATGGTATTCTGTGTTGGCAAGATCTCCAAGGGTAAATATTATTTTCACTTATAGCAGGTAACAAATTTTATTTTAAGAAATGTGGTGGTAAAAATATTAATGTTTAAGACTAAGAGGTCTAGCTAGGAAGTTGCCTTTACTAAAAGAACTTTCCTTTTGACTAAAAGCTAACAGCCTGTGATTGTAACTCCCCACTTCTGAGCTAAGATAACACTGGGTGTGCTACCTCTGCGTCATCTGCCGAACCTGTCCTAAACTGTTAACTGAGGCTTTTGAACTGCTTAGTAAGTTTTTTCAAAGTTTTCTTTGTTATCAATATTATTCTGACTTGTTCTGAATTTTAGGCTTTACTTCTAAGTGTGACAGATGACTTCCATTCATGTAGAGTCCTGCGGACCACGATCATTTTCAAACACTAAGAATTCAGATTTCTTTTTAAGATAACTCCACAGCCAGCCTACAACAAATATCATCACAATATCCTGATTTAGATGTCTAGTTTATTTAAATATTCTAGACCTATTATTTTCACTGCCCTAATAGCTAATAGAAACTGCTCTGTGATCATGCTGGTGACCACAAGATCACCAATAATCATGCTGGTTACCACAAGATCACCAATAATTTAAAAACTAGAAAACAAAATTCTTAAACATTTCAGCCTCATTTATTTCACCCACTCTTCCCTTATTCATGTGGTTAGGCACTGGAATCATATTTCCCTTTGGCTTCCCCTATTTTCAAATGTGATTTCACAGTATTTCCAAAAACTTTAATAGTCCTTATCTTGACCAAACATTCTTAGGTTATTATTTTACATCCATTACTAACAATACCTACTTCCATGTTCCTCTACAATTCTGTTTTGATTTTCAGCTCACTGTAAGGCCCTGGTAAATACATGTTTGGTGTCTTTCTCTCCTTTTCAACACCAAAGAGGCCATTACTGTGCCTTTAGTGTGCTTCCTTTCCAAAACTGTCATCTGACCCTGTGTTCTTTCACTCCAAGTGAGATGTTTTGTTCAAGGAATTCCTCATATATGAACCAATAGATATTAACTTCAACTAATAATACTAACTTCATAGAGTTTTTTTTTAAATCCTAATTTTTAAGGTTCAAAAGGTTTTATTTCTCTAGATATGCTACCTTGGCTGCTCTCACAATCATTTTCACCTTAACTACCAAGATGTTCAATTGCAACTAATTCCTCAGAAGTAGGTCTTAAAAGCGCTTCACCCTCAGTTTCACTTCCAAAAGTAGAACTGCTCATTTTCTTCATGGGAAAGTTACTTAACTCTGTGATACTGAAGTCCTGTTTGTGTATTCAGAGAGCTTGCAACAGCAACAAAGTTTACCCAAGGAAAAGTCACACCACTGAACACACTGCAAAACTCTTCACATACATTTATTTATCAGTCAATACCTGTTGACTGGTGAAGTCCCTTTTCTGAAGGACTCCAGAGCTGTTCAAATCAAAATTCAAGATGTGATAAGAAAACAAAGACCAAAAGTACTTGAAGTAATAAGATGATTATTTCTCACAACATAAGGTGAGAAATGAAAACAGAAATTACAGCACTGACATAAGACAGCATCTGCACTTTTCTTAGCACAGTCTGTCCCTAAGCAGTTCTTTAGCAATGTGGAACTATAACAGGGTCTGGGTGAACAAAAAAAAAAAAAAAAAAAGGTGATAATTAAGTAATTAAGCACCATCTTGCTCTTCAGCCTGCGATCTGCTTGATGTATTCAGTGAAACTAACACATTACCTCCTGTGACATACAGGATCTCACTACAACTTCCAGTAACGTTGACAGTGGAGCACTCAGGTAGCTCCATATGCAGACAGTGAAGCAATATTAATTGTAAAGCACGACTGGGACATAACTGCAGAGCCAACTACCTGTACCTGATGAGAACCAAGCAACAGTGAATAACTTATTTCATTCTTTCTTTGTAATCTCCTTCAGACATTTCAAATAAAATTCCTAATTTTCAACTTTTTCCCTACCGACTGTGGAAAAAACTATGAACACTGTTTTCAACACAAGCAGGACACTGACACTCAAATTATGAATTAAGAGTTTACTGCTTTGATGACCTCATTCGCAGGTTTTTCTGCATGCAATCCACTCCTGAGAGAATGTTCTGGGTCTGACTGTATAATTTACACCTAAGCAAAGTGTAAATGATAAACTTCTAGCACTGTTTCACACGAAGAGATAATTACAATCTAACACTGTTTTGCATCCGCTGTGAATAGGTGTAAATAACTCAAGAAGATACGATCTTATGGGAAACACAGTGAATAACTTCTTTTTTCCACAACTCTTTAGTTCTTTCTGTATTGAGAGGTTAAACAGACTGCATAACATCATGCCAAAAAAATCACATTTATCATCAAGATCAATTGTAAAAATGCTAAAGGAAGCTTTTATTTATAGTTATTAACGTCTTTATATATCTACCTACGGGGATTTTATTTGTTTCATTAATAATGGTCTAAGAAGAATGACGATAGTAACAGCTCTCAGTCAAATCCTGGTGCTTCTTTTAAATTTTTTGCCTGGTGACTTGTTCATTCTATACCAAAGAAACCCCATAGAATGGTTTGTGTTGGAAGCAGTCTCAAAGATCATCTACTTACAAGCCCCTGCCATGGGCAGGGACACCTTAAAATTCTCTAGCTAATTTCTTTGCTTGACCAAAGCAAAGCAGAAAGCTGTGTAAGTTTGCTTTTAGCAGGGATAGTGAAGCTTTTGTTAGCACTCTCCATCCTGCTGCAGACCCCCCCTTATTTGGAGAGCTCTAAAGATGCAGCCAGTTGTCCTTCTGGCAGTGAGGTGCCCCCAGGGAGGGCTGTACCTCCTGCCTTGTGTTGCTGGTCCTCCCCCTCACACTTCCATGCACAACTGTTCACCACTTCACAGCAACTGAGCAATTAAGGAATTACATGCATTCATTACATGAGTACAGCACCACTTGAGGACAGTACCCTCCTAATCCAGACAAGGTCTTTGAATATAACTCCCTGTAAACAGGGGGTCATGCAGAACTGGGCCGAAACAGATGGGTTTGTCTGTTGAAGCATATTATTTGCATTTCGAGCATGTCTCAGGGTTTCACCCCAGCCAACAACCAAGCCCCACACAGCCACTCAGTCACTATCCCACCAGCGGGATCAGGGAGAATATCAGAAGGGTAAAAGGTAGAAAACCTGTGGGTTAAACAGGTTTAACAGGTTAAGTAGCACACAGAAGCAAAGCAAAACAAGGAATTCTTTCACTACTTCCCATGGGCAGGCAGGTGTTTGGTCATCCCCAGGAGAGAAGAGCCCCATCACAAACAGTGGTGACTTGGGAAGACAAACACCATAACTCCAAATGTCCTTCCCTTCTTCCTTCTTCCTCACACTATATATACTGGACATGGTGTCGTATGGTCTGGAAGTATCCCTTTGGTCTGTTTAATTCTCCTGGGAAACATGGGACAGAATAAGTTTTTTTCAGATGTTTGTTCTCAAATTATTGCCCATACTCTTCCAGTTTGCCAACACAGCCACAAGAACAAAGAATGCTCCAAAAGTCAATGAAGTCTGGATGATGATGACGACCTCCTTTGGTCAGCTAGAATCACCTAGCTCTGTTTCCTCCTGACTTCCTATGCATCTCCAGTCTCCTCACCAGCTTGGCTATACAAAAGGCTTACTCCTCTCAGCATGCAGCAACAGGGTAAAAATTAAGTACATCAAATACTAAGGAAACTAACATGCTGTTCAACAACTGGAAACGAAAGGTTGATAAGCAGTGTAGTTCAAACAAGCAGCTTCAAGAAAGACAAACCAAACTCAACTGCCTTATGAGTCCCACCAGCAGCACAGCTGAGCAGGGGTATTTATTTCTGAGGTAATGTGACAGCACCTGAAGAAAATAGGCAGATTCAGAAGAATGAAGCAAATTCACAATTTTGCTTTTTGGGGGTGAGAGCCTGGTCATGACAAATACAGAGATTAATCTATTTTGGAAAGGACTTCTGGATGTCCCCTGGTTCAGCCCTCTGCTCAATGAACCATCAGTTCAAGCTGAGTGAGCATTAGACAGGGATACCAGGGAAATACCAATTGCAGACCCACACTGTAACTTTTCTCTAGGCTCTGACTGAAATTTTGGCACCATCTCCGAGGAAGCAGGTGAAGGAACTGTTCACCTTTTCTTCTCACTTCACATTGTCCAAGTGTGTGGTGGCAGTTTTAGCTAGCATACTTGAGTAATTCTTGTCAAATCATCTAAACTAGTATCCAGTGATCTCTAATTAGGACTGGACACACACCATGTGAACTGTAGTATGGCTGGTCCAAGAATCCTTTCATAATGGTGTTTCTTGAGCAATTAAAACTGTCTTTTGAGACTGATAACTTAAAAAACAGTGTCTGAAAAGTCTTGGAGAAAGCAGCTCTATCTGCACACATTTTTCACATTAAACCATTCACTAAAACAGCTGGGGCAAGCAGGGGGAAAGTATAAGCACAGGCAAGGGCAATTTAGCATATTGTTTTACTCAGTGTAAACACATGAGGGTTTTTTGAGGTATTTACTTAGATGTAATTATTCTAATCTTGTATTGAGAAAGCATGTGTAGGAAGTGTTTTTTCCATCAAATGATCAAGAAAGATAATCCAAAGTGCTCTACATCCAATGTCACAATTAATTCTCTTAAGCTCTAGCTTTATTCATGTTAAAAGCACTGTGTAATTCTGTGAACTATACCTCATGCTGCTGTAGGTATTATTTTGTATATCACTGCTGGAGCATAATAAAGCATTGGTTTAGTTAAGTGCAATTCTGAGAATGATATTAACACAGTTAATGCCTTCTTTTCATTTAAATAAATTGTACTGACCACAATGCTGTCTTTCAGTAGGCAGTACACCTACAAAAGTCTGTTGTGATTACTAAGTTATGAAATAAAGAATGATGCAACATGACAGACTAGCATTTGGAACATGCTTTAAAAAACATATGCAGTAAAAGTCAAAACATGCCCAGAGCAAAATTTTGCCACAATGTTTATTAATTAGAAAAGTGAGGTCTGATATGTGATTTGGGTATACATGCCATGTGTCTTTCAGTATGTCACAGCAGACACAACATTTTATAACCAATGCACATGCCCCTGTGTACATTACTAGAGAAAGATAAATGTGTTTAATCAAACTGATCAACCTTTACAACACTATTAACATCATGAGATGTCCATGTAAATGGATACATATGCAGATATGTTCCTTCTAGGAGGTCAGTTTATGTGTTCAGATGCTCCACATATAGCTGAACATTAAACTCCTTTTCAAACATTAAATTTCATTTGGAGCAAGTGCACCACTCTGTTTTAAATTGTTGACCTTAAATAGCCGATCATTAAAGTGTCAGCCATTTGTCTGAAAATACTAAAATGGATTCTGGATGGCTTCCAGAATCTCAAAGAATTATGTGTCGATGTAAAATGGATTATATATTTTTTTCAATTATGAGTCCAGTCTGCCAGTTTCATTATTTCTCTTCTTGCTGTGCACCCAAGACATACATTATGCTTTGGAAACCTAAAGGTCAGCTTTAGGTGGTGCCAATTACACAGATAACTCACAGTGCTGTGTCTGCCCATTTGTTCTGTTATTTCTGCTGGCAATGTTGAAAATGAGTAACACTTACTGCTCTGTCCAGCATTGAGTTTCTGATTCACTCTGACAGGATACCATTAGCAGTTATTCAGACTTTGGCTGGATACTAAATTTCGTTATATTGTCTTTTAAGGTAACACTGAAAAATGCTGAACAATTTTGTTGAGTATTACAAGCAGCTCAATTTCCTCTGATATGAATGCAAGTCAACAGTGTGCAAGAAGCCTCAACAAGACATAATGTTCTTGTTCTGCAAGTAAGAATATTTATACAGGTAAAAAATCCATTTCAAAATAGTAATTAACAGCTGCCTGTGTTATTTAATCAACAAAGAGAATCTACACTAATAGAGATATCGATAAAGATTTTCTTTTGTTGATTGGGGGAATGGGGGTGTGTGAGGGTTCAAGCCCTTTAAGCACCACATCCAACTGAAAACATTCAACAATCAGAAAAAAATTTGGTCATGTAATCAACAAAGCAAAAACATCCTAACAGACACAGAACTCGTATGCATTGCAAGTGAAATTAATTGTTACAATATCCTAAATATTGTACTACATCAAAAAGCAACTATTTCACAACATTACATTACAAAGCAAGAATCTTAATCTCTGCACTGTCAGGAGGCTTTGTAGTTACAAAAGAAAAAGGGTGGAGAGCTTTAAGGAGAAAAAAAAAATAAAAAAATAGAATGGTCTTTGTAACTTTTGGCATCCTCCTAAGGTTAGGTTGTAACAAAAGGAACAGACTGTAAATATCTACATACATTTTTAAATACAACGAATTTCAAAAGGCACAATATGCCTCAAAGTACTAGCATATTTTTTAAAGAATTTAAAACTACTGTAGTTTAGAAATAAGATGCTGGATCAAAAAAAAAAAGCCAGGAAAGTGCTTTAGGCACTGAGATACATAGTATAAAAACAAAGCTTGGAAATTTTTGTCAATTCTAATCCCCTGAAACCCGAAATAACTTTCTTGATAGCTTGTTGATAATTCTGGGGAAAAAAAAATAAAAAGAGATGAAGGATGGTTCTCTGTTAGCTGTAATTGTATTTACTTATCAATCATACAAAACCATCCTGAGTTTACATAAATTAACATAAATTAGATTTATGGAGTACTACTGACTTCCAGATCATGTAAAAGATGATTTTTGAAGAGTAACTAAACTTGTTCATATAAACAACTAATAATATCATGCCTATCTGAAGTTGTGAATGCATTATCTCAAAACAACTGCTTTCTTTTAAGCAAGGGACACAAACATCTCTTAATCAGAAATGGGTTTAATGAAAGAACTGATACAGCCCATAAATCTTTGTAGTCTCTGTACATATGCACTGTCTTTGCAAGACATTAAACTGGGGCCATATGCACTAATTTACATGCATACATAAATGTTTCCATCCTCCCAAATGTGCAGACTGTTATCAACTGTTGACACCAATAATAAGACTCCAGCAATGCATTATAAGGTTATTAGCTATTAAAGTTTGTAAGAATCAAAAACTCTATGCAACTACCTGACTATTTTTCAGCTCTTTTAATTCTAACAAATCTAAAAAGGCAGGTTTACAGCCAACTACACCTTTAATCTCCCAACTTCTCTCCCAATAGCTAAACACCAACATAATTCTGACATCCAAATAAGAGTAATTTCTGAGTAGAGTTAACAACAGTCAAGTGTATCTGAAGCTTCATAACAAATGCACTTTCATCAGGATGTTTACTTCACTACAGGTTATCAGGAATGATTTGTGAACAACAGTTGGCAGGAAATTCTGTAAACAACAGTTAACTTTACAGACTTGTGATCAGGGGAGATGTGTGAACAAGGTGCGGAAAAGCCAGCTAGAAGCCCTAAAGCTTACAGTCATATGATGAAATTAAGCAATTTTGCAAGCAGTGTTTATTTATGCTGACACTTGGCAAAAAAAGTCTGGATTGATGATGTGCAGAGAAAGTATGTGAGAAAGTATGTGTTTAATTAGGATTGTGCATGTGCACCTGTACTGCCCCACACACATGTGGAGGGCTTATCGGTATATCAGAGGTTTTTTTCCCATGAATCACAAGTCAGCTTGTATAAAGTATATGAGATGTTAATAACTCAGAAGGAAGTATGCAACCACCACACAGGCTTTTATATTTTAAGTAACAACTGCATTACACAAAGCCACAGCAAAACATTAGTTCACTGACACCAGTTTCTACTCACTCCTCCAGTCAAATACAGGCTCGCTCTGAACCTGCTGTATATTATTGTGAAATTGTAAAGGTAAGATGTGTTTTCCACAAAGGTGACAGAAAAACAACATTATGTAAAACTGTGCCAGACCATCTTCGATTTTCATCAGTTTTGCATTGCTGGAAGCAAGGTAGTGAGACAGTGGGGGTATCCAGTCAGTAGGGAAAGAAATTTGTCAGTCTTTAAACAGAATAGTTGCCAGGATATTTGGGAAAGAAATGCAATCAAAATAAAACTATAGGCGGTGGAGGGCAAGAAAAAAAAATTAAT
Source organism: Lophotriccus pileatus (assembly GCA_035583135.1). Classification (NCBI taxonomy): domain Eukaryota; kingdom Metazoa; phylum Chordata; class Aves; order Passeriformes; family Tyrannidae; genus Lophotriccus; species Lophotriccus pileatus. The sequence continues at coordinate 8,767,350 of JAWWES010000133.1, read as the reverse complement.
TGAGACGTGCATTAAAAAACATGACTTAGAAATTTTGGTGGAACATATTATACTGCTGATAACAGCATCTGGGTTGTGCTTGCCTTCATCTTCCCCCTGGTTGTGGGAAGATGAAGGCAAGCAGCACATCAAGAACACCCTGTTAGAAGTGAACCAGGGTTCCTGGATGAGACCATGCTGACCTCCAGGATCCAACAGGACTTGGAAGAAAGCACTTACCTCTTGCTTTAATGAAAGGCAAGCTTGCCTAGGTTTTTAATTCAGCAGAATGAAATTTTGTCTGAATCCTCATGGAAGCTAAATAAAACTGTGCTTCTCCCAGACCAACTTCTTTGGCTCGGAAAAAAGTAATGCAAATGTTTTCCTTAATTGAGAAAAATATATTTCATTACATGGCATGGAGATTTTTGCCTCAAGACCATTTTAAGAACTGGTTTAATCTCTAGTTTGCTACTTAATCAGGATAATTTTTGAGTATGAAAATACAAAATTAATATAAGGTAAGCACCAGTGACATCTGTACCCTCCTTACCCAATCCCCCCCTCAGGAGATCATATTTCCTCAACATTTCTGTAATCAAGTGCATACATGTGTACTGATCTTTCTTATAAATTAAATCTTTTTTCTCCTTAACTATATATTTGCTACTTCAAAGCCTTTTAAGTTGCAGAAAAGAAAGGGGGAGAGGGAATTGTTAGACCTTTCCTGCAGGACCCACAAGCAGTCTACACCATAAGAAAGATTATTTTAGTTACACTGATCAGATTAGAAATAGACATGGATTTCTCCAAAGATAATTTGACATGTTAAGCCTTGTCCAGAAAACAGGTATGAGAGACTTCATACATTTCATCATTTCTCTGATCTTTTAATCCATATTCATGCCAACAGTCCCACTACACTAAATGAGATCAGAGTGCTTAGGTGGGTAAAAAAAATATTAAAAAATGGTTTACTTGCTTTTATTAGGATTACTCACTCAAGAAATGAGTTCCATGATTATAATCATAGCTAGTAATGTTCCTTGTGTGCTTGAGAATTTCTATGATCCAGCCTTGGACAACTGGATGAGCTGGGATTTCCATAATCTTGTCATAAAAATCTGTGCATAAAAGATTAGGAGGTGGCTCAGCTTTGATCAGTGAGAAGCTGTAGTCCACCACCCCAGTTCCAGCATCATTCTAGAGAACAAAAAATCATAATACCCTAAGACAGCTTTATCTCTTTCTCTTGTCAGATTGGCATTAAGATGGTTATCTTCATAATGCTGTGGAATAATTTCGGAATTAAAGATTAACTTTCTCTTTTCCTTTATAGAATCTTACTTTTCCAATTCATCAGGAGGATGGCACTAGGAGCTACAACTCTACCTTTTAAATGTAATATCAGCAACAAGAAGAACAATTTGATATTCCTAAATATTAAGGTAGGTTCCCTTTGTTCACCATTCTGCATGTATTCCCAGAAGTTGCTTGGATTCTTTGTTTAGCAAATGTTTTATCAGATATTTTTGTCTTTTTCCTTCTCCCTCTCCACAAAAAAAAAAAAAAAAAAAAATCACTAGAGACATGTTGCTACCCTGAAATTAGGAGATCCATTTGGGTAAGCTCCATTTCTGCGTTTATATGTAATTTTCCCCCTGCTAAGGAAAATTGCTTTTTTCTTCTTGATTCTACCACTCTTCATGAGAAGTTTTGCATTATTTCTGCATTTTGACATTATAAACTAGTGCCTACAAGCTTCTTCCTTTAGCCACTATCAAACTGAGTGCTACATGGATCAATAAATGTATAAAAAATATTAAACCTTGAGCACTCATCCTCAAAATATTTTTGCAAAATGTTTAATTTTTAAAATTTCCTTTCCTCAGGTGAAGGAGATTTATAAAATTTATAACTTAAAAATGAACATAAAACTCATTATAAGTATGCTACAGAAGAAAGACAGTTGACAAAACTTCTCTCTATATTCTGGCCTGTGCTGTTTGTCATCTCCTTAAGTTTCCTCCACACTGGTTCCTGCTGTCAAATGTCCCTGTTTTTCCTCCATGCCATTCTTAATGACCTACTTATGCATTAGTGATTTTCCAGAATCATTAAAACTGCCAATCACTCTGGAAACTACAAAGGAAATTAGACAGCAAGAGTATGTTTTCAAATAATCTGATCTTGGATGCCATTCTAGGATATTCAAAGAATTGGCTGGCACCAGCTCGGAGCTGTTGGCAGTGCTCTGGGAGCATACAGAACATGCATGAGCTATCAAATGACTGGGCAAGGTCAAAGGCAATGCTTACCTCTAAAACGTCAAATGAAATATTTCTACTGGTGAAAATACTGATCAGAAGGTAAAAAGGGGTCTAAAAATCCCTAGAAGATTATTGATTGCTCAAAATGGATCAATCTAAACTACTTAGTGTAGTTTGCTAAGGGCTTTTTTGTTTGTTGAGATCCCTCAATAATTCTAGACACTTGTTTTTTAAAGGCAGAGAAGTTGCAAATACTTCATTTTATGTAATAGGTTAAAGCATGTTAGAGATACGATTGAGAACTAGAGATCCCTCACATTCTGCATGAACAGTTCAACTTCCCAGCTATCTTACTGGATTGGGGTAATTCTGTCACTCTTGCTAATATTAATAAGATGTCATACAAAGTAGAAAAGATTTAATCAAAGAGTGAGCACAATGCACTACCTTGATGTGACCAGTGGTAAAATAGGATATGAAAGCATGGGGGAAGTTGGTGCTGAGAAACGTGTGTCTCAAAAAAACTTACAGATTTAGAAGAGTACTAATAAATAAATAAATATAGGTTGTTATATGGTAAAGCATCAACTGCTCCAGCAGGTAGTGTGATTTTAAAGTACGGAGAATCATTAAGATTTCCTTGTGCAATGCCACACGTATTTCTGATCTGCCCAGGTCAATCCCTTTGAAATATCATTAACATCAGTATGGGGTGGGGGGTGGAAGTAGAACTTGGTTGGCTTTATAGGCTTTAGTGACTTTTGATGACATCTCAAATTTGGATTCCCTAGAGTCAGGATAACTCTGCAAGACTTTAAATTATAATGTAAATCATAGGTTGAGTATTTTTCATTGGTCTGTATGCTTTCATAACCTACAGAGTCCAACAGGTATCTCTCTATTTGAAACCCAGTTATTTTTATTTTTTTTTCATAGGTTATTTACAAAGATCCCAAGGAACAAAAGTAGATTTTGTGCAGTAGCCTGGAGGAAGTTAAAAAAAAAAAAAATAAAGTCTGAAGAGATGAGAAAGTCCTGAAGGGCCCCTTAAGCTGATTTCATAACAGCAACCCAAATTATCATGAACTTCTACAGTCTAGCACAAAGAAAAAGAAACAGGCAAGACAAGAGACTGATAAACATTAAAGCATTATGTGTATACAGAGGTACTTTTTCCCAGTGAAAGAATTTGCCACGACAGTCAACATTACCAGTATATCTCATTTTTCTTAACATTGGGAATGGGGATGTGCCATTCCCACAGCAGCCACCTCACATTTGTCAGCCTTTGCTAAGTTAAAGGATGGGCCCTGCCCTGGCCCCTCAGTTACGCCAGTAAAAGCCGTGGGGCCATGCTGCAAAAAGACACCAAGGTGTTCTGTACTCTGGTATTGAAAAAAGAACTTTCAAATGTGGGGACAGCGAGATGTCAGGTTTCCCATCCCTGGGAACATGTTCACTTTTTATTTTGCTGGTGGCTTGTGCATCCAGGCCAAGTCACAGCCTGATCTGTGCTAGGGGCACACAGCTGCTTGTGTCCAAGGAGATGCTTGTGTGTCTTTCCACTAGAGAAGGGATGAGAAAGAAAGAAAAGATCAGTAACATCAGACAGAGGTTCATGATGCAAAAATGACATGATTTGGGGGATTTTCTGTTCCTGTAAGAGATGCAATTTCTGTGCATCATCTCGTGTGACAGTTATGGGAATTTATTAATTGCAAGCCAAATAACCCATTTCATTTTCCTTCCTTTGGTTACCAAATCCACAGCCAGACAAGAGACAGCAGTTTCTCTGGCCAGGTTTACTGGTGGTCAATCTCTGCTGTTTTTGTAGCCTGCCTGGTTGTAATGCTCAGCAGGGAGCATGTGTTGCTACATGCTCTCTGAAATATTAATACACAAAATTGTACTGAGGTTTCTGATAGCAGCAGATTGGCTTCTCTGAGGTTTTCTGATTAGAGGTGTATTGGTGATTCCGAGAAGCCAGTGGCGCCGAAATGGGTTAAACCTAATAAGGTTTTGAAAGCTGATAGCATAATTTAAGAGAGCTCAGAGTCACAAAGCTGCAGACTTGGCTGACCCCAGCAAATTACAGTGTTTGTTAATGTTCTCTTACAGATATCTTCTAGTCAACCAAAAGCAGATATATTAAGTGAAAAATTGACTTGTGGTTCGCAAAGATAGGCTACCCTTTCTTCCTTATTTTTGACGATTGCTCCCCTAAGATGTAAAGGAGGGGCTTCATGGCTTCTGTTTTTATCAGGGCTCTGGGGAATGCAGTCTTCAAAAACATTAACTTCGGCTTCCAACTAAAGAAACGTAATTGCCTTAAAATCTTTATCATCATAATCTTATACAATATGTGCCCCTTGGGAAATCTAAAAACAATTTAAGGAATGGAAGGCATGGGAGAAATCCTTTTACTGTGAGCATGATGATTATAGTCATATAAGCTTTAGAATCAGTGCAACTGGAATGTAGAGTGATTAAAAAAAAAGCACTAAAATTTATATTGTGCTTTCAGAATCAGTGTTAATTAAATGAAGTGGTGGCCAACTCACAGTGTTTTAAAATGAATCTTCTTACCAAATGTTTAATAACAATAAGTTGGCTTAGGAACATCTCTTGCAGTCTTTCAAAGAGGGTTTTATTGAAATTCTGTTTCAAGCCAGGACAAACTGATAGCTTTAAGAACCCAGTAACTGAACAGGGAAAAGGGATTTTCAATGATACTAAGTCTAAATTCATGTAAACAATGAACAGAGGTAACAGTCTCATGACAACTCGTATAATCTTGTCATATTCTTAAGAGGTGTCTGCATTCCCAGGCCTCCCCTATTCAGCAATGAAAATGCCCTCCTAGGCATAGACCAACACAAACAGTAGTCAACAGATTAAAAGACTGGACAAAATAGGAATAAAGGTGCAAGATGTCAATGGTGCAGACCTCAGGTTATGAGGTAGCTGACGTTCTTGATAGAGAAATTATAAAGTCTCTACTCAAAGACTCTTGCATCAGCTTCACCATTTATTCACTAATACTGTTCACTGAAGTTCAATTTATAAGTTTTATTACAAAACAATAGTCTGAGTTCAGGCAAGGCCAAACACTCCATTTTGGCAGCTTTTTCATGCCCAGAACCTTGCAATCCGTATAGGACTGTCCGAGGAAGCTAATCCCTCACAGCAGAGGCAATATTAGCAGGGAGAAAAGTGGGTGCTGGCCAAAGTCACTTGCATTCTCCAAGTGTGCTGCTGCTGCTCTCGCTCCCTACTGCTACACAGACTGACTGGACAAGCCCAGTGTTAGAGAGAAACCAGAGATCATAGAGAAGAAGGAATGTTCAATGCTGTTTTGGGAAATGTGGGGAGCCAGGGGCCACCAGGCACTGCCTCAGCCACTCACGAGTTTAAAACACGCACTCCTGCCGTGCAAGATGATAATCTCTCAATATGTATTCCCTCAATATGTTGCTCCAGGGGTGACTGATTCAGATGTAAATTTTTTTTCGTTAAATAACCTTCTGACACTCCTCTTTTAGGAAATGAGAATTTAAGTACAATAAGCAATGTGATTCACCTGTGATGATCACAGGCAGAATTTGCATGTAAACTGGGATAAAAATCTGGGAGTTTCTGACTGTCAGTGCTGTCTGTGCACAGAGCCCACGTGCTTTAAGAAAATGGAGAATACTCTGTTGGGTCTGCATTCTACAAAAGTAGCATACTGGTGAGATCTTTATACTCATTTGCTTTAAGTTTGAGCACTCACCTGAATTCACTGCATTCATCTTCCATGCCAGTGACCACAGTATCCCTGTTGTCAGTGCTGCCTGAAAGCCCAGTTCTTTCAATGAACAAATTCTTTTTTCTCACAATGCATCTGGGAATATCACAAAGGTGCCACAATTCACCTCAGTAGGGAAGCTTATGGCTTAGCTCTTAACGTGGCCTCTCATTCTTATTCCAAGGTAAATTTTAGGGGAAGGGACCTTGGCCCACTGAAGTCACTATAAACACTCTCATAGACTTCAAAGAGAGTCCCAGGAAGTCAATTATTTTTAATTTTATTACTGCTCTATATAAAAATTAAAAAAGAAAGAAAAGTTTCTAAATAATCCATAATTTATCTCATCACTATGTAGGAAGGGATCTGCCTCTCTGTTATCTGTGTTTAGAGAACTCTCTAATTCTAAAAGCTAAGACATGTGATGACAACACATTTTCAGAAAAAAAATGTACAAAGAAATAAACAGAAAGCCTCCAAAAAAAAAAAAACCAAAAAACCAAACCACCAAAAACATGCTATAAGTGAAGACTGAGCACTTCCAATTTGCATAAGGATTTACAGAAAACAAATAACCAGTTACACAATTACACTTTGAATCAAACTGCTGTTACTAAATCATCCTAATGTTCATATAATGGTAAGTTTCTGTAGCAGGTCCACTCCTGAGATTGTAAACACAGCAAGATAATGCCACAGTAAAAGATGAGATACATGTGTTAACACACTATTCAAGGACTGACTTCTCACTCCTCCAGGTTGCAAATTGTTGACTGAATGGTGAGAGTAAAAAACTGATTGTCTTCTTGAAGCCTTAGCTCCACAAAGTACTCTTTCTCCATTTTTTAAAATGTTCTTCCCTCTTCTCATACTACAGATGGATAAATTAAGACTGCCCTGTTGGTGATGGCAACTCAGAATTTAGTACCACTTTGAGACAATGCAATACATTTCAGTGACTATCAAGTGAAATATAAAACCTTAAATCAAGTTAAAGAGAAGTTGTGTGGTTAAAGCTGTAAAAGCTTATTTTGTGTGAAATATATTTAGAGGTTTATATATAAACCGGTTGGGTTTTTTTCTATTCCTGCTTAAAAATATGCACTGTCAGTGTGTGACTATAGATTTTTGTACCCAATTCATAACCACAAGGGACTTTCTAGTACTGTGAGCTAGAATAATGGCAATTCCAGTGATGAAAAAAACACCACTAACAACAACAAAAAAAAAGCAGCCAGTCTGTTTCCCAAGATTTTGGAGTATGATAAAACAAGTCCCACGCTGTTCTTCCTAAGGCTTAGTATAAGATTACTAGGATTTTTCTTCTTTTTATCTTCATAAAAAATCAGAGGCCTAACAGGGAAATCATGAATCAATGATCCCTAGAAAGATAATGTAAGTGAATACTTCAAGAAGAGGATAATCTGATGCTGTATTCCTGAATTCCAGAATGCCTCAAGGCCACCTGTGTAATCTGCATGATTTAGACCGTGTCACTTTCAGATGTAACTCCTGTCTCGTGAGAAAGTTTTGATTTGAGAGAAACCTAAGTTTAATAGCTTAACATATTTTTACATGAAATAGACATAGTGTGACTAGATAAGGACCGGGTATCAAGGCAGCTCTTGCTGGTTACACAGCCAAGCTAATGCTGGTAGTCTTTGCCTGACAAGTCTTGAATCCTTTTAAGTAAAATGGAATAATTTCAAAAAAAATAATGGCATGATGCTTCCCTCTGTGCTATAGCTTGCCATAATTAGGGTTCTCTGGACAGTTGGGATTAACATGATTAAGAGGTCTCAGGCATGATCAGAATAATGTCTTTGTATTTGGCAATAGTTTCAGCATCAAGATGTTACATGAAAAGCATCTCCACTCAGTGATGAGTTAAGAGAAGGATAGCTGTTACAGTTTTGGTCTGAGAACCTGTGGTAAACTGAGATTTTCCAGAACATCACCTAATTTATTTCTGCTAAAAAATACAATCCTGCAAGGTCTGGCAGGGATGCTGAAGGATGTACAGGAAGCAGAATCTTGCAGCTCTCTGCACACATCCCCAAAATAGCTAAATTTGTATCTTTTAAAATATGAGTTTAAAGCACTTTCTCATAACTTTTGAAGGTGCCTATCTGCTGTAGAATAAAAAGGAAAAATTAGATTAGAAATTGAAAATTTCCTTAGGCATCTTTCTAAAGGAATAGACACATCTTATTTAAGGTGAACAGATAATGGATTTTATTTTCATGGGGGAAAGAAGAGAAAGAAAATAGATTTGTTAAGTTTACCATTTTCTTCACAAACATAAAGGCAGGAATGAATATATTGACATTTCTTTGGTTTTCAAAAACTATGAAGTTTTCATAAAGCATAGAAACTATTTCAAAATATTTAGCAAAGCAATTTTTTATCATTCATTTTCTCTTCATTATTCTATGTCTGATCTGTACAACAAGCATGGCTGTTCTTCTACTGCAATAAGAACTCCTATCAACAAATTATTAGTTTAGCCAAAGGAATAAAAAAGAAAGGGAAATGCATATAGTTCAATAAAAAGCACAAAGGCTCATATCACAAATGACAGTATGGATCAAAATAATGAGATCTCTGCTGTTCCCAGAAAGAGCTGCAATGATCTGATTGGAATTTCACCTTGGGGTTGCCTTTGATCCCAGCTGTCTTTCTTAGTATGGGTATTATTCAATAACCACTGTAATACTGGTGACAATATCCCACCAGTATTGCAAAACTCCAAGTGCAATCTTTGCTTCATGTCTGAGAATATGCGTGCATCCATTGACAGGAAAAAATATTTTAAAGCATACTAGATTTATCCAACACCCTTTAACCTAAAGGATTTCAATAAGTTTCAGAAACTGCATGCCTTTAACAGACTTAAAATATAAATCACTGCTGGGATGGTCTGCAACAGCTCCTGAGCTTGCAAAACATTTGCCAACAGGTTGCCAGTGAATGGGAATGGTAGTAATAGTTTATTTAAATAAAATACTGTTTACAAAATTTTTACCCTTTTACTGCACTACTAAAGTCAAGAAAAAGTTTTCCTGTCCTTGCTAAAGAAACAAGTCTATTATTTCTTCCCGTAAGAACTCAAATTTGTTTATATCATATTCAATTGATTTACCTTTGAAGGATGAAAGTGCCAGTCAAGTTTGTCCGGAGTTCCAGAAAGTCTGGAGATAAGATGTAGTATTCAGCTGTATAAATGCAATTCTACTGTATCAAATTAACTTCTCTCAGTATTCATACTAATGTAAGAACAACGTCAGTATCATGCTTAAAATCTTATCCATCCCAGTTCTTTAAAGTTGTTTAGTTCTCTGATGGCTCTTGTTTCTGCTCTCTTTATTGTCAAGAATTTAAGTTGGAAAAGACCTTTAAGATCATTAAGTTCAACTGTAAAATGAGGAGCAATGGCAACAGACAGTGAACATTTAGCCTGGGTATCAGTAAAACCTTCTTTACTAGGAGAGTGATATAACTTCTACCCTAAAAAGCTGGGGAGACCACATTGCCTCAAATATTGTGGACTTCCTATCCCCGGAGTTTTCCAAAACTGAGCTAGACAAAGCTACAGCTATCCCTTCCTACACCTCTATCCTTCTCTCAAATCTACATAGGACTTAACATCCTGAGATTTCTGCTTCAGTGAACCACATCCTTTCTGTGATCCTAACATGTGTCCCTGCTTATCAAATGGCCAACCCTTTTTTAATGACACAGGACTGTAGAAGAAACTCATGTCCCCAAGCAATGACTGGTTCCACCAGAGGACAGAGCAGGAAAAGAAGCAATTCAAGCTTGCTGTGATTCTAAAAGATACAGAATTCACTTCCCTGTGCCTCCTTGCCAAGTGTTATTTCAGAGAGCTGAAGCAAAGCAACCAGCCAGCCTGCTTTGTCCTCTGGGTGATGACAGGATGGCATCAAGCAGTACTGAGAGATCTGGCCACTCTCAAAATGAGACATTACTGATTTCCCAGCAGGTGATCCACTGCATCCTCCTGAGGAACATTTACACTTTACTTGTGCATTTTAGAAGTTTTCACAAATCTGACGAAGAACAAAATTAACTTGTTAAATTTCAGATAAACAAAAGCATTATTGGCAAGCATCATTACTAATATGTAATGGTGAATGCACAGCACAGTGGCCCCTGTGATAATTAATCCACTAAGTTTTCTTTTCTGCGTAATACTTTTTGAAAGCAAATGAGTGTGAGGGATAAGTTTAGTATTTTTAATGGATGGTGCTGTTAGAGATAACTGAAAGTCACTTTCAGGTGAGGCTAATACATATGGCAGTAGAAAATAGCTAAATCACAAAATTCATAATGAGCCAAGAACTCTGAAGTGAAAGTCAGACACTAAATAGACAGAACAAGCACAGCAAGAAAGAATAATAATAGTAACATAAAAATAATAAAATAAATTCTGCTTCTGCATGGTTGCTTAGCAGTGGGGTTCTAGGCCTCTTCTTATAGGAGATGAATTTTAAACCAAATAAATTTCTCTTGTTGTCAAGAAAACAACATACTTTTGCAAAATCAGTAAGGCTGAATTAAGGAAATAAAAAGGATTAGAATTGATTTGTTCACTAGTTATCAGAAAGAAAAAAGTTTCTCTCACCTAGTTTATGTTAAGCCCGGCAAAACCTTCAAATGAAACACACAAATTGTGGTATACAAAATGATGATATACATTATAAATTTCCCCATACTATTAATTTTGTCGCCAGCTGTTCACATCTCTGCCTTTTACATCTTTCAATTTCTGTCAATCCACAGAAAGACTGTTTTAAAAAAGGCTGGATTGCAAATTCTATTTAAATAGTATTGTAGATTTAGCCTCAGTAGTTTAGACAGATGAAAAGTCTGACTCTCACAGTCAAAACAAAGCCCTTTACAGAAAGCACTAAACCGTTTTTCTAAAATCAATAGTAGAGAATACAGTACCAAATTTTTGGGTTTATATCCTTTCCATTCCCCATTCTCTTGAGAGTACTATACTGAATAGTTTACCATCTTGCTGGAGTACAATACTGTAATAGCTAGTAATATGTCAAAGTGATGTTTTCGAGCACAGTAATGCTGGGATTTTATAACAGACCACAGGTTTCAGAATAATCAATGTATATTTATAATGACTTAATTACAGTGATTAGATATGTGTCCGCTGCCCTAAGGAAAACTGAAAGGAAGAATACAGTTTCAATTATATATAGCATAACCCAGCTGAGTTCAGTTTTGCAAAGTTTGCTATTAGCAAAACCAATTTTACCCCAGTGAAAATAGCTTTTTCAATAAAAGACTCTGGAGACGCACAATGCATTACAACAGGCTTAGGAACCGAACTTGTTGAAGGAATCATCTCACCTGCAGCAGTGATCACTAACTGCCATGTGGCTGAAACAATCACTTGGAGTATCAGAAAAACATAGTTAAACCTTTCTGATACTCTGCTACAATGTCAACTCCATGCTTTGCTTTTAAGTCATGGCAAAGGCCTAACAAAGGTCTAGACTTAGTCTGCAATATTGATAACCCTTCTGAAATTGGTTATGGATGTTTTCTGAAGTAGAAAAACAAAGCCACACTTGAAAAATAGTCTTGTTTGTTTCTTAATTAATTAACACACCACAACAAGAGAAAGTTAAATTTTCTGTCATTTGCTCAGGTGACTGTAACTGTCCACAAATTTTGTCTGTGATAACCTGAAATTAGGTAGTAAAGAAAGTGTTTACAGAAGATGTTTTGTATGAATGCAGTTATCCATATCACTTAGCTGCATTAATCTACTTAGAAGTGAGTGGAATGGATGAGGAAAAAAGAGGGTGTATTTTAATATTCTTGATGGCAGTCCTGTAAGAAAGGATAAATCCAAAGATTTCTCACTGTTCCAGTTTGTGACTTCTGGATGCTTTCCTGTTCAGTGTTCCAAAATTTAGCTTGTACACGATGAGAATCAAAGGACTGTAGAAATAATCCTTTAAGACAGAAAATAAAAAAGAAAGGATCATGATGCTTTCTGTGGCACCTGAGCAGTTAGTCTGTGGTTAGTCTGTGTAACACAGGCAGCAGTTCTGGCCAGGCAGCTGCTCCTGCATGAGGCTGTCAGCCATTCATTCTCCCCATAGGTACCATTTTCCTTCTGCAGATAGAAAAAAGTACTCAAATGTACTCAAATAACAGTGTCTGGAATACTTCCTGCAGTGTGGGTGTATTGGGGTTATGTGGCAAGGTTTTCGTAGCAGGGGGGCCACAGGGGTGGCTTCTGTGAGAAGCTGCAAGATGCTTCCCTTATGTCCAATGGAGCCAATGCCAGCAGCTCCAAGACCAGCCAAGGCCCAACCCATCAAGGGTGGTAGTGCCTCCTGGATAATTTTTAAGACAGGGAAACAAAACCTTTGTGGAGGGCTGTCTCCCATGGGAGGGACCCCAGGCTGAAGCAGGGTGAGGAGTCTCCTGCCTGAGAAGTAAGGAGTGGCAGAGACAATTGATCACAGCCCCCATTCCCTGTCCCTTTGCACTGCTGGGGAGAGGGAGGTACAGAAACCAAGAGCAAAGTCAAGCCCAGGAAGAAGGGAGGGGGGGGGGGCAGGAAGGTGTTTTAAAATTTGGGTTTATTTCTCATTATCCTGCTCTGGTTTGATTGGTAATAAACTAAACTTTCTGTTTAGCCCATGGCAGTAATTGGCGAGTGATCCCTTCCTGTCCTTATCTCAATGCATGAGCTTTTTGTTGCATTTTCTCTCCCCTGTCCAGCTGAACAAAGGAGTGATAGAGCAGCTTTGGTGAGCACCCAGCATGCAGCCAGGGTCAACCCACCACAGTGGGAGATACCATTTCAAAGCACTCTACCTGTCTGATGTGCAGCAGGGACTTGAACATCATTTTCTTCTATCTCTAAGGAGTGCTGTGCAGTACAGTGGCTGTCCTGGAGGGGTTCTCTGTAATTTTTAAAATCAAGTTTGATTAATTGATTATAAAGACAGACAAAGCTGTGTTGACCATGGAGACTGACTTCTTATGTCATACTCTTTCGGGAAGTTCCCAAAATAGGTAGATAATTTCAGCAGAAGACAGTAAAGCAAATTTCATTCTGATGTAAATAATTATATAGTCATTGAGTAAGTATGTAGAGAGGACCATTCCAGTCAGTAGGGCAGCTTAGCAACAGAGTCAAATATCTTTTATTTTTATATTTTATATTTTTTATCTTTTTACTTTATTTTTTAAAGACAACATTTTTGTTTTCTAATAATACAAGGTGTTTTTTAATTTTTAAATTTTGCCAGAAACAGTGAATATAAATAGCCTAGAAAACCACCCTACTCACATACGCCTTCACTTCTGTCTTCTAAAGGATAGACTCCTACATAGATTTACATTAACATAATGTTAAGGATTTCACTAAAACATGAACATCAATAAAATGTAGTAGTGAACTAAATGTGTAAAGCAAATGTTTTACCTTGATGTGCAAATGTGACTGTCACATTAAAAAATGTGACTGTCAAAGATCAGAGAAAGAAGGAGGCCCAAAACCAGACTGCCTCTGAAACTGGTCTGTAAACATTAGTATCATAACAATTTTTCTCCTTTCTTTTTTTATTTCTTTTTCTCTGCCACTTATGTTACAGCCCTCCTAGAGTCTGAAAAAGAACTGTGTATTTTATCCATCCTTTTTTTCTTGATTCCAGTTTACCAATATTTCATTATTTCAATAAGACCATTCATGCTAAAAGGAAGGACCCAAGTACTCCTACTAAACTGAAGAAGAAATAAAACTGGCCTGATAGAGGGTGTGGGTTTGTTAGATGGCTTTTTCAAGTAGTACCCAGACATGCTTTAAAGGACATGTTGCCTCTTTCTTGTTCTTTCCACTTATAAAACTGTTGGAAAAAGTTTTTTTATAAGATTGATAGAGTTTTCAACCACATTTTTAAGAACCAGTCTTCTTGGACAAAGTGAAATAAGTTCAGTCTTTTTTCCTCTTTAAGCAGAGATTAATAAAACAGAGAATTAATACAAGCATGTAATATTGTTTCCCCTTTTTCTTTCTGATGTTCCTACCTGAATATCACCGACATTGAACCCTGATCCACCTTTTTTAAGAATATGAACATTTAATGCTTTAATATTTCTACTTACTGTGCTGTGAAGTAATCAAGCAACAGTTCTACTTCCTTTATATTTGCAGTAGCTTATTATCACTTCTCTATTCAGGGTCCTGGAATTTCTTGAAAAGAAAATTAATATATAGTCCAATAGCTGTAATTCCAGTCTGAAGTTTTGAAAATTCAGGCAGCTCTCTAGTTTGCTGGAGACTTACTGTGGGTTTGTGTGGGGTTTTTTGGTTGGTTGGTTGGTTGGTTGGTTGGTTTGGTTGGTTTGGTTTGGTTTTTTTTTGGGGGGGGGGGGGGGTTTTTTTAGTTTGGGTTTTTTTTTTTTTTTTTTTATTTTTGAAGGGGAAAAAAAAAAAAGACTAGCACCTGAATCTAAGTTAATCTACTTGATACACTTAAAGTATCAGAAATGTACTGGAAAAAAAATGTATGGTAGGTATAATGTCATATACAGATTTGACATGTGTGCTTTAGGATTAATTTTCTTTCCTCTAGGGATTTGTGTTACTTCTCTGTTTAGGATACAGTATGTTCTTGAAAAGAAGGCAAATATTTGGTCCAGTAGTTACAGTACTAGCCTGAAGCTTCAAAATCTCAGATAAGTCCATGCTTTGCTGTAGACTTACTGTATAACCTTGGAGAAGTCATTTTGTCTGTCTATTGCAATCCTGTGTCTGTAAAATGAAAATAATAGTAGTACTTCTCTATCAGTGGGGTGTCGTAAGGGGTGCAGTTTCCACAGGGATGAAAACTACATCAGTGTCCTAAGTACCTTCAGAAGGACAGATAAATTTTAACTAGTAAAGATATTTTGGATATATAATGAAAAGAATGGGTGATTTTATCCTGAATTTGTCGGCCTTGAATGGCAGCAGCACAGGTCCAGTTAACACTGTGGCACCTGAAAAATGAAAGGAGCAATGAGATCCATGGAAGCCCCAAGACGATGCAGGCATATTGACATATAATGTAAATCAGGAAGGCAGTAAATACTGATGTCATACAGAGAGCTTTGGAACAAACAAATGAAGCTTCAGTATTATGGAACCTTATCACAACACCCTTTTCTCATGTTAATGCTTTTCTCATGCAGCCGAAATGATACTTCTGAGAAGAGCCACTTTTCCATGTTCTCTAAAGATTATTCCTTTACTCATTGTTGAATCCTGCATATCCCTTCCTGAAATCATTTTAATCTTCCCTCTCAAGCTCAGCTGTGTTGAAATGTATATTCTGTATGAATGGTGCTTTGGTAAAGCAATTACTCCATTTTGATTAGAGATGTGCTCGTGAGATCTCCACAAACTAAAGTCTATTTTAAATAGAATTCACTTTTGATACAGACCTGTCTCTTCATGTGAGACAAATGTCTCCTAAGATTTCTGACATTTTTTACCTCTAGTGAGCTAGAGAGAACAGCTCTTTAGATTCTAGATTAAGACAGAAGGGGGAGAAGAAAGAGAAACAAAAAAATGTTCCAAAACTTTATCATCAACTAAAAAATAAAGGTCAGAGATAAAGACTTAATCTGGGACTATTTCTCCTAATGAATGTGATCAGAAATGATGAATATGAATTATGTGCTGTGAGAAATATGAAGTAAAGACACCATACAAACATTTAAAGACCCCATTGAACAAAATGTCCTACAATAAGTAAGAAAAATAAGTGGTTCAAGCAACCTGCAGAAAATCCTCCCTACCAAAATTTTCCAGGTGATCAAGTTCATTTTCCTGGCACTGCAGCAAGGTTTCTTTCGTGTATATAATCATCTACACAGTATAGAACAACTCAATTTTGTTCAGCCTTTCTTTTAGTGGTTTTTTTTTTTCTTTGGTTGGAAATTACAAGCACAAGATTTAGAATACAAAATCAAATGTGAGGGATTCTTGCTCCTTAGAAAAAGAGCCAAGAGGAGACAGGGAGTTGAGTAGTATGCAAGTTATAAAAAGACAACAAAGATTTTTACTCCGTATGTGCTTCTTGAAATGTTCTCTGTTGGAAAAAATAAAGACAGTCTACATCCAATCAGAAATTAATGATACAAAGAAGAAACAGGTGTGTTACTTTGTTTTTACATATCTACTAATTTCTCCTTTTGCTGATACTGTCAGATAGTGTCTAGTAAGCTGAAAAATCTAAAAGAAACTGATAAAACAAAAGAGATCACTGAATTAGAATTACTCGTAATTTCTTGCATGTGTTTTTACTGTATTACTTGATGTGACCAGTGACCTTTCTCTGCTGTCCGGTCATAAAGCATTTGATAGACAGGTGTCATTTGCAGAAATATTTTTACAGGAGCAGAGCTAAGCATACTTGCTCAAAAAAACTTTCTGAATGGTTCAGACTGCAGATCTCTCTGTCATCACTTACATTTTTCACAACACAGATTCTCAAAGAATGCGTTAATAAATGCTAAGTAGAAAATAACCTCTTGTTTAGAATGAAAATAGTAAGATGAGTTATCTAAAAAATACTACAAAGCCCTTACAGGGATAAACAAGTTTCCCAAATGATTAACATTTCTCCAGACTAATGGTATCTCAAACAAAACAACTGCAAACAAATGCACGTGAAAAATCAAAACCAATTCACAAATAATTTGCGAGCAGTAAAAAAGATTAAATTCATGACATAAACTGATCACTAGTAATAGCCTATCTCTAATTTGGAATGATACCAGCTGTTGGCAATTTGCTTAGAATTCAGATTTTGGCATGGAAACTCTTTTCACTTCATCTGTCACAGTCTGACTTAAGCGGGTTGGAAGATAAAGGGGCAAAAAGTAAATAAATTCTGCTTGTTGCCTAAGGCAAAATTTAGTTTGTTACTCAGCTTGTTGCAGTATGCATCACTTTTAATGAACTTCCTAATGAAATCCACTTACTTCCTTTTGTATTTTTTTTCAATTTGTGAAAGAACAAAAACATGTTTATATGCCTCCAAGTTCAAGAAGTCCCAATATGCATGAAATGTGAAAAATGAGCCTGCCATGTATGTTGAGATCTTGCAATATTTTGTTAATTCAGAGGTTAAGATGGCTTTTGACATGCGTGTTTGATTTTCATCAAGACCAAATGAAGGAACAGTAAGTATTCTATTGATTATCAATAAATAAATAAACACTAAAGACAGTGTTTTTCAAAGAAAGAAGAGAGAAAGAAGAGAGAGAGAGGAGAGGAGAGAGAGAGGAGAGGGAGAGGAGAGGGAGAGGAGAGGACTAGGATTTAGTTGCCATTGTGCGAAAGAGCCAAAAGACAACACAGACCACAAGCAGAAAGATGTGAAACCTCAAAAACCCACATGGTTTCAGAGAAATATCCATCTCCTGTAGTTAACTTGCTCAATCAGCTTTGCCTGACTGCTCAGGTAAAATTAGATAAAAGAATTTTGGGGAGTTTTTTCACACGTAAACCTTGAATTTAGGAAAGGAAGGAGTAACCAGTCATCACAAAAACCTGCATCCCTTTGGCAGTTGCCTGATGGTGGCACTCTTCACTCTTGGAACCATTCACTCACACCTGACACATAAAGAACAACTAATAGGACTGATTTAACGTTCAGAAATAGGTAATTTAATGAACAGCTTCCCCCATTTTTTACTTGCCTGGCTCAAAAAAATAACTGTGTAAGTGGGCTATTTAAAAAAAAAAAAAAAAGAATTTTAATAATGAGAGAGCGAAATCATGTCATTCCAATCTCAAACACTGCCTAGACTAAAAGGACCTCTCTTCACTTTTTCTGTATTTTTCTCCTCCCACTGTGAATGGATTACAGAACTGTTTTTCCTACTCAGTACTTTTATTTGATTTTTTCACTCTCTTATTTATCAAGCTAAAATGTTTCTGCAGTATTCATGAATTCAGCAGCAGCCCAGGAGTGGGTGTCAGGTGTTGTTTTGCTACTGTTTCTCCTGCTGAGTCCCCTGCTCAACTAGAGAGTATAATCACATTTCAGAATCTATCAGACTTTAAGTTGGGGAGGGTGGTTGTTTGAGGTGGGTTTTTTTTGTGGGTGGAACATGCTGGTTGTTGTGGTGCTGTACTTTATATATGCCTGAACGAAGAAATGTTCTGAACATGGCAGGGCTTTACTGATTCTTGCATTGGTACATAAACACCTTCCCATATTACGTTAAAACTACATTCGATAAATATATATATGGGTCTGGAAATTAGCGTAAAAAATCTGTGAATGGTTTGAAGGATAGCCCCAAATTACTGTCAGAAGATTGGAAAACTGCATGTTTCTATGCACATGTTTCTATTTACATGGTGGAAACGAGTATGTTGATATTTACATATATATTGGAATTTCTCAGAGAAATTAATCCCATTCTCAGACAGCAGTTCAGTTTATTCCTCTACAAACCCCTGTGCACATCAGCCAAACAATTTGTCTTGTCAAATGATTCAGATTAAACAGATACAACCAGCCCAAGTATGACTAGACATGCATTTCAGACTGATATAAAAATGATAGGTTCTTCCCCTTCTCTTCTCTAACCTTCCCTCTTCCTCTATCATAACATTAAATTAAGGGAAAAAGTAGAGTAGTTCTCAGACTAATTGACAGCAGAGAGCTAGGGGAAAGATGTTGCCTTTATCTGACATCAGTATTCCACATCCTCCCTCAGGTTTAGAGAATGGTTGTGCTGCACAAACCAGGAAGAGCAAAGCAGACCTTGGTCTCCAGCAGGCTTATGGTCTCAAAAGGTGCAATAGATGGATAGGTAAGAAATACAGCTCCAGTGTTGAAGCAAATAAAGGAAAGAACTGATATAACTATTAATTATATGTTGTTGGGATTTTTTTTTTTTGCACTTAGAGAGAGGGTAATGGAGAGTTTAATTAGAAAAGAGAAATAAGGAAGGCAATTACTGTTCCAGCCCATCACTTCCCTCAACATGATTAACAGCTAGAATTGTGTAGGCCTTAGGGCAGAGTTGAGTCTTGAGTATTTGAAAGAGATATCATTTTTATAGATCACATCAGGAAAGAAAATTCACACTTTTAAGTCATATCCTGCACAGATAATACAGTCAAAGAAAAATGACAATATTAGAGATATTTATCAGTTGGAACAGTACTACATCTGTGAATTCTGTTGCCAGTAAATCTGGTATCTGCAACCTTAGGGAATGTAGGATATTTATGATAAAAACTGGTGAAAGTTAAAGCTGAATTTTAACAAGTGCAAGTAAAGATTATGTTACAGCATTTCCTAAGATGAACGAATAGCATGGGAACAAAGAAAGCCAATCAAGTAAGATTATTTGAAAAAAAATAGCTTACACAATTAAAAATTACAGAGAAGTTAATTTTAAATATATTCAACGAGGATAGAACATACAACCATATCAGAAAGCAGCCACTGAAGTGAGAATGGTAAAATCCATTTAGGAGAAAGGAAAGCATGAAGGACACATTCCAGAAAGGTGGAGTAGAAGTCACAGCTGAGAAAAAGGAGTAAAGAGACTGAACAGCCATCTGAGTTTTCTTTGGCATCAGAGAAGGTTCTTAAATCTCAGGTTAGGGACAGAAAGAACCCATACGAGTGAAGTCTGAATGGAAGCATGAAAACATCAGGCTTAAAGCTGAAGAAAGGCTATGAAACAGTAAAGTATGTTAATCAGTGTGGTGTGCTCTCCCTGGGTAGAGCACTGAAGAGCAGGTGAAAATCCAGCAAGGATTACTCAAACTGTGTAAGTGTGTGAAAGTTAGGAGTGTGTTTGCTTACCTTATTTCATTTTTCCCTTCAAGTGTCCTTTTTTTTTTATTTTTTATTTTTGAGGCTGAGGGAGAGTATACATTATGTGTTCTGATGTCATTAAGGTACCTTCGTTAAAGGCATTCAGTGTGCATCCTGGACACTGCATGCTGGGTCTTTGGAACTAAGTTATCCTGCTTTTAGAGCCTCAAAATGAGCTGTTAGACTCACAATGGGTCTTGTATAGCTCCCTAATGAGAGGCAGAATTCCTTCTTTCACTCAATGGCAGAAGGCAAAAGGACAAATGTAAACTGTATCCCAGTTGTTACAGGCTTGGTCTAATGTGTCAAATGTATTTTTAAAAGTTTTCTTTGCAACCATTCTCTTTCCTATAAATGTGCTGAAATAATGTCTATTAATAACAGTATGCATTATTAATAGTTCCTCATCTAGACATTATTTGAACAAATTATTATTATTTCATCTGTCCTTGATGTGCCTAAGAACAATGCAATGACCTTCTTTAAAGTAATTCCTATGCAGTATTCTAAATACAGTTTTAAATAGATGTACAGAGAACAGCCATTTCCTCATATCCAGAAACTAATAACACTGCTGCCATCCTCTGCTTTTCATCTACGTACACTCATCTTACACTCCTGCACATCTCTCCCTGCGTCATCCTGGTTTTAAGAACAAAAATGGCAAAGTCTGTAACCAGCATGAAATATTATTTAATTGCCAAGAAGCAGGTAACCATGTGTCTGTGTGTGGCCAGCTGCTGAAATGATGCAATTGTCTAGGAAGCTGATAACATGTCAGGTAGCTAGAGAGAGCTTTCCTGTTCCCTTGATGGTGTCCAGATGTATTATTTGCAAAACTCCCATCGTGTTTGCATTTGTGTTTGTGTGTGTGTGTGTGTGTGCACAGCTGCTTAGCAAAGAATGCAAGCTGTTAGGTGTGTATAAAAAAGAGTAATCTAATCTCCCTTCAGAAGACGTTTCTTCACCTTGCTAAACAAGAGTACCATTCTCCAGTCTTAGCACAGCTGTTTCAAGATATCCTAGAAAGGCACAACAGAATTGTAAGAAAACAGAGCTGGTACCTGGAGTGCAAAAGGATATAGAATAACTCACACAGTACCTGCCTCTGCTGGATTTTCTGGCTCCCTTGTTTGCCTGAGAACTGTAATTGTACACACACAGACACACAGACACTCTTGCTTTCCTCCCTCTGTTTGCCTCGGAAGCTGAAAGAGAACTACTGATGTGCAATACCTTATCAAAAGAAAACGATAAAAAATCTCACTTTTGGCTGAAATATATCCTGATGGAAACTATCCAGCCTTAGTTCAACCTGATCTCTGAAAAAGATTAGCAATGAGAGATTTCTAGTGTCAGTATGACTTAAAGTGCACACAAGGATGCAATTTTTGTGGGAGAAATGTAAGGTTTTTTGTTGGTTTTTTTTTTTTATATTATTATTATTTTTACTCTGGCTTCAGAAGCAGATAGAAGCAGTGATTGCTGATACATAGTTACTCACCTTTCCAGTAGATGGTAGTGCAGATGTGCTTAAAAGACTATTACATTTGGGACTGAAGCAAACTGTACGTAGACATTTTCAAATACTGAATTAAGAGGGATTTTTAGCTGTATTAATTCTTAAAACTACGTCATGTGAAGTTGCCATTGTAAAAAAATTAACATCAGGAGCTTTTTTATTTTAGGCACCGATCTATAGCAAGCTACTGAAAGTTTTATTTTGATAGAGAACTTGGTTGAAATGCAAATAAACATAATTGAAAGGCAGGGATCTCAATTAATAAATTTCTGTAGTATTATATAGTCTGTGATGCATCATAGTCCCACTGAATGCCAAAGCCTATGGCTGTGTTAGTCTGTGTTATAAGTTGCATGTTTTCATATTTTTAACTAGGCTTGACTTAGCTATTTGTTGGAGACAAGAGATAAAAATCCTTCGTGTGACCAGCTTTACAGATTTTCCCTCACAGATCTGTTAGTCCTGTATGTGCTGATTTTATTAGAAATAGCTAAACATATGTATGACAAAAAATTACAGCTCATTCATGTTCTAAACGTAGTTGAAAAAATAAAGCATTTAAGTTGGAGATGCTTCTTAGAATAACAATTTAACTTGTAAGTTCTCTAAATTTGGGGGTTTTTTACATAATAACTCTTTAACAAAATGTAACAGAAGAATGACTGAAGGAAAGAAAGAAGATTGGCTTACAATTTACCTAATAACCAAAACTCAGGATTTATTTAAGCTATTTTAATTATGGCCTAAATGGAAAGAAACCCAGATGTTAAAGAATTGCCAGTTATTTAGTGCACACATTTCTCTTTTTTTCCTGATAGCGAATATTGACATATGATCTGCTAATATCTACAGCATATTTTCATAAACCACATCTCTACATGTTCAATGGGATGTATTTTTTCCATTATGGTTTCTACTAGTTCACTTCAGAGTCTCATACTTGTTACTAGATACAGCAAACCTTGCTTGGAATAAATCTGCATGACCTTTCTGAACACTGATTATCAGCAACAGCTGATATTAATCAGTATTGCTGTCAGATTACCTCTGAGGCCCTAAAGCATTAACAAAAAACCCTAATTAAGGAGATGATAGATAGATAGATAGATAGATAGATAGATAGATAGATAGATAGATAGATAGATAGGAAGGAGTATAAAAACATTACCTGTTTTATTAGTGTTGTCTGATATGTTGTAATGATGGCCGCTGATGGAAAAGCTGGTGGTTCATTTTAAATGACACACTCAAAAAATCAAGATTGGTAGCAAGGCAGAAGGCGAGTAATTACGTGGAAGACCATGGATCCTGCTCCCATAATTTGTTTTCAGCAAAAATAGTAGAGATACGGCAATAAGAGCCACTACCTCCTGCATGATGTCAAAAGAGAAATTGTCTTGACAAATGAGGGAGATTTTAAATAGGAGTTTTCTCTGACCTACAGTACAAGGAAAGGTTATGCTAATATGTTAAAGCAGAGGCCTTTGCTAATGGCTGAGCTGTAGATGAGGCAGTATAGCTCATGACAAGAAGTCAGGTCTTTGTACTGCTTTCTCCCTGAGTGACTGAGAAACACTCATTATCCTGTCCTAGGTTATCCTATTATAAATGCTCTTAGCCTATTATAAATGTTCTCTGATATAAACGTTGCAAACAGTGATCTTGGAGAAGAAAGTATGAAGTTAAGATCTGGCACAAAGAGGACAAACTACTTCTGTCTTAAAACTAAGAACAGCAGTTTTCTTGTTTGAGCTACATTCTGTTTCATGAAGAGTCACCTATGAATCTATACAATCAGCTATAAATATTTCTATTTTTCAAAAAAATACATTTTTCTGATTAAAGCCAAATTTGGCCCTGAATTATTCTATAGTCACTTTTTCCCATGAACAGTGAACTGAAAAAAATTAATCTTTTTTAAGCACCTGAAAGCCCATTTCCCTTTTCAGCTAATGAACTATGTAAAGAAGCCTCAGTTGCCTTGGGGAAGCTTGTCAAAACCATCACAAGGAGCCTTTATAAAGCCTAAAGGAAATGTATCATAATGTATAAAATTTGTCATAGCATATCATTATTACCTTTTGGGAGGCTTGTTACAACAATTATGGGTGATTAAGCCATATTAAGAAAAATATTAAGAAAGCTTTGTGACCAATAGAACAAAGGTCTCTAAGTTAACCATGTTTTGGGGTGGTTTTTTGGTTGTCTACTCTAGTGTGATGGAAAATGAAGTCTTCATTAAAGACTTTCCTGACACAAAGGTGTTTATAGGAGACCTCTCAGGGAGGATTTTTTGGTGTACAATACTGCATTCATGCAGGACTGGGTACAGGTTCCCTCTGTAGGTTTTCTGTGGGTACAAAACTCAAACCTGTGTAATTATTTCTGAGACCTCCACCTTCCACAAATCTGGTTGCAATGAACCATGCAGAAATTATCCAGAGTTATTGGGGAATGTGGGAGGCACATAGTTGCATTTAGAAAGGTACATAATTACAGTCTGATGATAACTGGGGACTGAGACTGAAAAAGCTACTGACATTGAGCCCTCTCTATTTTCTTACTGTCCTGAGTGCCCCCTCTTGCACTTATTTTCATTTACCAGACTGAAAAACAGTGTAAGACTGATGATATAGAGGAATGCATGCAACTCTCACCTGGCAGAAGGATATAAAGGGCAGATTGGCCCAAGAGAGAAACCCCCGCTCACCACATGACTGCAATGTCAAATACAGGTGTGCCCTTTTCTCTGGTCTCCACAAACCTTGCACAGTATTCAACAGGAACAGGTAGACTTGCCTTGGGCAGACTCTGGAAAGATGAGATTTGAAATCTTTGTCATGAGGAGGAAACAGCACTCTGGTCCTTAACTGCTCAGCTAACGTGTAAAAAGTGTATTAGTTTTATATCCTGCAGCCAACCTTGCTCAGTGTGCTGGCTGTTTTGAATCTCAAACAGAAATGCTTAACTGTCCCTCTGCACTGTAGGCTTCCTTTTGTGCTTTTTTTTTGTTATTGTTTTTTAATTGTAGCTAAGCCTAAGATAAATTTGATGTCCGTCTACAGTGTGTTTTGGAGCACCATGCAGCAATCTCGAAACCCATCGTGACCAGAGCAACAGCAATAAAACTCATCAGCACAGCCATAACAAGCTGAGACAAAGTACTGCACTAATAGAACACTGATGCTCTCAAGACAAACCAATAGCTGTTGCACAGGAACGCTCTGCACTGCACCATGTGGAAGATATTCACACTAGTTTGCATAACCTTGTATTTCTAGGAGGATTTCACAGACTTACATTGCTTGACGCTATCAGGGACAAGTTTGGTAAGAAGGGTATCATTCCCACCACCAGAGGAAGCTCTAAGCACCACCACTGCCTGTGGAGACCTTTGTGTCAGCCTGCAGATTCTTGTGCAACCCTTCAGCTAACCATCCAACCTGGGACAGACTGCCATTCACATTTTAATTACTTGAATTTTTTTCTTTTTAATGAAACAGAATAAATCAAGAGGCTTGCTGAAATTCTGATTACTGTTGGTAACATGGTAGTGTACGTAAATTTGGTTAGATACGCCTTCAGAGTGAAACTTTGAAGAAGACTAGGTTGTCTAGAAATTATCAGTGTAAATTAGTTCTACTTAATAGACACTGCAATTATCTTCTGATATAATTAGAGGCCCCTTTTTTAACTCTGCCAATTTTCTTGATCTTAAGGAATAACCACACCGGCTAGCAATCACTAACAATGGAATAGCAAGTATACAGGCCCTGTATCACAAAGAAAATATTTTTAAAATGTTTATGCAAAACAAATCACTGCTCTGCTCCGTCTTTTCTACCTTTTTGTAATGCAAACCACTGCCTAAAGTTATTTTCTTAAATCACATCTTTTATTATCCATGTTTTATGCCAAATTTCCTTTTTTTGTGATAGCTATTTATCATAGCAAAAGCAAAACAGAAACCTACTTCAGTGTGGGAGTTTTATAGTAGGAGGCTTTGGTGAAGATGGGATTGATACATCAAAGTCTTATCCCATGATAACAGATGTATTTAAATATTTACCTTCATTTTTGTCCTCTACAGTTAATACAATATTTCCCTGGCATAAGCTGCTAAATGTATTTTCCCCTTCTTTATTCTTATTAAAATTGTGATTTGAAGATATATTCGTAAAGCTGTGAATAGTTATTACCATTTCTTTAAAGGCTTCAATATTTGAATGGCCAAATTCCAGCTTGAGTAATTTGATTCTGCCTACTTAAATTCCCCTCACAGTTTCAATTAGATAAGTTATTCTTCTACTCTTTATGTCCTAAAACTGTTCTGCAGCATTGCTGCCACTATTAAACAGCTGCTGAATTTTGCCCCAGAGGTGACTTAACTGATCCCTATATACAAAACACAATACATAAAACAAACTTTTTGCGTTTTTTGGATGAAAGTTGGTAAATATAAGTTTTATGATGGGTAAGTGTTGGTTTTGAATGGCCATGTTTATGCTCATTTTAAGGGTAATGATAAAGAAACCTTTCCCACAGTGTCCTATTAAGAGTCCTCTAGAAAGAACAGGAGAACTCATCTTCTATCCATGTTCAGAGTCTTTCCAGGGATTATCACCTGAAAATACCACCTTTAAATTGTATGTGCCTTGCCATATGGATGTAAGAATGACCCCACCAAAGAGATAAAAGAACTGTAGGCTAAATTTTATAGATACTGAGGTACTTAAAACCTCAGAAAGGCAGCCAATATCTGCGCCAAGCATACTGTGGAGGACTCTTCCTCTCATGTTTTTGGAAATCCTGCCAGACCTTTAAATGAAATGCAATCCCAAATATTTTTAAAAGACTTTTCCCGTATACTACATCGTCAGCCTGAAACTATCCAGCTGTACATAATTTTACTATACCAAGCAAATCCCATTCTTTCTATGCTAGTTAAACCTGTGAGATTCTCTTCCTTGAAGAAATCAGTGAGAAAGGATGAGAAGTAGCAAAGGGCATTACCTGCATCATTTAAGAACAGTTTTTAGTGGTGTCCCAGCCTGGCAGTGTGCAATGCATTAAAGATTTTTTTTTTCTCCTATCCAGACCTATATTTCTGCTCTTTACAAGGGACCTGTTCAGATTACAGTGATTACTGTAACTTCAAGGTAATCTGATGCTACTGGGAGGTTGCGCGGGAAATCCCTGTGTAACTGCACATCAATAATTAAGCCAAATTTCAGAACAGGCTTTTGGATTTAGTCCTTTGTAAATGAAATCCCCCCTCCTTTCTGCATAAAAGATTTCTATAGATAAATCTTCAAATAGGCCTAGGACAGGTAGGCCCCAGGCTTATAAGAACTATATATAAACTAAAATTATTTCTGGAATCAATTAAAATGCATGTTTAAATATAGAACCTGTGAAAGTTGAAGAAATGCTTAAACATTTACAAATCTGAATGCTGAACAGGGCCTCTTTTTTTTTCCCTTCCTCATGTTTCATGGGGTAGATGATATATACTTGGTGAGTACCTTACAGCAGGCATTCAACTGTTTTTCTTCTCTGCCATTCTGCCTTGCAGAAGGCAACCTGCACTCCAGGAGAAAGATAAATACTCTTCTCCAGTATTTCATTTTCTTGGGGGGCATATATGCCTTTTCTCTTTTCTTGATGATCTGATGAGGTTTAGAGCATTACCTAAAAGACTTTCTGCACTTTGAGATTTCTGCTCTTCTTTTTTTTTGTCTATTTTTTCCAAATTCTGCCTTTTTTCCCCCCTAAATTTTAATCTTCATCCGCATATTTTCCATATCTGTGAATCCTCCCTCTGTGCAGTCCAATCTTTTTCTACATATTCTATTTCAGATAGTGAATCTCTTCTCTTCCTTTTCCATCCCCATTTTGTGTCCCTCTCAGTTTTTTCTAAGTCCCAGGCTTTTCCTCGCCTCAGCATTACGGGGAAAACGCTGCCTACCAATCTCTCTGATTATATTGAGCTGCACTTCAGGATACAGACCTGAGCTTTAGCATTACTTGCTGCCTTTTGCTTGTGCTGAAGAACTGAGACAAATGAGACAATAGTGCTCAACCCTGGATGTTGAGAATGGCATTGCAGAAAATATCAGGTCTACAGGATCTTAGTGCAATGTAAGAACCCAGAGCAAATCAAACCAAGTAAGGACAGGGCAGTTTATGAATCAGCACAACATCCAACTAGTACTGCAAATCCACAACAAACTAATAGTTTACTAGAATTACGTCAACTATCAAGGATGAATGTTTTAAATAAAACTCTAACCAAAGCATACCAGGATTCCTCTTAAAAATCAAGGTTGCCACAATGTTTCTGTAATCTCTGTCTATACTAATAAAACTTCTTGTGGCTTCTTATTATTTGCAGTCACCAGAGGAAGAGCGAAGACAGTGTTAAACGTGCCATGGCGCTGCTGCTGCAAAGACTGACAGCATCAGTCTTGTGTGCCTCATGTTCTGTGTTCCAAAAAAAGCTATGCCATGGATGTGGGATTTACCTAAAACACCATCTTTTTTCAATGTTTGTTACTTTGATTTTCTAGTTTCAAAGAAAATATGCTCCAATTTTACAACTTTCCCTTATTTCCACAGTTCAGACACTGTTTTTAGACAAAGAAGTTTGTGCGTAAGAAAGAGAACGCACTTAATAAATGTCAGTGCTAAAGAACACTCATTGGTTTTGAAAATTGTCTCATTTTGTATCCCATTTCTTAAAACATTACCAAAGTAAAACTGTACAGTTAACCCAGCTGATAAAAATAATGCTGTCATAGAAACATCTCATATTTTATAGGCAGAATTCCTTATAGATCGTATCTGCTTGAGATGAATTTGGAATGGAAAGTTTCACAAAGCAGGGCATAGAAACTATTAGCCTTTTTTCTTGGTCTCCACAGTTTCATTGTACTTTACTTCAGCTAGTTACATATAAACAGTTTCACCGTACTTTCTAATTAGTATAATTAGTACCATAATTTTGATGCCAAGATTTCAAAGAAAAACTAGACTCAAACTGAAAAACCTGTACTTTTTCTTGTATTAAGATAGACACTCAAATGCATTAGTTATTATTGAACACTGAATAATTATATTTGCATTACATATTCAATTTGATTTTTAAAAACGCAAATACGTCAGCACATTTACCATATTGTACTTAAGAAACCATTATCTACAGTTTGAAATAATAGAGAGGACTCTGGATCTCTGTGTATAATTTGCCAATGTATTCTGCATTTTTCTAAAAGCTTACAAAAAGAAAGCCTTTCAAAATTGGAGATTTAAAGGAGAATAGCATTTTACTCATAAATGCAGGAAAAAGAAAGGAATTTTTAATTTTTGAAGAAAGCACTCCAGAATCCAATATTGTTTATATACTTATTTATATTTTTAATTGTATATTTTTCCAAATGGGCCAGATATATAAGGACGTGCATTGTTATATTAATTTCTGTCTACTATATATCCATTGATAAACGCAGAACAGTATTGCACACAAACACATTACTGAACGTTAAAAGTAAACAAAAATACTGGTCAGTATTCCCAGTTTTTGTCATGGTATTTAGGGTTACACTGACTCGAAGCTTGTCAGTGTATTTCCTACATTTAAAACATAAATTGATTTTTAAACTCAAATTTTTTCTATGCAGACAAGTGTTATCACAACGACAGCAAGAAATATGCAATTATTGCTCAAAATATATATAACTTACAGTTTTAAGACTGACCATGGTTAAAAGGATCCTACATATTTTTTGAAGAGTCCTACCACTGTTATTTAGGGTGAGGTTTAAATTCTAGTCACTGCTGTTCACTGCCATGTTCCTGTGGTTTTCTACTGTGGCATATTCTTTCTATCATGTAGTATTTGTTTTTTGACAGATCACTGTAACTTAATAAGAACACAGGATAGATTTAACCTTATTGCCTAGTGATAGGTGAACTCCTTGCACTGCATGATGTGCAAGAGGGAAGCACATACAGTGGAATGAAATAATGGACAAAATTAAATGCTTCCTTTACTTAGACATTTTAATTACCATTTTCCAATTATGATTTATATGTTGGTGTATATACACATGTACCCACACATCTATATGCCACCAGTTCTCCCTCATAGCCAGGCCTTGGATTAAATGAAATACAAGAACCTAAGTCTGAAATACTTCAAAGTTTGAATAGACTTCAGACTTTGATCTTGGTTGTGACTGTTACTGTCAGTGCAGAATCAGTGCTGGTGAATCCATCACTTGCTGTTTGCACCTTCTCAAGAACCCTTGCTTGCTCATTCCAGTCCCATTCCCCAGACATAAGGCACCTGCTTATTTACCATAAAGGGAAATACTGTCGTATGATTACTGACCTGTATGCTTAGTTACCTATTTCTGCATTCATATTATTAACTAATAATAGTAATAAATAGTCATAGTAATAAAGGTCTCTGGCCTACAAAATGTTAGTCATTATTTAGGTGGCCAGTATGTATCATGATGACATGTTTAGTTTCACTGTTTTGTCATGATCCTCTACTTTTATAGACACAGATCCAGAGGATCTCTTCTGAATTTACTCCCTTAGTCTGGTGGGGCCCTCAGATCCATATGGGAAGACTTGAAAACGGAAAATGTCATTACTGCAAGAGTCAAGCCTAAGCTATATGTTGGAGTCCTAAGCTTTGTTGAAGTATGGGCTTTGTGGCTGGCAGTTCTCCAGCACTGGACAGTTATGCCCATGTTTAGCATTTTGCTTACATTCATCTTGTAATTAAGTTATATCAATGCCATCTCATGCAAATTGTCTATATAAGAAAGAAGCCATTCAAATACACTGTATATCCATACATGAATTTCAAAATTGGTTAAGATAATCATGTCACATTAAATAGCATAAAGGGACAGAAGGTTCAAGTGGGAGGTTTTGGCAGTTTGAGCAGACATCCTTAAATCAACAACATAAATTTTAATATAGTAATTGTATTACACCAAATGTATGTGTTAACAGGATGCTGGTTCCCAACTATTTACAGAGAATGCAAGAGAGAAGTAAAATAATATTAATACGTTCATATTTTTTTAACATCTTTGTTTTTTAAATCTTCTGCAAACAATCCAGTCCAAACAAATCTTTGTTTTTATAATCTACTTCATTTCTAAAACCCCTACTGGGTTAGACTTTCCAATTAAAATATGATTCTTTATGCTTGTTTCATAGAAAATGTTTACTCAGGCACTGTGCAGTGTTTTGTTCTATATATGACTTTAGCATTGCAAGAAATCAAAATTTCTAGAGTATTGTTTAAGCTCATTTCTATTAACAATTCATAGACAATTATCTGTTACTTTATCGTATGAGACAGGGGCACCAACACATTTTGTAACTAAAAATTGTCAAGATTTTCCCAGATTCCTAGTTTTTTTACAGGACTGTGACAAGGTGAGAGGAATTTGGAAATTCCCTAGTTTTTACACAAGAAATCCTAAGATCACCTGTTCTCCTAGTCTTGGTGCTGTTACTATTCCACCAGCCAAAAGCAATGGCTACCAGGACAAATTCTACAGTACACTGGAAGCACACAAGTAAAACAAAACAGTTGGGGCCAAGAATTCACTATTGGTGTCATATGTGTTTTGCAGGGGCTACTTCACACCCTGGGCACTCAGCATCTTTTGATGGTTGTGCAGCAGGCAAGCTCTTGGAGTGTGCATCTTCCAGTTTTGTCGTGTCCAAAAGAAGGTCCTTCTCAAGCCCTGAGGCTGTTCCCCAACTGAACCAACTTATTTTTAGGTAGAAATGGGTCAGGAGATTACTTTTGTGTGGATGCATTCCAAACCCACTGCCCAATGCCTGCATGGCATGTCAGTGTTTTTCAGTCCACTTGAGTTCTCAACACCTTGGAACAGCATTTCGTTTTGATATAGAAGAGAATCAGGAAAAATGTAATAGGGAGGGAATACATGGGAATACATTGTTCCAAGCAGAGTTAGTGAACAATCAGTGAGAACTGCTCAATGCACACTGATTGTCAAACACTTTCTGATCACACCCCACTCCCTCCCCCTTTCCCTCCTCTTCTCTTTGTCTCTCTCTCCCCCAAGTCATTAAAATCATATATATGAGAGATTACAGTGTCTGAGTAACCATCTCAAAGTTATAAAGCCACAATTATATAAAAACTACTTTAACAAGTAGGTAAAGAGATTTCTTATTTTGCTAAAGCCTCAGATCCGGTGCCTACTACTACAGTATATGCAAACACCAGTAGATGATCAAAATCAGTTGTTTACCTTAATATTAAACCAGATAATATAAAAGAAAGGTAGTTGCTATTTTGTTCTAGCATCTTTGCAAGTCCCCGTTTAAACTATTGTTTCAGGTTACTCAGCTTTATACGTAGTTTTGTAAGTATATATATGAAGAGAGTGAGACTAATTGAGATCACTATGGAAATTAACATCACATATTGATAAATGCCAGGATGATATTGAGCTTCAATAATCCTCATAGGTGCAGCCATGAAAACTGATACTATTTCTGGATTGTAGTGTTTTCTTCTAACAGTTTAAATGGAAAACAGCTGATCTAGAATTCTTTGCAGTGGATAAAAGCAGCCTACACGGTAAAGGATCTGACATATTTGTAAGCTAGCAATTACGGCATATACCCAGCAATTTGAAATATTTCTGTATTGTTCAGCACATCCCTAAATTGTTCATGTAATGAAAGCACATGAAAATGTTATTATCATTGTTTCTAGTTGTCTTTCATTTCCCACTGGAAAGTTTTTTATCAACTTAATACATTTTTGTTTGTTTTCAGCTCTAGCTTTATTTGGTTTCGGTCCTGGAATGAAAATGAGCTAATGACACCTTTTCTCAGTCTGCAGAGGCTTCCTCTGTCTAGCAAAAGCAGATTAGTTGCTCAGTGCATTATCTCAGACTGAGGTTGGGGGTTGCTGCCTTATTTATTTATTTATATTTATTTTAGAGGAGGGAGATCCACAGTGCATCTGTACAGCTCATCTACACTGTCTGAACACTATTAATGGTCACTTCAGATCTTAAAAATAAACACAATGGACTCTTCACTGATGGGTTTTGAGTTTTTTTTTTTTTCCAAATTAAAAGAAGCAATGCAACAGAAATCTGAAGAAACTCCTGTCAAATGCCCAACACACCTACCTATAGTATTTTTAAGAGCTGAGAGCAGACATGACTCAGGGATTAGGATTGATAGTTGTATCATTTTATCTTTGGATTTTCAGTCTGAAGCTAATTAGGTTGGTGAAAAATATTAACAGAAGCATGGAATAGGATACAAAAGGACAGTCACAATCCCCCTTTCCCCATGCCCTAAATGTTGCTTTATAGATGGTTTGTGCCAAGCTGGAAGCAGAGAACAGCTGTAGCCCAACTAAAATTGCTCTCAGATGACTTTCTTGCCTAATCCTTAAGTAGTGGAGAGTTGTTTTATTCTCTGCAGCACAACCACCACAGGCAGGGAAAAGTGGGGATGGTTGCAGTGTCTCCATCATCAGCTGCTGCCAAACCAGTGCTTTGGGAACAGAGTCTCTTAGAAAATGGAGCGGTTCTCAGGATGCACTGATCCACAGGGGACCAGGCTGGCACATGCTCCAAAGAAGTGGTGAATAGGGGAGGTTTACCTCAAAAGCAAATCAGCTAGCACAAAGAATTTTGATGATAGTGCCCAAATGAAAGCTCGTAAAGAATTAAAATATGACAACTGTCACAACAACAGAAAGCATTGTCTCACCAATTTGTCATGGCATCCCTGAAGATAAGCAGGCATTTTGGTTCTCAGTTTTTCAACCTGAACATCTAGATGGCAGTGCTTTAAGACACGAACCTTGTAGAAGATTATCAAGCTGTGTGCAAACATACTGGAGATAGATTTGCCAGTGCAACATATTGTCTCTGGTACAATCACTCAATTACCAATAAAACCTCTGCAAACAAATGTGTCTTCAGTTTAAACAAGAATATAATAATACATGTACTTTGCAACTGCAGAGTCTATATAGGCTGAATAAATCATCAGGCCACAGCAAAGAAAAGGATTATGCTAACTCCAAACTTAATGATAAAAGCAGTTTTTAAAGATACCCTAATCAAAGGACAGAAGAGAGTGTGGACAAAATCAGATTATTTGGATCACCAGTAATTTATTCTTGGCTTGCACATCCTTCACAGCCCAAAGAGAACTCATCCATGACTGAGCCTCCCGAGCATTAGTGCAGTATGAGCAACTGAAGAAAATACAAAGTTATTAAAAGCCATCTGAACAATTCATATCCGCAGTTGATACGCAGGGAAAAGCAAGTATGTTTAAAGTGCAAATAAATTCATAAGTACAACAGAAAGATATGTGCATTTCTCACATAAATTCACAGATACTACTGACACTGATAAGTGTTTTGAGGAAGGGGAAGAGGTTGTCTTCACTTTCCATTATTCAGTTAAAGACCACTGTCAAAGGAACTATATTTCAAGGGCTATAAGTCCATATAATGTCAACTTCAAACCCTTTATAAATATTGCAGAGTTGCTATAAAAAGAAATTGAGTAATAAAAATTAAACTTGATAAGCACTTCTAGCTGTCACTTAGAGTTTTTACTACTTAGATTTTAATTTCTCCATTGTATCAGGCCCATTCTATTAGTGCACTTACATGCTAAACAGACAATGGCTATGTAAATTTCCTTATTTTCCTGCCACAAGAATCTCTCGACATTTGCGTTTTTCCATTCAATAGCCTGAAACTTCAGCAATTGAAAAGTTTACAACATACAAAGGTCAAAACTCTGAGCATAATCTATTTTTATAGTAACTAGTCCCTGGCACGTTCATGGTTTTGAAAAACAAAATTATTTGGTTTTGCTCCACAACTCCAGATGAGAAGAAACTGCTTTCATATATTTCCCAGATTTACAGGAATAAGAGTTACTAATATTGAATACAGAATTTAACCGTGCTAATTGTATAGAAAAACTGAAAACACACCTAGAAAGAAAACTAACAGTTCAGACTTACAGCTGTACTTACTTATGTTTAACATTTTCTTCTTTTTTCTATAATTCTCTTCTCCCTCAGTTTTCTTCTGGATCTCAGTATTTTCTTGTTATTACCACTAAGAGTTTCTTCTTTTTGTCCAACATTCTTTTGCTCAGTAAAAACTATTTGTGGTACTCTATCAGTCTTGAAACAGTTTGAGTCTTTTCTATTTACTTCTTTTTAACTATTTGTCCTCTTATTTCATGTCATAACAGTTAAAATAAGTTGAAGCGAGAAAAAAAATATTTCATAACTCTCCAGTTGAAGCTAAAGGGAAAAGAGGGAGAGTATTGCAGATGTCAATTGTGAAAATTACCTTGTCTCTGTGATCAGACAGACCTTGGATTTATTGAACTACAGGGCATGCTACAAGGTCTATTTAGTTTCTCACATTTGTATCAAGGCACTGAACAGAGGCAACTGAATGATTTGAGCATGGTTATTGATTAATACTGTTTATTGCATATATTGTTCCAGGCACTTCAGGAAAAATATAGGTATGTTTAAAAAAAAATAAGTACATAAATAAGATGCCACGCTGGACTCCCCCTCTCTTTCTCTCCCACAGCATCTGTATGCATTAACCCAGCTCCAAAAAGCCTCCTGGACAATTCATAATGATAGCAGGCACTTAGGAAAAAGTATAGGTATATTTAAAACTAAAACATATACATAAATAAGACAGCAAGGCAGGCTACATGCATATGTCAGCAGAGATATGAAAGCTGTCTGAAGAATTCTGTCAGTAGTAAATGTGCCACAGGGTAACTGCGTGAACACACGAATGAGATGGACCAAAATAATTCCTTCCCTGAGCAGTACCCTGCAAGAGAATGACTTAGTGATACAAAGGACATGCACAGGACAACAGGGAATGTGAAAGCTCTGCCTGGAGGAGCACTGGCTGTTATACTAATAAGATTTTGGGTGGGTTTTTTGAGTATTAAATCATATATGAAATGTTAAGGAAAATTCAAAAATTCAGTATTTCAGACTCACCCTTAAATGTACTTAAAAGTACAGAATTCTGTCATGTTTTCATGGGGTTTTTTTCAGTTTAATTCATCGTAAGAGCAGAATTTTCTCCTTAAACACTGTTTTCTGAAGTGACCTGTGTCATTAATGTATTCTAGGGCTTAGTGTGGCTGTTACTACTTATTAAAGACATTTTCTAAGCAGTTTTGGCTAAATCATAGAGAGGCTGTAAGGATCTACTAAGACTATCCAAACACAGAATGAATCTGCAACAGCTCCTGTTTCTCAATTCACCCACTTCCAGTGTCTCACTAGCGCCTTCATGTAGACAAACTCTTCCTAGTGACTGAAACAGATTTTCTGCATCAAAAATGTCTCTTATTTGTATTGCAATGAAGAGACTTCATCCTTCAGTGTCAAACTGTGTCACTACAAGACAAACAGAAAACACTTTAATCTCAAACTATGTCTACACTAAGTACTGAAGGTGTGATGACAGTACAGACATCCATTCTAGTTTGAATTTAGTTAACATGGGTAATGTTAGGAGCCTTCATTTCTAAGCATAAACTTGTAGAAACTGAGTGAAACACACCCTTTGGCTGCTAAGAAACAAAAAGGAGCAAATCTTTGGGGCTAATAGATTTGGGGCTCACATATTCTTATTTTATAGTCTGCAGGTCAACAGGCTGATAAGTAATGTTAGTACAGGACAGTGGATTTACATTTCACATTATATACATTTTTATTGATAATATAGTGAGTTTTAACACTAACATCTTTCAGGCAGAAGGCTTGCACTATCAAATTCTGTTACGCTGGCAAAGTCAAACACTTAAAATGTATGATTTCATAAACTATTGAGATTCCCTTGTTTCTCTTGTTTACTCACCCTATTTCTGGCACTAGTATGCAGACAGTGACATTGTCAGCCAATTGATCCACTATCTTCCTTCTTATCTCTTCTTTGACCTTACAATGAGCAACCCAGTCTTTTCCCAGTTTATATCTTTGTCCAGATTTTATATCTGCTTATAATTACTTGGAACTTTTTGTTTCTAAGTCCGTACAGGCTTTATGCTACCAAAGCTTTCTGATTTATTCCAGCATGCCTCTTTTTTGGTTAAAAAACCCTGGTTTTGGATTAGAAAATATAAAATATTCCTGTCAACAAGAGGCGAACATTCAGTGACAGATTTTGAAAAAAAAGGATGTGTTAGAACACCTGAGATGTTACCTCATGTCAGAGTTCCAGAAGTCCGTAACAGTTGTATATTCGCATATGGCCCCTTCTTCTGTGACATAATCAAATCCTAAAAAAAAAAAAAAAAAAAAAGAAAGAGCAAATGTGATAAATACAAATTGAAGAAAATGTTTAAGTTCTTAAACAAAATCTGAACATTGGTAAAAAATTTTCAAGTAAGATGCTACACTGATTTGAAGGAAACTGTTTCCTGATTGTAGAGAGGAAGAGATTTATTATGAATCAGAACAGAAACTTCTTGAAACATCATAATTTCTGGTAAAATGGAATATCAAATTTTTGAGCACAGCTATTAATCCTTGTTCTAAGTGTGGCCTGTATGACATGAAAAAGAGTCAGGTTCAGCCGCTACAGGAGCTGGAAGCTCCACTTGTTTGATAATGAAGAAACAAGTAGATGTTCTCTTTTGTTACAGTTCTAATTCACAGACTGTTCAATCTAACAGAATACTAATTACCTTAAGTGGATTTCACAGTTGACAGAGACCTTTCTAGGGAAGACAAGCTTGACAAAGGCAATTGAAACTTAGCTAATGAAGAATACTAGATCCACCTTTGAGGAATGTTAAGTGCGTGCTTTGCTTTTTATGAAAGGTACCTCTTTTATATGTAAAGTAACCATAGAAATGTCAACATTTCATTTTTAGACACCGTGCTAAGTTCTGCACAGGGTTATCAAATTACCTTTAGGTTTTCCTTTCCCGTAATTATATTTATTCATAGAGCATTTCCTTGCAGTGGAACTCCATGAACCAATCCTGAAAAAGGTACACTTAATGTTTGCTTAACACAGCTTAATCAAACCAGTCTTCATATTGATGGCAGAAATTTTTCCTTGCAAATGAGGGCTATGCAGGTGTGTGTCTAATTATTACACAGTTGCTTGAAACACACCAAAGTGCAGGTGAGAGGCAGTACTGTAAAAGTGTTCTTTTGGGATCACACTACCTCAGGTAGCTCAAAATATGCAAATTACTACCGCCTTTGGTGCTACTCAAGGGCTAATCCAGCTCAGCATTAGCATGAATTTGGAATATTTTAAAAGCTACTGAGGAAGACTTCTTGTGTGGTTGGCTGGGTTTCTGTTTGTTCACTCAGGATCAAAACCATACAGTGCAAAAGCTTTAAGGTTAACTCCCTCCTTTTCATATTCAAAGTTGCTTTCTCAGTTCAGAAGATCTGATGATACTTCAGTGTTCTTACATACTACAGGATACACTGATATGATCCTGTATTTTATGGAAGTATTTTATGGCTCATCTGGATTTTTCAGGGAATTAAGCATTTGGGTTTCAGCACCAAGTAAGATGTTTCTTATGCACATAAAGTTGTTCAGGTAGTACAGAGTTTCAAAGGCTTTTTAAAGCCAGAAAACAGTTTATTTTCTAGTTATTCCAGGTTTTATTGAAGAAGCCAATCAGAGAAAGATTCCTTTGAAAATGATCTAGCTTAAAGTCTTCGCTCTCTCTTTTCTGAATCATGTCCTACATGATAGTTTCAATTATTTATTACAAGGCAATGGTAAAAAAGTGTTAATTAGCAAAGATGAAAAAGACCGACTCAATGGGAGCTCCTGTAAAGGAACTCTTATTTCTAATGCCTGAGGTGACCACTAATTTACAGCTTTTGATAGCTTTCATGAATGGTTCACAGAATAAATCAGTCTTGGGGAAAAAAATACTGTACACCTCATTCACTGTGGTTAATGAAGAAGATCTAGCTTTTGCTGGTTTTTTTGGTTT
Source organism: Lophotriccus pileatus (assembly GCA_035583135.1). Taxonomy (NCBI): domain Eukaryota; kingdom Metazoa; phylum Chordata; class Aves; order Passeriformes; family Tyrannidae; genus Lophotriccus; species Lophotriccus pileatus. The sequence continues at coordinate 8,728,816 of JAWWES010000133.1, read as the reverse complement.
TATTTTTTTAGTTCAGGCAATTTAGTTTTGGTTTAACCTGACAATGTTAGAAATTAAAATATGCAAAGAGAGAAAATAGGACCCTGGCACTGCAAGATTTTCTTCTTTCAGCTGAAATGTCCATATCCAGCCCAAGTGGCCAGCTCTAAATATAATCATGTTTGTTTTTTTTTTCTTTCTATAGCAATGTCAGCTAGTCTTTTGTATCTTATGAAAATCTCTTCTAAAAAACTTAGAAATACTAATATCCCAAGATCTTTATGCTTTTTATGTCTCAGTGAAAATAAGATGAAAAATAACATATAAGAGTAGATGATTATGCTCAAAATGGGAATCATACAGAAGACTGAAACTAAACTCATAAACCCTAATCATAATGCATCAGAATTACCTTCATATTAAGTTTTATGTTTTAATATTTAATCATAGCTAGACCTACAGTGTGAAACACATTCCTTTGTAAAATTAAGTATTTTAATTAATTAGAATACTCAACAAAGGCAAGTAAAGCATTGGTCAGAGGTCTAGTTCAATTTTTTCTCACCTGTAATCTCCAGTGGTGATATCAGCTTGTTTCTTGAAAGCTGCTACACAGGAATTCATAATTATCACTACTTGTTGTAACTGGATTTTATGTAGATGTGACCGACATGTGACTTGTATGTGAAGGATTCTGTCTCTCCCTTCCTGCCCTTCCTTTTTCCCAGCTGTCTTAGTCATTACAAAAAAAAACCCAACCCAACACAACACAAAAAAAAAGGACCCAAGACATGCTGCACCTCACTTACAGCAAGCCCTTCAAAGAAAGCAGAAGTGTTGAATGCTCAGCATTTTTTCTTTATTTCAGGTCACTGGCTTGGTGTTTAGCTGGTAGAAACTACTGGAATATTTTTTCCCAATGATATATGAAAACAAAAATGTTTTGACCAAGTGCCTGTTCTATCGTTCCTAACCCATAATCCAGACTGTTCCATCTACTCTTTCCCAGTTCTGCTGGTTTTGCTTACCCGATTCTTCATGTTGTTTCCCAACATCACAGCTATGCAGAACCAATTCCTCAAACTTCCAAGCAGATGAATTCACAAGAAAAACTCACTCTTAATTCTTTATGTTTAGATCTTTCAAGCCTTTCAGATCTTCCTCAATTAACACCTCTCCACTTAGCCTATTTTCCTTGTTTATTTGTTCATTTTGTTGTTGTTTTCTTTATTAATGAAATATTAATTGACAGTCTGTGATGTTTCTCATGCTTCAAGATTTTTTTCATCTCCTGACGAGCCTTGCTGAACAAAAAATGAGAACAATGAACAAAGTCATTGTGAGAGTTAAACTAAAAAGAACTATAAAATGGTAAAGTCCAGAATCAACAGCGGCAGATAAAAGATTAACATGATGCTGCTGTTGTGAGGAGTTCATTATCACCATGTTCCTAGTCAGAAAAAAGGTGTGAAAGGAGAGGAAGTTTTAACAAATTTAGAGTGTGATATGAAAATAAATGAGATAATCACAGTCTATCTTAAATTGCTATGGGCTTCAGGACATTTAAAACTCAGCAACAACTAAACATCAAATACTTCAAAACTAACTGAAACAATTCTACTGTATAGATAGAAAGGTAAATTTATTGGTCTGAGTATCTGAAGTGCCACTTCTCACCTGGAGAGAAGTTTTTGAAGCTCAGGTCTTTGAAAAGATGTATTATTACTTGAATTTACTGTTTTAATGACAGAAAGTCATCAATAATCCATTAACTGTCATCTCTTTCTTCAGAAATGTATAGATTATTAGCATTCCATAAAATATTTTTTATATTTAGCATTACTGACATAGAAAGAGTTTTACAAAGGGTGATTCTCCCCATTATCTTATAGAGACTTCCAGCCTTAATTAATTATCCTTTATTGCCCTCTGTGCATTGATCAGAGGGCCCAGAAGATCCAGTAAGAGTAGATGCCTAGTTCTTACATAGCCAAGGCTGTAAGCCATGAATTTTACACATTACCACACGGCATTGGTATTATCTGTGAAAATTCATGCCATCCTTAAATCCACATCTTCTGTTTAAAACCAAAAAAGCATATGCTTTTTTTTGCATGTTTGCATGTCTTCCATGAAAAGTCTTTATTTTACCAAACGGGGAAAAGAACCAGTAGGTGATTTTCAAAGGTTGTGCTCTAATATTTCTATCAGCCAGGGCCAGTGCCAACACCAAGCTGTAAAAAATAACTTGAAAGTACAGAGAGCAAAGGGTATCATCTGCTGGTGTTGAGCAGGGAGCATTTTTTTATACTGCTTCTTCTCTCTTTGACTTTCTGATGGCATATAAAATGTGGTCATTCAGTTTTAGATATTGGTTCTGGGAGTAGGTTTAACCAATCAGGAAATTAGAGTTCCTATCATGCAGCTTCTCTAGTGAATCACAGATGGGAGTGAAACAAAGCAAAAGGGGATTTATTAAAGATAAAATTTAATTAAAAGCACAGAATGTGAAATATAATAAATATTAAAATAAAAAAATGTCTTCTGGGGCAGGTAGTGACATGAACATGGGATTAGTCTTAATAAGGTGAGTAACCCTTCAGTAATATGAGTATTGAGGTCAGAATCTAGCCTAAGTATTTGAATATTTTCCTGGGTTCAGATTATTCTTTTCACAGATATGAAATGGTCAGCTTTTCTCTCTTCTAGCTGCACGTCATTTTGAAAACTGTTTGGCTAACAAAAAAGAAGTAAGAATTGAAAGCTACAAGTTTGTATTTCATAAAGAGGGGGAGAAAACCTCTTTGGTTTTAATTCAGTTCCTCAAGTTTTAGTTGAAGTACCAGAAGTACCGTTGGTGTACTAGAAGACACAAAAAAACTGCGTTAACTCAGGTTCATGTACAAAATTGGATGACAAGTAAAACTAAAAGGCAAGCCATATTATGCAGATTTTTTTGTGACTGGCAGTTAAAGATTTACATAAAATTAAAATAACCTTTAAAAATTAGGACAACCGGGTCACTCTAACGTGATCTGAATTACTGACCTAATGATACTGTTAACCTTCCATCTCTGCCAGGCACTGCCACTGAAAATCTAAACCTGTGCACAAAAACCTAAGTTGGAAGAGCTACCCAGAGAAAACCACTCCATATTTATCTATTGGTGGTACATCTAAAGGCAAAATACAGCTCTTCTGTAGATAATCAAAGCCAGAAATCTCTAGAGCCAAATGTCTAACAGCCATTGTTTCATATGACTCTTCCTTCTGCATTTCAGAACAGTGGGGGGTGGGGGGAGGTTTACACAGACAGAGATTTGATTTTGGTGCATATTCTTAATACACTATAAAGAACAAGACTGCAAAGTCATCAGTTAAACAGCTGTAATGAAATTAGCAAATAATACTTAATTGATTTTCTGAAAAGTATACTCAGGCTCCAGCTGCATAAAAGGTACTTTTATGCTGTACTGCTGGTGAAAACAAACCCAAAACTGGATTAAATGGCCAGCTGGGGATACTGACCCCATAATTGAAGACTTGAGTGGTAAACAACTATTTTAATTATCTCAATGAGTGACCAGAGTACATGGCATTCTGGCAGTCTTCTAAAGATCCAATCGTTGCTTGAGACTATAAATTAGAGCAATCCTAAAGAATATATAATCTTTAGGACTTTCTATTCTCATGTTTTCCATTTCAGACCTTCACATGGATGGCAGAATCCAGACTGCTAGTTGTAAATAACCAGGTATGCAGACTTCCTTACTTTCAGGACAGGGATTTTAACTCTGTATTGTGAGTGTATCTCTTTGTCCTTTGTGAATCCCATGTGTGGGAGGCTGTTATCACAGCCCTTGAATGATAAAAATGGTGACACATTTTTTGTAAAATTTCTATATGGTTGTTAAGATTTGATTTGTTTAAATTTATCATTAAGGAAATTACATGTAGTTATCTAGCAGCTTCTCTTGCTATTAGAAAATGCTTACAACCATATATATAGACATGCTTGCAACCTGTATGCATCTATAGGTGCATATTTCTTAAGTAACTTGAGTCAAACACTTTAAACACAGGGCAGTGTTTGTAGTGGAGTGATGGCTGTAGGATTCATGCTTCTCAATATTTTGTGCAATGATTTGGAAGTAAGCACGAAATAACTGCTGATAAAATTTATGGCTGATGCAAAGATTGGTTGAGTGGTAAATAATTATAATCAGGCCTTGCATTCATCTAGAATAATCTGAATTACAATAGTTATATTTATTTGACTTGTGCTGGGTTTGTCTGTGCTCTGAGGCAGCCAGAAGCCTGCCAGCTCCAATTCCAAAGGCGCACAGATGCAGGCAGCCTAAGCAGTGTGCTTGAACTCTCAGCAGTGTTCATTAGCTCACTGAGCTACTTGCCACTGCACAGCTCCTGTTTTGTTGCTGTCTGGGTTTGGAGTATTAAGAGAAAGCATTTGTGTCTTCCTTAAAATCCCTTCACCCTTGATACTCTGGGCTTATTACAGCAAAATCAGTTTTAAAAGAAGAAAATGCAATTCTTTCCCTCTAATGAAAAGGAATTGGAGTCCTTACCTATAGCACAGGGGACTAACCTAAGGTTTCCAAGGACGGGCATCTATTTGTGAGGATTACATTGGATAAGCAAACTTAGGTATGGAAAAAAATTTAATTAAAATAACGCTATCTTACAGTCTTCTAAACTCAGAAATAATGGACAGGAGCAGTTAGGTGGTATTAATCCTTGTAGGTGGCACTGAAGGTACCAATGCTCAAATGTTTTATCCTGGTCTCATGTCCTCATTAAAACAGAAAAACTGAATAATTATGAAAATGAGAAGTCACAAATACTAGATAAAATTTTTATAGGGAAAAAACCCCCTATTTCACTCTCTTTTCTGTTTTCAGAAAAAGCATGGGGCAAAACCTGATCATAGAATTATATGTGAAAGACAAGAAAACACAGAATTCTGAAAGTTCCTTTCTTATTTCTTGGACAAAGTCTATCAAACACCTGAGTACCATGCAAACAAAAGTATGATTGCCTCATACAGGTGGACTAGCTGAAGTGATTTTAACCTAATGACTTCAGTCTGGGTCACTGGAGGCTGTAAGGATATACTTGTGTATGTATATGTTTCTAAGAAGTGAAGATTAACTATGAGACAAATGAACACAAAGATTCTATTTCTTTGGGCAGGAGACCTGGGAGTAGAAGAAATGGAATACCTTTCGTATTGAAGAGTTCAAACTAAATTATCTAATGCTTCCTCCTTCCTTTAATGTCCACGAATCTATATATTCTTATGCTTCATTTACAGCTAGAAGCATTTTTATGTTTTAATAACACATTTGTCCTGAATATGTTGCATGCCCATGTGCATTTGTATGATATATTAGAAGTACTGCAGCAATATCACGTCTCCCAGATGTAATATTGCAATATGCATTTGCATAAGCACTTTAGCTATGGAACACAGTACATTTCCTTCTCTTATCAGTACAGATTTGCAGAATTCACTTATATACAGGTCTGTAGAGAATAAAAGAGTACTTCAGGTTCCATAAAAGTTATGCTTAATGACTATTTTGATTGCTGTGGTTTTCACCTTAAATTGTAGGTTTAAGTGTTCAATGTATTTCTTTGAAACCTATCACTGGAGAATTTTATCTAAAGTTATGCAATATTCAAGTAATCAAATTGGCAGGATTTTACTTTTTATTTTTTCATCCTGACTATAACTAGTTTAGTATTAGCCTGTTAGCACTGCTGTTTTTTCATTACTGTTTGTTAATTGTTTTTATCTGGATTATAAGTAAATATTCCTATAGTCCCATATAAAAGAGAATCTAAAATCAAAACTAAAAAGTACAGACTTTCTCAAAGGTCTATGTAGAAATAGAACTATGTTGGTAAATAAATGCAATGGAATAAATAGAAAATTAAATTTTTAGTTAAAAAAAATTTATGTTTGCTTTGCTTAGCCTAAGGGGAAACGTCAAAAGGTCTGATATATAAAAAAAACTGCCACTCACCCACTGAAAATCAGCTCTTTTGAAGATGCTGCAGTTCAGGTCCTCTTAAACTCGGGTATCTAATGGAAAAAGTAGCTTCATTTTAAAATATTTTCTATTAAATAAAAGTTATTATTATTAGGGTCTGATATGGACACACAATTTGATAAATATTTATAAGCCACTAAGGGAATAAATATCTAAGAAGTTAGTAAATGCACAGTTTCTGAGTGACTCAGTCGTGATGTTTCTCCCCAGGTTTCCATTCTAGATCTGTGCTCCTCATTCCTTCTACCTCACTAGCACATTTTGACACTGACTGTTCTGCAGTGATACTTGAATGGAGTTTTTGCCTAAGAACCATAAGTTCAGGCACCAAATACTCATTTTTTAGTACATTCTGTGACCACAAAGACATGTGAAAAACTGTTTTTCCTTTCAATTTTGACTGTGCAGTACAATTACAAAGGTCAGTCACTTTGGAAGTTTCATGCCACATTTCTGTCTTCCATTTTCCCTATTTCCTGAATGTTTCTTATGATACCTTTCTTCATAAAATATTCTATGAAGACTTTAAATGAAAGGTGAAATACGGAATTATTTAAATCAGGAGAAAGACAGAAAAGCTGCAGGGTAAAGCTGCCACTCAAAGGGAGCTTGGCAAGCTGGAAAAACCTCATGAAGCTCAATAAAGGAAAATGCAGAGTCTTGCATTTGAGACACAGTTCTCCTATGCAGTCTGGCTGCTGATGAAGTAGAAAGCCATTGGGTTATCTAGAGAGGCTGGAATATGCATCTGAGATTTTGACTGGGCCAGGCCCAGAGAAACCTCATTCAACTCCAGAGTGGAATCAGGGTTGAAGTTGCTTTGAGTCAAGCACCAGATTAGACATCTCCAGAAGTTGCTTCTGAGAAAAAAAAAAAAAAAAAAAAAATAAAAAAAAAAAAAAAAAAGAAATAAAATAAAATTCTTTATCTCTGTCTCAGCACTGTTTCTTTCAGTGTTGTATCTGAAAAAGCTACCGTGGTGGTCAGAATCTGAAAGTGCACAATGGAGTCACATATTTCTTACATTTCTCTCAAAATATGTATGGTAATTTAGGGTGCAAAAGGAAGCTGTTGTCTCCTCCATTTATTGGCTTCTCACCTCTTAAAACTACAACTGAAAAGAATGTCTTTCTTCTATGATTAGATCTAAAACGCCACGAGACCACACAGCAGGTTGCTTTCTCTCAACCATAAATTTTATCGCCGCTACTTCCCGAGTTCTCTACTAAAAATGGACAGCTTGTGAAATACTTCAACCTGTCTGGCTTCTGACAGGTCTTCCTACAAAACTCTGAGTTATCCAAGAACACTCTGTAGCTGTCATGACTATCACTCCACAAACCTGACTTCTAAAGAAAAATCCAGTGGGAATCACAGAATAACAGCAACACTAGCCAAAATGTCCATCTTTCTGGGGAAGAGCACACAAGCAGAATTTACTTTTGTGTCATAACTCTGTATTTGGAAAGAATGCTGCTCCCAATTTTATATGAATGACCAGACCACTGCAACCGCTAGAATATATACATACATACATACATACATTTTTTTGGGGGAAAACACTGGTAAAGATCAGACACTGTTTAAAAAACTAAAACACTGCAGAACCTTACTGCTAGGTCAGTTATTTAATTGGTATTGATAATGACATAAATTGAGCATATGGGACTTTTAATCAACTAGTAATAGTAATAATAATATTGATGATGGTGATAATGATTAATACTCTAATACTGTTTTATCTAACATCGCACTAGATATGCTCCATGACTTGGATACCTTCACTATGGAAAACCCAGGTTACACAAGGAAATACTGAATTTGTGTCAAGAAAACTGCTTACATAGTAACACACTTATTGACTTAATCAAAAAATACAAAATTACTCTGCTTTACAACACTTAGAAGATCATTAGACAGTATCTCTCTTCTGACATATTAACCCTTCTACAACCATGGCAATATATAAATGTTGGGGTTGGTTTTCTTCGGGTTTTTGTCTTTTAGTAAATATAAGGGTAAAACCCAAAACTTTGGGGTTCGAAAAGCAGTTATATTGGGATTGTTGGATGATTTTCAGACTATGAAGTTTTAAATGTGTTCTAATATTTCTAAATTGCTGGAACCAGAGAAATTAAATGTACTTTCCTTCATGGCTTCCCTGCAGTTTTCTCCATCTGGTTTTCTCTAACTACTCCAACTTCCATCAGGCTAAAGATTCTAAAATGCAGACTGCTTTTGTAGAGTTTCTGATGTAAAGTTTCTCCAGAGTCACATTAACAAAGATATGTGTAATGCACTTTCAAAATGCATAAACCTGGCATTCCTTGACAGAGTTTTCTTGCCAGTACATTAATTAGGAAAATGTTCCTTATTACTATCTATTTAAATTACCAGTGTTTAATTAGGTATTATTGATGAACTAAGGATTGATTTCTCATATCAGTGTATATTGGTCCAGGCTCTCACCCACTGTAGCCAAGTTTTCTCAGAATAAAAGCAGAGTGAGAAGGTGACCTTGCATCCTGGCAATGCTGGATGCCAGCTGATCCAATGGTTGAAGACCAGAGGAATACAAAAGTCATTCCTATTCATTTTAGTTGCCAAAAGCAGATTGAGACTGTCTAGGTAGACCTATCAGCTTTATGAAGAAAGGTTTTTCCTTTTTAAGAGTTATTATGAAAATTCTGTGCCCTCAAAGTCCCTCCAGAAATACTTTTGCTGCAGAGCTATTGTGCTGGAAATGCCTTTGTTGCGAGGGGGATTAAGCAATCTCTGGTGTAATCCACTATTGTATCCACTGACTTCTTCACTAAAACTGTATTCACTATTTTGAAGAGTTACCTCTAAGTCTACTGAACTAACTACACTTCCAACAAATGTTTGGAAATGTATTTTTTGTTTATGTGGAACGAAAACTAGACGATCTATAGGCAAGACAATCCATATCTCTAAGGTGAATTAGCAAAAACTGCACCACTAGTATTTCTGAAAACTCTTTGAAAAGATGCAGTAAAGAAACAGAGATACCAGAAAGTTCAGCAATCTTCTGGTACTTGTGTTCAAACCACAGTTTATGGGGGAAACTGGTTACAGTAAAGTAAGAGCAAAATCTACAGAATGAAGATAAAAGGTTTCAGTTTGTAAACCATGCTAAAGAACACACACTCAGACACCATTATTCTCTTGAGCTTCCAAATTCCCACGGTTAGATTTTACTGTCTGTAACTTAAGCAATCATTGAAGGAATTCCTGCAATGCAACAGATCATAGACTTAAACTCTCAATTCATAATCACCCATTAAAAATTTCTGCCTCTGTCAGATTTGTGCTTTAGACATAATTGAGAAATAAAGCTACAAAAACAACAGAAAATAGCCTGATATTGTAAAATTTATTGACAAGAGGAAAACAAATATTGCAAAATAACCCTCAAAGAGAGTCAGATGTTTGAGTCTGCTCTTTGGACCTCTATGAATTCAAGAACTAGAGATGCTTAAGTTAAAAATAATGATAATAGCAATAACAACAACAACAACAAAGTTAGTTTGTCAATACTTACACAAGCTGATTGATGTGCATGTAATGAGTGCATCATGAAATGATTTTTTGCCCTAGCATCCTCAGAAAAAAAAACCAAGAGCCTTTCATTTCCTGGTAAGAAGATACAATTAGTTCCAACCTTTCACTAGTTTAACTTCCCCAGAACCCTTTGGTATAATTATTTAAAGAGATGATAAATAATGACAGTATCAAATACAATGATATCTATAACACATCATCTTCTATACCAACAAAACAATAATCATTATAAAGGACTTGACTGCAGTGCTCTGTATTCCTATGGTGGAATGTAATAAATGAATAAATTGAATATTGGGTCTAAGTTGTAGCTTCTTCAGAAAAAAAAAGGGATGAGCAAAAAAAAAAAGCATCTTGGAGAACTGAAAGAGCTGCATAATCAATGCCTCCTTTCTTAAGTTGCACATGATGAATGAAAACTAATAAAACAATAGATGTGTCTGATGTTAGAATTCAGGATCCATCACTTCACAGGTTCACAGTCATTATTTGATCTCCATAATTATACTGAAAATTTGAATTAAACTGAGAATAATTAAAGAAGAAAATGAGCTGAACCTCATTTCAAAAGAAGACTTGGCTACAGTTTGAAAATATTTTTGCACATATACCTTAAATTTGTATGACAATGGAAATATGATTACACCAAAAATAGGAATTAATATTCAGATCCACTATTTTTAGATGTTATATCAGAGAATACAGAAATAGTTAAAAAGTGGCAGGTGATCATCTTGACACAAAAAAAGAAAAGAAGAAAATGTCTTTTTTTTATTTTTTAAGGACTCAGTTTCCCTGTTCAGTTCATTTCTGAGCAGTGGGAACACTGGTACCAGCACAGCAGCATGAAGGCCAAGGAGCAGTGGCTAGAGATAAGGACAGTTAAGCCAGTATTGCCTTCAAAGAAATTCGTGTGGCACCCTTCTCCAGGGGAGAATTCAGTCCCTGGGAAAAGTCCGTGCTCCTCATCTAAATGAGGCAGCTGCTAAAAACCTGCCGTGCGTGGGCTGCACCATGACCCCAGCGCCTCTGAAAGCACTCTGGCTGTGACCACTCTCACCCCTAATCTGATCCCTGAAAACCAAGCCTTAGAAGATGTATAATGCACTTACTCACTTCTGAACATGCTTTAAAGCTATCCCTTGCAGCAGATGGAGTTTATTTTGTAATCTTTTTACAGCAGCTGAGTGACAAAAAATATGCTGCAATGGAGTCCAGAGTCAGTGTTTCCCTTCAAATAATTTGAAATGTTATAAAAATTACTTTGTCTAATCGAGGCACCCTTTCCTGTTCAAAAGGAAAGTTTAATTTATTGTCAATGACATCTGATTATATATTCGCTAATTTATTTTTCATTAATGGGTGAATTTGTTAGTCCCTGAGTCTCAGTGATAGCCTCAAGAACTCAGCACTAGAAAACCTTTGATTATCATTTACAGATTTATAAATGTTTTAGTGATCTAATCAAAGGAACAATGTAATATGATTTAGTTAAGTATTATAAAAAGAGTTAGTGACCACCTAGTCTATCTTTGCACAATTTTTGAGCAATTTTGAATAAGAATGAATTTCAGAATTTCAGTCTGTTTGGAAATAATTTATGAACAGAATTAGGACAGACACTCTTGAATATGTTAATTTTTCTAAGTTGTTTCCCCAGCTCTAATAAATGTTAAAACTGAAAATTTTTAGAATCTGTATCCCCATTTCAGCTTGAATTTCTCACAGAGAAGAATCTGACATAATCTGGAAGCTCGCTTTTTATCTTGTTTTTCCAGACAACTGAAAGTGAGGAGTGAGGGGGAAAGAGGGCCTATACTATTCTGTACTAAGAATATAGTACGTATGTATTATAGACATATTTATCTATGTACTATAATAAGAGCTCTATGATATCATTCTATAATGACTTTTTTTTTAATTTAACATGCACTTGAAAAGATGGACGGAGGACTTGACGGTGCATTTCAGCTACTACATACTTGTTTCAACATAATATATGCTTTAGCTGATTTTACTTCCACTTCAGTTTTTTATGGTAATTGCCTACTTATCCTGTTCTCATCAACTAATCGGGAGTAATTAATAGATCTCTAATTGACCAATAATAACTACTGTATCTTGTTTTGTTAATTAAATGGTGGTTTTTTAGGAGAATATTTAATTTGCTGTAGTAAAGTTTTTTTGCTTGTAGTAACTTTTTTTTTCTTGGCAAGGAAGTCAATGTATTTATTACATTATTATTTTTTATTTTTATTCTGCCTGTACGAGGCAGTGCATGCAAAGCTCCTAAGAAGATTATGCATAACACCTTATATCTGCCATAAAAGGGCTCAGCTGAAGCTTATGTTATTGTTAAATGTCTTGTAAAAGGAATCTGTGACAAAGTTTCAGTTACAATATGGAAAGCATTCCAACACAGGAAAAAAATCAAAGAAAAAAGGATGATTTCCCCCAGAGATAATTTGCTAGGGATCTTATTGTGGGCTAACTCCCAGTTTACGGAGTCTTTATTGAGATCCCAAAGAAGACACTGTACTGCAAGGGTTACAATTACCATCAGCCAGAGCTGTCCTCAGGCCCCTAAAGTTAATGATTTCAGTGATCTGGGATGCAGGACTGAAGCACATGAGGGAACAAGGAGAGCCCCTGTGGCCACTCTTCCACCACATAACCTGTGCCATAGAGCTGGTGCTCTTTGCAGAGAAGCAAGACACGTACAGTGATCTCTGGGGAGAAGGTCTGAAGTTGCTCATGGAAGGGAGCCTTCACACCTACCTCAAAGCAGTGTCTGGAAAGTCAGGTGGCAGTCTTAGGCGAACAACCAGTAAATGACATGATTTCACATCCAGTTCCTGTTGTGACCACTTCTTGCCACACCCAAAACACCAATTTGGTGGTGCTTAGTCCTCAGATGCAGCAAATCAGTGTGCAGGGATGAGCAAATTATTTTTAGCCTCATCTTAGTGTCATTTAGTTTCACAAGCTCCACCATCACTCTTAAGACTTGTATAAAAAACAAGAAACTAGAATTCACACGGTGTTGACTCAGTAAACTGAAGACTGCATAGCTTCTTTTTCAAGTGTTAAAGGCCCACAGTTGCTTCTGTTATTTTAGAGCTCCTAAAAAAGCACGCTCTCGCGTCATTCCACAATGCAGTGCAATTTATGTAAGCTCATGAACCAATACAACGCATGCAAGGTCGATCTGTTCACAAAAAAGAAGAGGTCAATAGGTATTTAGGACTCCACAAAGTATCATCTAAGAGCTACAGAACCACAAAATAAAGTTCTTCAATTTTTCCCCTTAATCAATTATTATTAAAAATGTAAAATAGTAGGAAATATTTGCCTTAGTCTTACAATTTCTGAAGGGGAAAAAATATTCTTTAACATACCCAAGGGCTTTTTCTTTTTTTTTTTTTTTTTTTCCAGTGAAGATTATCTTTCTGTGAAAAAGACAAGGACATTTTTTTCTTACACAAATCTCTGCAAATAAGTATTACAATAGAAAATACGGCCAAAGAAACATGCTTGGCACAAGGCTGAAAAGATTTAAATTGGGTGATATGTAGCATAATAAATAAAATCTTTTTTTTTTTTTTTTTTTTTCCAGAAAAGAATGAACTGTTCTGCCTGACCTCAGTCAAATGAGAATGCTTTTCACCCATAATAAACTACTGGTATTGTCTCTCAGAGGCCACACCTTACATAAGCAGTGACCTTCATTTCCCTTTAGGCAGCCTGGAAAGCACAGGGGGGCTTTTGAATGTACAAATGCTTTTTTTCTGCTACTGTGACTAATTAATCTTTACCTTATTTAAAGGAGAACACCACTTTGGAATCAAAAGTAAAGCAACACCATGTAATCTCATGTGTGATGCTCCTGCAGTTCAAGTTCTGGAACTCTACAGAGGTTATTTTTGTCTCTTGGTATGTCAGTTTTGCTGCATAAAGGCAGCTATTTATTTTAAGTAATATGTGATCCTTGGAATCTCTCCAAGCTGTAGTGGTTCTTTTGACTATATGCTTACAGGACAGGGGACTGTTGTATTGTGTTTTATGTGTGTCCTCGGTCTTAAACATTTGCTACCAGATCTGAACAGCCTGGCCTTTTCTCATCTGTAAAGGAGAAGAGCGTGAAGTCTGTTTCTGAAGAAAGACTTAAAAGGAAAATAAATCTAGGATCCTTCTAGCAGGTAGTATGGAATTAATTGGAATATTTAATAAACCCTGTGTTGCTAAATATCATATTCAGTTGGAAACAGCTGTTTTGAATATGCAGAAGCTTTAAAAAAAAATGGGAAATTTTCCATGATTGGGAGAACTTCAAAGTGCATTTTGGTCTAACACACAATTATTTCATATTAATTTACATATAATAATAATTGTAACATACAATTATTTTATACTATTTCAAACTACAAATTATTAAAATGAAAGCTGGAGAATTAAGTGTGGGCTATAGGGGTAGCAAATCCTCATAAATAAGGCAGAGGTTCACAATGCAGTGGTTTATCAGAACTCAGTAAATTAATTTCTCTCGATGTGGACTTTTTTAACATATTCAAGGAAAACAAAACCATTGAGGACCTGCAGCTCAGTCTTACTAGAACATCTAATGTGGCTGGTTCTGAAGTTTTCAATTTAGACTGGAAAATGTTTCTAGCATCCCCAAGCTGATTTTAGGATATTGCAGTCCGCTTATGAATTCAACACCAAATTAAAGGTGACTGTGCTGAATCTGTGTCACAGGCTTTATTCAAATAATTGATTTTTTAAAATAAATAGTCAGACTGGGTTAACTGGGTTTGTTAATTAATAGTGACTCAAGCATCTCTAGTTTTTACACCCTGCCATTTCATAGGTTTCATAAATGTGTAACTTCTGATCTAAATCTACAAAATTGTTCCCTACTGCTCAGCTGATTAATATCTTATTCAATGTAATGTTTCATGCTAATAAATGTATGTTTAAGCAGGCAACATAGCTGAATAAAAGTAATATTAATAGTTATAATATGAATAAATAATAATATAATAACAATGCAATCTGAATAAACACTAATTTTCCCATTTGTTCATTTCAGAGTGGCTGACTTGAACACAAAGCTGGAAAAAGATTGGTGTGTCAATAGCTAACTTCAAAAGAGTATTCATAAAAATTTGGATTAAACATATCCAGAAGAGGTTGTTTTCATGCTCAGGATATCAGTACATTTGAAGCTATACAACATGCAGAGGAAGAATTGAAAAGCTGAAGGGAAAAATTGCTGTGATAGGCAAAAAGCAGCTATTTCTCATTTTATATTGAAATTCAAACCATTTGGGACCTGAGTCCTTCGGCAATTTTCTACATAGGAATTCATTTAATGATGTTATTATTTTTGCCTCAAATTGATAAAATGGAAGACATTATACTTTTAAATACTCCTTTCATATGTGGAAAAGATCAGAGAACACTGAACTCCTCCAGATCTGATTTTCTGCTAGAGCAGAACAGGATTTCTGGCCAGCTCACTGGTGTACAAAGCATAACCATCCATTCACAGAGTATGACAGTAATGTTAATAGTCCCTCTTTGCTATAGGCAAGTACAATGGTTAAGTATCACAGAATATGCTGAATTGCAAGGGACCCAGTCAGAATCATCGAGTCCAACTCCTGGCTCTGCACAGGACACCCCAAGAGTCACATCATGTGCCTGAGAGCATTGTCCAAACACTTCTTCAATTCAGACAGGCTTGGAGCTGTGACCACTTCCCTGGGGAGTCTGTTCCAGTGCCCAACCACCCTCCGGGGAAAGAACCTTTTTCTAATATATAATATAAACCTCCTCGACATAACATCATGTTGTTGCTTTGACTCCCGTAACTTTCCATGAGAATGAAGGGATCAGTGCCTGCCTCTCCACTTCCCTTCTTGAGGGAGTTGTAGACAACAACGAGTCTCCCTTCACTCTCCTCTTTTCCAGGCTGAACAGACCAAGTGACCTTAGCCAGTCCTCATATAGCTCATTGTCCTCCTTTGGATGCTCTCTAACATCTTACTATCTTTCTTATATTGTGGTGCCCAAAATTGCCTCAGTATTGCAGGTGAGGCCTCCCCAGTGCAGAGCAGGGTGGGACAATCCCCTCTCCTGACTGGTTGGCGATGCTTTGACTGATGCCCCCCAGGACACGGTTGGCCCTCCTGGCTGCCAGGGCACTGCTGACTCACATTCAACCACCAGGATCCCCAAGTCGGCTTCCACAGCACTTCTTTCCAACATCTCATTCCTCAGTCCGTATGAACACTGCCCCATCCTAGGTGCAGAATCTGGCACTTCCCCTTGTTAAAATTCACGCAGATGGTGATTGCCCATCTCTCTTGTGGGGCTTCTCTGCCCTTAAGGGAGTCAACAGCTTCTCCCAATTCAGTGTCATCATCAAACTCAGTATTCCTTCGAGTCCTGCATCCAGGTCATTAACGAAGATGTTGAAAAGAACTGGGCCAAGGATGGAGACCTGAGAAACCCCACTAGTGACCAGACTCCATCCTGATGTTACTCCATTGTCTATAACTCTTTGTGCCCAACCTGTGAGCCAGTTGTTCACCCATCACATAGCATGTTTATCCAACTATGTGCTAGACATTTTGTGCAGAAGGATCCTATGAGAGACAGTATCAAAACTTTACTCAAATCCAAAAATATTATCATATGGCTTTTCTGGATCAGCTAGGTGAGTTACCCTGTCACAGAAGGAAATCAGGACAAACAAGACTTCCCCCTCATGAAGCCGTGCTTCCTGTGACCAAAGACTGCATTGTCCTCCAGGTGTTTTTCAGTGCTTCCCAGAATAATCTTCTAAGTGTAATAGAGACATTTTCAAATGCATTCACTGCCAAAACAAGCTGTGTATCCTTCTAGGCTAGTTTATACCACACTTACTTTAGAGTTTCCCTAAAGTGCAATGAAAATCAAAGTACTATTTCTGAACCATTTTCATACTGATATAAACTAAAAAACAAGCACTGTGTCATGGTCTGTGAACCCATATGGTTTTGTCTGGTCAGTTACAGATGTCTCTGGAGGAGCATAGGAATGCAGGTACTTTATTATTTATATCCATTATTCCTACAATTTGCCCCATTTTTCATGATTGAATTTGCCAAATACTTGCCCAAAATTTATCTCAACTTCTCCTTATCCTGATGACCTCTCTGTATCTTGCCATGTTTTACTGTGCTGTCCCTACAGTATCACACTTTACTGTGCTGTTCTGAGAGGGTGGAGTGGTTCTGCACCCAGTGTGCAAACCGAGGTGACACAGCAGCTGCGTGTGTAATGGCTCACAATGCTCTCTTGCTTTATTCCTCTTTTCTTTTTTTTCCTAAAAATATTTGGGGATTTTGAACAAAGAAGAAAATTTAAGGTGAATTTCATAAAAATATGCAAGAATAAGATTCTCAGTATAACAGTAAATTCACTACCTAACATTGTGTATGTTAAATTGCAATTATTTTTCTTCCTACGTTTACCCTACTACATATATCAACACGGATCTCAGTCTGCTATTTTACCACTCAGTCCCTGTGAGCACCTTCTGCATCTTTTTTGTCATTACCCTTGCCTTCATTATCCTGAATAACTTAGCAAACTGTGTCACTTCACTGCTCATTCTCTTTTTCAGATCACTGATGAATACGGCCCCAAGGGACTCCATGGTGATTTTCTTCCAGTACAAAAACTGACCATTAACTCCTACTCTCCATTCTATAAGCTGTTGCTCTGAGTGGCAAATGTGCAGAGTGGGAGGCTTCTTTATATACTTACACCTTTTAAAAAATTATTCCGTCTAACTTATAATTATGTCTAATACATAAATGATATTTTTAATGATATAAATATATTCCTGGAAAGAGACTTGGTAATTATTCCTTTTAAACGAACATTTTTTTTTCTTATTGGAAGTAATTTAGGTTTGCCCTCTGTCACACCTTGACATTTTTGCTCTGCTTCTATTTTTTATGTATGTGAATCATTCGCTTTTCAATACCGACCTGTCAGAGACTTGTATATTTTGAAAAGAAGCCAAGTTTCAGTATCATTATACTTACACATTCACCCTGAGGCATAATTGTTCTAATACACAATTTTCATCCTGCAATTTAAAGGAGAGTTAGTGTGTCTTTTTGCCTTCCAGTAGCTGTCATAGGATTTCAGTATGCATTGGATAACTCGAGCCCTTTCCTGTTCCCATGGAAATCAATAGTAACACTTCATACCCATTAAACTCTATCAGAGATAAAAAATGGGATCTAGGTAATTAGGACCCACTTTTGTTTGATCACTGGTTCATTTGAAATCAGGAGAACTGTTAGTCAGGAAAGAACAGGGTGGGTTGCAATGAGCTAAAATTTTCAGGCAACACAAACAAAGGTGAAATGCTCGGAGTTCCACCCAGTGAGATCAACACTATTCCCACCCCCTCACCAGGCAGACATGTCACACCATGCCAGGGCAGTGCCAAGCTGAAGGAATGGGGGCTCACCACGGCTCAGATGCACCCTTGGGAGCAGCAATGCCTGAGGCACAGCCAGGGAGAGCGGGAGACTCCCAGTAAGCAAAACCTGTGTTTGCAGCTGTGCTGAATGAGACCTTCACTGAGTCCTGAAAGGGGAGACCCGGCCAAAGATCTCCATTTGGGTTTTCTAGTCTCATATATAACCTGAGCACTGCTCAGCATCATGTCACCTAGTCCAAAGTGTGATGTTTCCATGTGTACCAAAGGACCAATCCAGGACACAGAGAAAGTAATGGAAATTCACCATCCATGTATCTTTTCTTCAGGTTTCTGCATCACGGTGCCTCAGAGGCTCTTCTATCAGGCAAGACTGAAGACAGTTTCAACCCAGTTCTCTGAAAAAATTAAGCCAAATATCTGACATTTTACGTGGACTATTGTCATCTTTTGGTTGACAAAATAAAATATGTTTAGTTGAAATAAATATAGGGAAAAAAAATGTATTTTCCATAAAAATCCCCCAGTTTTGAAAGACTTACAAAAGCTAAACATCACATATAGGAGAAGTTATAGACTACTCGAAATACAACTTATTATTTAAAAAACGGAAGAAGAATTTGCCCGATTTATCAGTACCTGAAAGATAAAGAAATTTCAGAATCCACCTGGTAGCAATACTGCACACTAGAAGGGCAAAAGGTAACAGAGAAAGGCAGTGAGACTCAGTAAAATACAATTATTTATCTCTCAAAGGAATATAATATAAGTATTGATCACATACAGTGTATTTAGGAACTTAAGATCCAAACTTCACAGTAAATGCCTTAGGAAAACTGAAAGGTTTCCCAATAGTGTAAGTTTTTTGACTCCAATGAAGGCAGTTTAAAGCTTTGTATAAAGACATAACTACACTGCTTTCCTACTGTGAGTCAAAGATGCTACACCCCACATAGCTACGTATGCTTAGAACCCAGTCAGTTCTTACTGTCTTCAATATGTCTTTATGTTGTATTTAAATGAACAAGTGCAGTATCATTTTCTAAAAATATGAATATCCAGTTATTTCTTTAACAGCACGTTTCTTTATTTTGTGTATTTTTCTAGAACTCATGAAGAACATAATCCAAGACACGCTATGTAAAAATAAAACACATGTTATGCACATGCTTTACCGAAGTAAAAGTCAAATAAGTTTCATTTACTCCATACCTACTGTGGTTCATCTTTGGCTTAATGACTACCTAAAAAGAACAGAAGCAAGCAGGAAGGCACTAACTTGCCACTCCGCCTGACCCCAGCCCTCAGTTTCAAACACCAATCTCAATTTGTGCAGACCTCATTTATTCTCAACTCCAATCCCATATTCACTTTTCGTATTACTTGTGCTTACGGTGTTCTTAACCAAATGTAGGAAAAGTACAATTTCCTTACAAATCTCTGAAGCAGAATAAAATAGCTTATGCTGAAAATTCCTACAGATTGGTGTATAAAAATCAATTTTATTCTTGATAAAGCGCTCTGTGACTTGCAGAATTTCAGATTTGTGGTTCTCCTTATGTTACAGCTGTGCTTGGGATCCATAAAACTCTCAAATTTAGAAGCTAGCATTTGTGGAGAGGATGTTCCAGGTAACTTTATCATGACTGTTGTCAAAAGACAGATAAAGGTATAAAATAATGACCTGGATATCCTGAAATCAGCATTGTATGGACATTGTATGGCCACTACAAATCATGCAAAACCTGCAGAGCTAATTAAAAATTCCGTTCAATAGAAAAATCAGCATGACAGAAAAAAAGTAACTATGAACAACCACTTTATTTTCACACTATGTTGATGTTCTGTGAACTAGCACACACTTAGTAACTAAAATATTCTAAGAGCACGTTCCGACCTGACAATCTGACCTTTGCTTTCACCCATCTTGCTCTCCAATTTTTCATCCCTTAGTTTTCTTTATAGCAAGGCATTGATCCTGCAATCTGAAACTTGTCTTTATTGAGCTTTAAAAAAAAATAATCTGTATTTTACAAGTCTGATTTTGCACTGAACAGGCCTAAAATAGCAGTGCAAGTTATTAAAATAAGCATAACTGGATAAAAAAAATGTTCTACCTGTTCTTTAGAATGCATTACACCTATCAAATGACTAGAGAAAAAGAAAAGAGCACATTCTCAGCACAACTTTTACCTTGCCTGGTTATCATAATATTTTTACAGTTGTAGGAAACAACCCCACTAACTAGAAAAAAAGCAAAATAACTTAAATAGCAATTACTACCCCTGATACATTTCACAGATCTTTGCTATCCTCTCAGTTTTCAAGTACACAGACCTATTTTGGTTCTCTGAATTCAGTACTAGTTTTGATTTCTTTTCAACAAAATAGCTATTAAAATTGACCTATTTAGAAAACTTGCAATACCATATGGAAAGGCATTTTCAAAAACCTTACTTTTTTAAATAGGGGAGCTAAAACATCAGAAAGGCTGCCTGTATTTGACTATAAGGAAAAGCAAGTGAATTTAGATAAAGAAACTGAGATTGAATAAATTTATAGAAATGTAATTTCATATGATATATTCCCAGTAGGTCTGGTAGCCAGAGTATATTTCCATTCTTCTGAACCAATTACTATTCCTCAAACAAAACCTTTGACAAGGATCAAAACATAAGATACTCTTTTGAACTATAAGGTGTTTATAAGAGATAGGGCATGTTGCAGCAAGTTGAATGCAAACTTTACTATTAGGTGCCTATGGAATAACCTTGGTGTATTTGAATAATTTTATGCAGAAATACAACAGAACGACTTGCAAGATGGAAGCATATTAAGCAAATCTGTGAGCAATATGCATCTATTCCCAATGCATTTGTAGTTATTCTGCTGAAGTTAACAAGGTAGAAAAGCAAAACACTGACTGTTATCAACCTCTTTCCTATAATACCAGTACTTTTGTAAAACTGGAGCAACAGTAAGTAAAGTAAAAACAATGCAATGTAAAATTTTAAAAGTTTTTTTACATCAATAGAGCTTTGTCAATAATTTCGGTGGGACTGACTTCACCAAAATGCTGCAACACCAAGTTGGAAGGCAATTCAACACATTTGTTGTGTTCCAGAAGTAAAATAAGTTCAGGTCTTTCTGAACTTAACAGAAAGTACGGTTCAAACTAAGCCTACAGACTATCACATGAGAAGATTTCGATTGTCAAGAGTTTTACATTCAACAGATCAGACAGATGTCATCTACTTGACTTTTCATCATCATTTTAGGCTAAATGCAAAAAAGGAAATTCAGTTCCAGAGTGCTTCACAGGAAAGCTTTGTATTTTCTTTATCTTTATCTTTCTTTATTTTAAACTAAGGTAAAGCTTGTACGCATCTAAATTTGAAAAGACATGAGAAGTTTAGTACAGCAAACATAAAAGAAGTGTCTTTCAGTTTTGTTTTCTTTCTAGGTAAGGGTAGGTAAACGTCAAGAAAACTCTTTAATTTTATATTCTAAAAAAGAATGATTTATGGGTAAGAGAAATCAAATTACTTACCTATAACAGGAGATTTTTGAAGGTAGTTCCCTGTTTCCCTAAAGGTAACACTGAAAGATCTGTGATGATTCACCAGTTTGTACTACAAAGTTAGGAGGCAGAAACTCCACTCTATTAAGAAAAAAAACCAAAAAAACAAAAAAACAAAAGCCAATAAAGACAATTAATCATAGGAAACATGGAAGCAAAAAGAAAGTATTCACCTTTTTCTCACCTGTAAAAACCCCCCAGAAATTTCAAATGAGAAAAAAACAGATGAGCTGAAACTTCTGGCAGAAACACTGATAAAATCAAGGAAGGAGAATTGTCATTGCTTTGGATTCTTGGTCTCTTTGGTTCCCAACAGAGACAGTCAGGTGTTTGTATCTTTTAGCTTTAAATACAGGTATAAATCTGACCTTTTGCATAACTGAGCTGGAAGGACTACTGGTACTTTCCAGGGGTTTAGTTCACTGAGCAGCCCAGTACTGCAGTACATGCTTTCAACATAAACAGCAGCTACAGCTCATGTAATTTAGCAACCTCCTGTCCACCTCAGTGCAGCAAAATTTATTTACTGAGTACTAACCCTTAGATATTACTGACCACCTCTGTACAGCAGAAATATGCTGTGAGCAAATAGCAAATGCTGTAGGATGGAAATGTGAGCACATGAACCCAGAGGTAAGGATCATGAATCCATAATGCAAAAATGGAAATGCCTATTCAGAAGCACACAGCTGGGAAAGGTTAAAAGCAGAGGGGAGAGAGAAAATGCACTGAAAGCAAAGTCTCACTATTTCTAATTTATTGAGCCCTGAATTAGTATTTGAATATTAAAGAAAGGACTTTTAAACGTTAACTAAGACAGTTTCTGTCAAATTTAAAAGGAGGTTATTTTATGGAAAGTCTGATGATGTTCATACCATGAAGGATCTTGTCGAGTTCTTTAATTAGTGGACATGCATTGAAACTGAACTGAGAAAATAAAATCCATGTGATTTGGAGTCAAAA
The DNA here is from genome assembly GCA_035583135.1 of Lophotriccus pileatus. Taxonomy (NCBI): domain Eukaryota; kingdom Metazoa; phylum Chordata; class Aves; order Passeriformes; family Tyrannidae; genus Lophotriccus; species Lophotriccus pileatus. The sequence goes on along the minus strand of JAWWES010000133.1, from coordinate 8,706,135 downwards.
ATTCTACAGAAAAGCTTCAAAGGATCACTCATCAGCTAAAATGACGCAAGGTAAACCTCTCTTATATACATGCTCTTTCTTAACTCACATCCTTCTATCTTTAATGCATCCAACACAATGCAGCTGATTGAATGTTCCATGATTTTAATTGATGATCATAGATGGCTAAAAGGAAGGTGAAACGACTGCACATCTCGAGAGAACATGATCTATATTTGTTTAGATCTGCAGAATTAGCTTGTACAAAAGGAACTGTTGAAAACAATCTAATAAAACCATAAGCTCAGTTGCTCGAAGTGATGGCTACATCAATAACATGTGCAACCTATTATTCTGATTGACATAAGCCTTGAGTAGTCTGTCAGCAGAAGGTTATGCTGTGAAACATAATTAAAGAAAGAAAAAATTGATTACATATTTAGGTCTTGAAACTGGAAAGGTATTTCTGATTATTATTGAAATATTGAAGTGTTTCACTTTTGTTTGCACCAAATCAGTACAGAAATCTCTTCTGCAAATTTACTCCTAAATTTGCTTTTATTATAAGAATGTACTTTTCCACTCTAAGAAGTGGTTATGAATAGATAACTGATATTCTTTGAAAATACCAGTTTGAAATAGAGTAATGAAATCAAAATAATACTTCCTAATACATTTCTGGGCATATTTTTCTGTGTCTCTCTGAGAGTTACATAAGAGTAGAATAAGAGTAATTTCTAGTTTTATATGAGATAGTTTTCCTCTAAAGTTTATGGGACAACAAGCACAAGGTATGTATCTTGCTTTCATATAAGTCTCTCCAAATGATCTGGATTATAATGGGTCCCGAATAAGAGAGAAACCCAACAGTGTTACATCTGACAAAGCCTTTATACGGAGATGTCATTGTGCAAAGCCTATTTACTTTTCTTTTTGTAGAAAAGAAAGTAATTTTATTGGTCTTTATGCAGACATCAGGGTAAGATGATCAGAGATCTGTTTTCAGATGTATGTCTGAAAATACTTTAAATAGGTCAGTTAGCTATTGTATGGATCAGGTTGCCTTTTCATGAAAGGAGAATAATACAGTAGATAAAAACCTAATAATGAAGTATAATAATATTTTTATTTTCAGCAGTGTTGCAAGTCTTATATAACATGTCTCAGTTACACTGAAGTTATGTGGCCACTGTTACAGAACTAAGATTAATCTATGGCTATAACGAAAAGACTACTGTATCTCATTCTTTTTTTCGTTATACATTTTTTATAATAGTGTAACTTCAAAGCTTTCAATGCAAACACATAGTACTCCTGTACCCTGACAGGAGAATAGAGCTCATTGTATATCATTCCTTCTTCTCTGTATGACTTTGTTTGTCAGGAGAAGTGTTAAAATGAGAATGCAATCATTATTCAGCATCATGATCAAGAACCAGCTTTTCGTAGGACAATTGTCTAATTTAATCTTTTTGAAATCTATTTTAAACTGCTTTTTTTTTTCCCACTAAATGAAGAGAATGAGCCACTTCATTTCAGCTGCATCAGAATGGTTAATAGTACACATTGTGCAAGACTTAGGGAGGGAAGGAGAGGCAACAAAATGGTTCTTAGATTCTTATTTGCCTTTTCCCCTTTATACCACTCTGATAGCCAAAGGTAGGGGCTGAAGAAAACAAAGCATCATGCACAAATTCTGTCTGTCAGGCAGTCAGACTATGAATTTCAGGACTGTCAAGACTGCATATTTCAATCAGTTTTGACATTTCTTGGCATTTCTCTTCAAATTCTGCTCTCTATAAATAATTCCCTTACTTAGGTGTTATTTCTAGTTCACTTCTGAGCACATAGAAAGAAAGTGTCTCACATCTTACTATGGTTATTCTTCATCTTCACTTTGGAAACCTATACCAACAATAATCAAAACTTATTTTGCATTAAAACAATCTAGTACATCTGAATGACAGAACATATATTGCATTTGCAATTAAATGTGGCACTCTGAGATCTTAGAGAAATCACCAGCATTCTCTCTCCTTATTCAAGATGGTCTGAGTTTCCTCGAGATTTAAGAGTCATCAATAATAAAGGACATCAGTAGCATATCAGTACATAAGCTTGCTTGCCATTGTTAGAGGTCTAATGAAGTCTTTGGATATACAAAAAAAAGGAGAATTTAACATAGAATGTACACACAGTGCTGATAAGACCTGTATTAAAACACCTACTCTCCATGTCTTGTTTTGAATGATACAAACAGTTCAAAATGTGTGTGGAAAGTTAAAAGGAACCCAGAAAAGAAAAAAAAAAAGTAAATCTAGACTTCATTCTCATTGTAGTAAAAGAGTTAAAACAGCTCAGCTTTTTTGTCTTGCAGAAAAGGAAGTGATCATCCTGGGTTACGCAATCATGGAAAAATATTTAAGGCTAGAACAGGGACAATGTACGGAAAAAGTTTCACAACTTTGCTGAGAAAATCACAGAAAGCTCTAAATGTCAGAAACTGACTTCCTGTGAGCCTTGCAAAGAATCTACCATGCCTGGTTTAGCTGAGACGTGCCTCTGAGAGTTTCAAGACCTCAACTGAAATATCTCCAATAGTTGTTTCAATAATTAATTACATCTTATGTTATAAACATATCTTCTTTCATCTGAAACTGGATTCAACTTTCTGTCCCTAGAATTTCTTGGGAGTTCACAAGCTAATTGAAAAACTATGAAAAACCTTCTTCAGTGTGTACTAGAAGAATGTGCTTCCTAGTATTTCTTTCTATCTACTGAAAAGCATATATTTTGAACTTCATTCCTGAAGTTGTTTCTTCAATTCATTTTAAAAATACAGTGAAACCTGACTCAACAATTGATAATGTTTTCACGAGTGTTGCTTACAATAGAATAGTACATATCTACTTTTATTCCATATTCTCCTAGGGTTGCTTCATGACTCCTATCTTACAATTTTAAACAAGGAGCCTGGTTTAAACTGGTGTTGCTCCAAGTCTCCTCAGTAAGTGTGGTTAATATTCTTGTTTCAAGAGAAATATCGATCCATATACACATAACAACACATTGGAAATAGAGAAAATGTGATGACCTAGACTGTTCTCTAAAAACTACCTGTCTCATCAGTTTACCTCTGTGAAATTCTTTAAAATTTGGTATACTTTGTTTTAATGTTGTGGCCTAGAGTAAGCCTGTCAGGCCAGTGCAATCAAATGCTATTTTAATTTAGAGCAGCATCAATCTGGCCTGTGACTTCAGTTAATAGATATATTTTGTATTGCCTAGGAGAGGGACAAGAACTCCAGAAACTGTTAGAAATTCTCCCAGCAGATGATTTCCTATGTACAATTACTTTTCAGGTCTATCACTCTATATTGCAGATATCTTTTATTTACCACGGGCAGAAGGGAAAAAGAAATGAAGCTGTAAAACATATGTACTTGCTGATCCACACCAATGGGGACTGTACAATTCCACTCAAGCCAGACTGTTATTATTCAGAGCTGGAAAAAAAAAATCTAATACATAATCTTTAACATGAATCTAGAAGCTGTAGTCACCATGTTTATTTTCAGCTATTATTCAACTATTGATCTCTTGTCTATTTATGGAGCTGGGACTACAAGACTCTGCAGAAATAGTTCTCAAAGTGCCAGATCATTGTCAACAGAATTAGCAGGAAAAGATCTTTTCCCTATTGTAACAACAAGATGAAGAAAGTAAAATGCCAAAAGCTTTTGGCCTTTCTTTTCAGCCCCCCCACAGCTGAAATTCTTTTAGCCACTTCCATTTGGAAACCTTTTCTTCCTCATCAATTTACCTCTGCAGATTATTCACTGTTGGCAATTAGCAAGCAGGAGAAAACCTGCTGAGGAGAGCAACTTAAAAGGGGACTTAAGAATGACTGTGCCTGGGAAAAAAGCAGACAATCTGGAGCAGCAGACTTCCAACTTTCAAATACACACATTACAGAAATGAACAGCCAGAGCAACCTCTCTTCTTAATTCCTTTTATCTGGGTCTCCAATCTGCTCACAACAGTATTTAGTCCAAAACTTAGTCCACTTCAATGGGCTTGGAAAGGAAATTACTAAGATTCCAGCATTCATTCTACCCCCAAAAAAGAACAATTTAGATAATGGCTCGCTACGTTTGGATAATAACCAAATGTCACTTTTCACATCCAAACCATTTCAGTCTGGCATCTTCCAGGAAGCCCTGATGTCTACAGATAAAAACAGGGGGAAGGCTTTTCCTGCTGCCCAGTTTTCATCTGCAACATGAAGAAACTGAAGATGTTTTCAGTGATTTCAGTAAATCAGAGTAGTCAGTCTTATGTACCATGTTTATGAAGAGGAAAATAACCTTACTGCTGTGGATCAGCTTGAGATCTTTTCTTAAGGTCATAAAAGCTGCATAAACACAAGACATTGGAGGAAAAATGTTCCCCAAGTGCAACTCTATTATAACTACTGTTGCAGAAAATGCATTTTTGAACTTTCAACAATCTTCTGAGTGTCCCTATTCATGAAGCCTGCATGATATTTTAACAGAGTGAATAAGTGACAAAGGCTTTAGGTAAATTATCTTAAAAACATTGCCAGAACGCTATTAAATAAAAGATGGCTTTTCAAACAGAATGTAGAATGTCACATAATATATTATCATTAAATAACTGCTTTTTGAAGGAAAGTAAAACCAAGGATGCAAAAGTCTCTCTAGGAATATTCACTTCTCACAAACAAAATCTTAAAATACAGAAAATATTTCCAAACCCAATTAATTTCGCAGCTTCCAGCATAAAAAAAACCCTAACATACTTCTTCAAGTTGCCTGCTTCTTTTTGGTATGGCCCTAAACTATCATAACATAACAAGCTCTATGAAGAATTATGCATACAGAAAAGCAAGATAAGAAGGTTTATTACTAGGCTTTTTAAAATAAACTAAGCAAAAGTGGTCCAAATGACACAGGAATTCCCCTTGTACCTGCTCCAGCAGGCTGGCCTCTATCACTGCAGTTGTGTTCTTTCACTCCTGTTCCCAACTGCTTTCCTGCTTCAAACAGTTTCTTGCCTCCCACAGCACTGAAATCTTCTACCCCAACTAAATGAAGAGACAATCAGAGTGAGACCATTCAGTCATCATGTTGAACACTCATGCAGTTTGAAATGATTTCTCAACAGAAATTTTCTAGTAACTCAAACATTTCATAAAGGACATAAAGACAGAACCAAATTAGAAACATTTAAGGTTGGTCCTGAATTATTACATTTGATTTCTGACCTGAGTTTTCATCATGTTTGGAGATAATTCCATCTAGGCCTTTGATTTTGGAATATTCTTTACAATTTGTTTAGGTAAGAATACGTAACTGAGCAAGAGTATAGGTTTAGGTTAGATATTAGTAAGAAATTCTTCACTATGAGGGTGGTGAGACACAGGTTGTCCAGAGAAGTTGTGGATGCCCTATCCCTGGAAGTGTTGGATAGGGCCCTGAATAACCTGGTCTAGTGGAAGGAGTCCCTGTTCATGGCAGGGGGGATGGAATGAGGTGATCTTTAAGGTCCCTTCCAACCCAAATCACCCTGTAATTCCATAATTTTTTGCCATTGCAAAAGCCTTTCACATATGGTTTGGATGGGTCAGGTATGAAATGAAAAGTCTCCTTTTGGTCTGACCATCAGAACCTCTTGGTTCTAACTTCACTGGTCTCTGTGCAGTTCTGCATTTCAGGAGCGCCACCAGACAAACTGATATTAACCCTCCCTATTAAAAGTCAGATTCTTGCAGCCTATTTTTGGCTGAACATCTCCCTCACATTTAATTCTGAGCCACATCTTTTACTTTTTTTGTCACTGTTTCATCCAACCTCTCCTGCTGTCTGGTCATGTTGATGAAAGACAGGCAAGCACATGGCAGCAACACATCCTCTTCCACAGGAAGGGTGGAACACTTCACCTGCCTGCTTGCACAAAGCTCACCAGCTCTAGAAGCTATAGATATGCAATTAGGAAGCCAATTTCAGTATAGAGAGGCAAATCCAGTAATAATTTAAATAAGTGTTTCAGAGGTAAGTATCTGTGTAATACAGGGCATGCAGATTACATTCTAAGCAATCGACCTGTTTTAGAGTTTCTACCTCTTGAATATCCAGAAAAGGGTGTCCATGTATATTATGACCTGGACACCCTCCCCCCACACTACCTACTCCCATAATAGATCAGTGTGATTTACAGCCTTTGCCACTTCAGTAATGAGCACAAAATTCTGACTGGAGGTGATGTAATTGTGGGACACCAGGTCAGCCAGGCTTCATATTAATCCATCGCTCCTTATTTTAGTTAAGAGCAATGAAACTGAGAACACGTGTAAAAGATTGAGATCATTTGTTCCCAGACCACTTTCTTAACATTTTTTATGTTTTTATACAGCATTTTATCTGGGTTTCCACCATTCCTTTTGAGGATGACAGCAACTTGGTCATTTAGGAATAACATACATATGGAGGTACATGCCCTTAGACCACTGAGTTTTAAGGTTTCAAATAACTAGCATGGTAAAGTTAATTTTATAATTGAAGCATGGCTAAATTTTTAAATTATAAAACAAACCACACTAGTTTAACTCTACAAAAATGAGACAATGGTACTTTTTTTCCCCTTTTAAAGCAATATTTGGCAGTGGCTTTCTTTAGTATCTAATCGCTTTGGAAAGTTCCAGCAGTCAGAAGTCTCCTTTCTTTAAAGACAAGAAATATTAACTACTTCAATTCAATAAAACCTTCTAAGCTCACACAACATTCTCTGTAATCATTTTCATGACATGTAGATTTTTTCTTGTATTAGAGAGAATCTAATTTTGTACAATAACAGTTCCAAAGGAGTATTTGCTGCACATGGGGTAAATGGTGTGCATTTTTTGATTTGTTTGTTCATCTAAACTGCCAGAAAATACCACTGGAGGGGGAATTGTATGTTCAACATTAAGATAATCCTGGTTTTTTTCATTTCTCCTGAAAATGTTAGAGATAATAAGAAATAAGACTTGTATTTGCTTTTTGCTTTACACACACATCAAATGCAGAGAGGCTGAAGCAGTCATGGGATATGATATTAAAAGTCAAATTACGATAAAAAACGAGAATGATTCATTATAGCAGCCAAAAATTAAAAGCAAATAACAAAAGCATCCCTTTGGGGTCTTTGATTCCGTAAGGTACTAAAATACATACGTAGATTTATGCAAAGTAATATATCCACTTAAATGGAAGGTACAGTAAAATTAGGCCTTAACAGTATTACACTGAATTCTAGCTTAAAATATATAAATATACTTCTCCAGAAAGATGAATGTCCAATTTTAATTGTACATAAATATATAGATATTGGTGCTCCTGTAAAATTAAATATGCTGATAGACACCTGGTTTTATGCCTACCTCACTAAAGAAAATCCCAATTATCCTATCTTTATGTATTATAGTGGGACAAGTAAAATATCTCATGTTTCCCTCTTGTCAACACTTCCCAAGAATTTTCCTTTCTATCAGCTTCTCCTTCCTTACAGTGAGAAAGTTCCTTTGCATTAAAAGCAACTCATCACTGGAAATCTAAAATACAATCTTACTGTATTCCTTTAATTAAAGCTGTACCCCATTGCTGATTTTTTTTGTTAATTGACAAAAACGCTGATTTATTTATTTAATAAGATGCGTTTCCTCTTTTCTTCCTCTGGGAAGTGTTTTATTGTTTGCTTCCTTTCTCTTGCCTGCTTGCTGTGTAATTTAAGACTGATGCCTCCCTGTGGGAAACAAAACTTGATCAGAGAACAGCCTGCACTGTCACCTAAACAAATTATGTTTTAGTCACTGCTGATGTTGGCTCTGTCATAATGGAAATGTATAATTAATGCCTTTGCTTTTACTGCTTTGGAAAGAGAGCTCCCTGAAACTGGTTCAAGAGGGGGGATTTTAGGACTGCGCCCTTTTCCCTTTCTAACCATTAACACAATGGATTCCTGCTGCTACTTCTAAAAATGAATGATCAGGTCCCTGTTCTCTACAGTTATTTATTCAATCTACAGTCCAGGCAATTTATTATTATTAAATAATAAAAATCTGCTGTGCAGTAAGAATTTGGCAAGGAATAAGAGAGGAGGGAAAACTCAGGAACACAGGTTAAATCGTATATTTCTCCTTTTAGCAGAGCTTGAAAAGATTAAGCTATTTCCATTAGTTTCCTGCAGAGTTGCAAGCAGTGATAATAGACATGTGCTAATTTCACTATTGCACTGTGCTATGAAGCAGCATTTTAGATCATCTTTCACCTGTGACATGACTCCAAATATCTCCAATTAGCAGCTTGCTTTTTATTTTCAGTTTTTGTTGTTGAATTTATAGCAATGACTAAACATCTGGTATTATGACTGCAAATAGTCTCCATCTTCTCACCTCTGGGATGCAGTGTAGCTTTAGACTATTTATACTTTGATCTAAAATTCTAAATGGGCAAATTATTCTTCTGTAATAGGTCCTAAGTGACATTAAATGGATGGTCTCAGCTTTTTCTTTCCAAAATGGACAGCTCTCTCACCTCTTTTAGCTACTGCACTGCATAAAAAGCTCAACACAATGAAATAACAGCAACACCATTTTCAAGACTGAAATAACCTTTCATTTCTACAAAGACACATAGACACCAAGAAATGGCAAAGGCAATGACTGCAACAACTGTGTTGCAGGCACATTCTCGTGACATCAGAAACTCAGCATTTTTCATTTATTATCAGTGTCTCTGGAGCTGTACAGAAACCACACTGAGGTGGCAGAGGTATCAATCCTCAAAGAGGCATGATCTAGATTGGTTGAAAACATAGACAAAACAGTCTTGGCTTCTAAAATTATACTGCTACTCTATGCCTTTTCCTAGTAAGATATTTCTAGACGTCATTTGCATACACTTTCTTATTTCCTCAGAAATATTTCCACATTCTGAAAATCTCTAATTACATTGTTTGGTGTCATTGTTCAAGTAACATTTGTAATTATCATCATCACCCTATTTTACAAAATAGAAAAACAAGGCACAGGGGTTAAGTCATTTGCTGGACTTCTTACATAAGGGGTTTTTTTTCTGTCTGAGTTGGAAATAGATGGGAAGAGATTGTAGAGCACAAGGTCTTGAGCTGATGTAAATTAGGTTACTTACTCTGAAGCCATAAATAGCTAAGATGAATTCAGACAAGTCTTGAATCTGTCCCCAAATCTTCTGACTTCTAGTTTTATAACTGAACCACTGAAGTGTTCTTAGTCTATTTCAAATTCAAAGAGGCAGATAGATACATCTGCTGAGTGTGACACTGTTCATTGATATGCCCAAAATTATGAAACTTGCATCAAAAAAAAAGTTTGATACAAGTTCAAGCTAACCATAGTTCTCCCTAAGGAAAACTAAATCTAAAATGCCACCTCCTTTTTAAATGCAAAAAACATAATTTCCAACCATTAGTTTAGAGAAAGTAAGTGATTTTTAAAAGAATCGAGACTCAGCCAAAACTTTTCTCCTATTTTGAATCTGAATTAACTTTTTCTTTCCCCTGTGAAAACTTTCCTTCTATTCCCTCTGGCTTTTTATTATTCTACTTCTTGTTTATGGACTAGGATCTCCCGAGAAAGCACCTGGGACAGAAGAACAGGGTAGAAAAAGAGACATCTTGTTACCTGCCTTATTCAGAGAAATGTAGATCATCTAAAGATTGCAGGCGAACAGCAAATCAACTTTCAGATTTTGAATTAGGCTGGATTCCAGACCTTCTGTGGGACATCATCTTCTGTTCAGGCATTCAGGTAATGAGGCTGGGGACAGGCTCAGTTGCCTGCTCTGGCACAGCCACTGATATCCTTTGGGGAAGGGGAGGAGAGGGTGGAAACACAAGTTCCTCTGCAGACCACCGAAAACCCTTTTGTCCTGGTCCCTCCAGCTTTCTCCCTGTTGCTGATAAGCCATGAGAGTCCATTTATGTATTAGCTGATTTATGTATTAGACTGATTTTTAGGGTATACACGCAGCTGCAAATGGGTGAAACTTTTTGAGGGTGACATAAGCCCTTCAGGCTGCACATTGTTCCTACAAACACCCCGATGAAATGCTCAGTGGGCAGGACAGCCGAGACCTGGATGTGTCCTGAAGACCTGCCTCAGCATCTGCCACACTGAGGGGGCTGATGTGGGCTATTCATGCCCAGCAAGGCAGCCCAGCCCAGCCTAATGCTTCTTTTCTCTTTTGCAAGAGCAGCAGATTGGTGAAAATGAAGCCATTTATAGTCTGATACGTTTGGAGACAACAAGACCACCAGGCATATTAAAGTACAGAGAAGGCCACTTGGCCCATGCTGCTTTCCTTATTAAAATTCTCTCCCTGTTTCGATTCATACATCACATCACTTGCCTCCTTCCTCTGAAATGAAGAGTGCCAATAGGCAGACATCTGAACACAAGGAAAAGACCAAAGAGGATGCCCTTCCACAAGCTGAGAGTTTTGAGTTGTTAATGCTGATTTTCCTCACAGTAGAAACCTCATTGTCCTTAACTATTCAGCACAGCAGAGGGGCCTAAATATCAGAGCCTTCAGTATTAATAATATTTGAGAGCTAAAGTTTCCAGACTACAGGAAGTTTCCACTGAGCACTGAAAAAAAATAACAGAGGAGGGAAACTAGAAGGAGCTTTGAGGTGAAATGATAACAGCTGAGAGTCACTCGTCACCATCAGAAAAATGGGTGCACATCTGCACAGGCACCTATAAGAAGTGACTGACAGCTGTGTTAAAGGTCACAAAATCTCTCTCATGACATTGAGTGCAAAACCACATGAGCAGAAAAACACAGAAAAACAAGCTAACCCGAGAGTTTTATGCGTATACACACAAGTATACACCAGCGGAGGAGAAAAAGGCCAAAGTCTCTCTGAATGTATGAGTAACTGGGAGGAACACAATACCCCTGGGGAGCCAGCCACATTTTTCTGAAAATCTATTACTGGAAATCCTGTTTGCTAAACTTAACAGTCTGACATGGGATTCCTCAAATCACTGAAGTCAAGCGAATGTAGGAATCTCTCTGAGGTCTTCATAATGTTGCCAACAGATACCCCTGTGTTAACCTCCCTCCTGCTCAGCTATTTTGGTTCTTCTCTTTAGTTTGCAGACACAAAGGGTATAATTTATTTTAATTATTTGTTTTCAAGTTGAATGGCTACAGACTCTGAACAAGAAATATCATTAGGCTTCAGCATATCAAATAGCATTGTCAAGACGCTGTTCATTTGGTAGGCATGCTAAGAGAATGATAGCATTTTCATTTAACACATTGATATGCTGCACATATTTATAAAGGTAGCACACCAACTTATATTACAATAAAATATACTCTATGATACTGTGGCAGATATCTTGAGATAACAGCGTTATCAAAGGAGAAAAATACACAAAGGAAATATTATAGCACATTTATCATTTACATACCTTATGAGGGTAGGATCCTTATCTTTCTCACTCCAGTTGTTTCACTGGAGTGGGATAAGGATAAATGTACTATAATACACCTTTGTCTTCACAGTTATGGATTGTGCCATTCTTCACTCACAATGGGCAAAGGTAGAAACAGAAATATGTTACAGTGATCTGCCTTTTATCCATGTTAGGTTCCATATTCCTCCTTGTATGTACTGCAGCACATATAAAAATAATTATTAAATTTTAAAATTTAAAAATAAAAAATTAAAACCAAAATAAAATCAAAAAAGCTTAATATATGTTTATTTGAATTCATATCTATACCTTATCCATACAGACTGTTCAAAAAGTCCCATTTCAGTGTAACTGGGGAGCAATATCACTGGAGAGAGGGAAATTAAGCTGAAATAAAAATATTGCAAGTTGAGAATTGGGACTAAAACCTCAAGATGATTGCACAGAATCACTGTGAGGTTCCTTTATTATTTTATAATTACAAGGAAAACACAGACTTGAAAATGAAGACTAGGGCGGGCGGGGGGGGGAACCAGCTAAGAGATATAAGAGGTGCCTCAAAATATCAATACCATTGAGAATACCTTGTACCTTGTACTGTGCCTCTGCTTCCCAGTTCTAGAAGTGGCTATGGTGCCTTCTTTCCTTCCATAGGACTGGCTGTATTTTCCACAGAGGGCACTGGAGCATTTGGCCAACAGCCACCCAGCCAGGGAAGCAGGCAAGGGAGTTAGGGGAGTTTCCACTCTGCCAGGCTTACCCATGGGAGTCCCTGATAGAGGCTACTGGGATGGTTTAGTAAGATACATGAGCCTTTATTTTCCTCCCTATTTATGTGTGGAACAGTGTTTTCTGTGTCATGGACTGGAAATTGTGTGTTCAGTGCCCATTACTGCCTGAAAAGCCCGTGGATTTATTTTTCCTTGTAACACCACTGTCTATCAATGTAACATTTTCCACCTGAATCCCTAATGATACTTTCAAAATTAAATGAACAAAACTTTACAACATTCTTCTTAAATATTCACAACCCTAATTTTGCACGCATGTTGCACGATTCAGTTGAGTTCAGCTTGAGCCCTGCACTCTTTTTGTCTCCGAACACTGATCAAAATGTCTCTTGAGCAATGCCCCCTATTTTCATCACTAATTTGTATCAAATGCCACCATAGTCTTGTTTTCATTCACAGATGCCAAAGTGCTTCATTTCACACTGAAAAAAAAAAAAAAAAAGAAAAAGCCTCTCCAGTGGTTTTGCCTCTCGTCCTGCATTTCTGTCTGTGAGTGGCATAGCTCTAAGGAATACATTATTACTGCTGCAGGCCACTCCAAATGATTCAGAGATCCTTTATATCGTAGCCAAAAACGGATGAAGAAGAATTGGGTCCCCTGGGGCCCAGATATTATCCAGTTCAGCCAAAGCCATTCTCACTTGGTTTGTCTGAGAGTGATTTTACATTTTAATTTTTAATAATTCTTTAATCCATCTGAAATGGGGGAGAGCAAACAAAGCAGAATCCCGCTGCAGCTTCCTTCCTTCCTGCCTTATTCATTTTCCCATTTTTTTCTTAAATTCCATATTCCTCTAGTTTTTTAAGTTCTTGGTTGAATGTATTGGTATTTCTTTGCTGTGCTGTGAAGCAGTAGGAACTTGCTAGGAACTAAATTTTTTTTCTAGTATTCTTTTTATTTTACTGAAAAAAATATGTTAAGACACCCTTTTATATTCCATTGAAAGTTAGAAACATGTAGAAACAGTCGAACTAGAATTAGGGTAGCACTGCATTCTTTACAGATTCTCTCCCTTTCTCTTTCACCTTCTCTTTCTTGTAATCTAACTTTTCATTGCTATTTCTTCCTACTGTAAATACTTTTATTTCAGCATATTTCTTTATCACACCTTGTCTTACCATGCTCTAGTTCCTGTATATTCCTTGTAAAGATGTGTGTATATTACTGAAACTCCCTCAAAATCTTGAAACATTTTCTTTATTTTAAAAGTAATTTTATCTCAGTTTCATAAAGAAAA
>JAWWES010000133.1:8444171-8685431 GCA_035583135.1 Lophotriccus pileatus | reverse complement strand
CTGTAACAAGAATACCAAGTTTCTCAAATTTTAAAACTTTGAAAATAATTATTTTAATTTTTTTTCCACCACAAGTAAGTAGCTATAAATTAAGAAATTTGCAGTAACTCCATGGAGTAATAGTAAGATTTATTTATTGTGGCTCACTTGTTATCTGCAGTTGCTTCTTAAAAATCTTGAAGTTATAAAGCTGCTTCTAAAGTTGTGTGTAAGGAAGTGGCAAATAATCATATGGTGCTGTTAAGAAAGAACTTGGGGGAGATGCTCCATACTGTATGAGACAAATTTTTTTTTCCTTCTTGACGTTTATTTCATCACTAAATAAAATTTAATTGCTCAAAAAGGATATTTAGCCCAAGACTTTGTTAGTTTTCAAAGCCATCTCTTTCTCTTATATAACAAACTTGTCATTTTATACTTTTTCCTACCTTTGTAAGGAAAAGGAAACAGAGAAAAGCAGACTGGTGTATATGGTGTTTTCCAAATTTGAATCTAAATATTACTAACAGTAATCAAGAAAAAACTGGCAAGACTGCAAAAACACTGATTCTTTAAGACAGATGATATTAGAATTGTGTAGGCAGCCTATGCAAGAAGTCAAAGAATAAACTCACATTTTCACAATATAGACAGTGGGAAAAGTCATACCAGAGCATCTATGTAACATTCTAAAAAGTTGCAGTCTTTTTAAAAATTATGAGAAAATTACCATTTTCATATAGATACATGTGAGGAATGTTAAGAAAAATCTGACCCTAATTGTTCTTAAGAAAGGCTCTGGAGATGCATCATTCCCACACCCACCCCAACCATTTCTTGACCTTCATTTGCCCTGAAAAGCACAATAATTTATCTGTTTATGGTAGACTTTAGTGATACGCTTCAGTTCTTTTCACTGCCAAATGTGAAGATTTACAGTATCCTGTAAGACTAAAATACAGGCAAAATTACCTTATTTCTTGCTGGGGAAGATGATTTCTGAATTCTTAGCACCTCCACACTTATGACTCACTCCACAACTTCTTCAGGTTCCTGAAGGAACAAGCCAAGTCATGTCAAGCAGAAACTGTGTTCAGCCAAAAGAGCAGGCATGTTGCTTCTGGTTCCCCTCCAGCTACTGAGCCTGGGAAGAGCAGAGAACTGCATGATGTTTCTTTTCTGAAATGAAAAAGAACGGTGAAACTGTTTTGGCCAAGAGCAAATCTTTACACTGTCTCTGCTAGGACCCCTGTCCCCTGCGCATCACAGAGCCTTTCCAACCCATACCTTAACGATTTTTTTTAAAACACTGGTTTAGGATCACACAATAATCTGATATAAATGCCGTGGTAATTACATTTTTGACCAGTGAATTATTCAACTGATACCAAATACATGTGAGATAATTTAATCTAATATATCTTTCAAAGTTGCTCTGGTCTAATTCCTTTATTTTCACATAATAGGCTGCTTGGACAAGAAATTCTCACACCTCTACATGTACCAATAATTAAAATTGTACTCAGTCACCCAAATTCATAACTCCCTTCAGCTTTCAGAAAGGAGTTCTTTCAGAATGCTAATGAGATACACAGTTCATAGGGAGTGCCCTCTCTTTGTACGTGCTAGAAGAGTCACCAGGTGGACTTTGCATTCTTGTAAGAGTGGCAGACTGTCCTCTCAGACTCGTCCCACACTGCGGTAAGGAAGCTGACAAGTCGGTTGTTTTCCCTGTCTCTTTTTTTTATTACATTCTCTCACTGCTCTTGCAATAATGGCCTTGTTCAGTTCAACAAGATTTTTATGCATGTGTTTCTTTGTTGTATTACACTGTGATGAGGAAGCCAATCCTTTTTTTCAGGGGATGTGTTGAATGAATATCCTTCAGGGGATAAAAGCAGGTCAGTTATTTCAGTAGGCAGCATCTCCAGATGTAATTCCTCTATGAATTATATACACAGATATAAACTAGCAGACACTTGTTAACTGAACTAGCATTTGTAAGAGAAGAGTCAGCAAACTGAAGAAGCTAATTTTCTATGGCAACAATCCTACAACATGATTTGTAGCTGTCTTTTACAGACTGACTTCATTTAACTCCTGAAAACAGGTCTCATACACACTGACTTCATTTAACTCCTGAAAAAAGGTTTACTTTGATTTCAGTTGATGTGGTTACTTTGCTTCTGTAAGTCAGGTCATATACACTGTATTTAAAGAATTCTTTTAAGAGACTGGCAGAAAGAAAAAATTGTCAGGAAGGTATAATTATGAACTGAGAAATTGTTCTATAGGATGTCAGCTACAAAAGTGTCACATTGCCCTAAATTAATGAAGGTCTATAATACAGGAAATAGTAAAAATAGAATCTCAAATACACTAAACATATGCCTTAGGAATCCTTTAACAGATAAAATTAGTTTATTTCAGTTGCCAGAGAGATAAATATGGTGCAGAATATCTGTATAAACAGAATTATAACCCATGAAATTCACTAAAAGTATAAAATAGTCATTGTTAAACAAGTCTAAAGGGAGGACCCATAATTATGTCATCTACATATCTTCCTCACTGGCAAACTGCAGTGCTCGCTGATGAAAATCCCTATTTTGTGAACTTAACTGTTTATCTGGACTGAAGAGATAACCATCTCTTCCTTGGAAAGTAATCAGTAAGTTTTCATGAGACTCAAACAGTGATGTATAAGGAGTAATTCTAGAGGATATTATGTCCTGTGGGCACACTTTTCCCTTACAGTTTCTCAAACAGTTTATTTTCAGTCTAAGATTATTTGCTCCTACTTTATACCAGTGATATTGCATTTTCTAGTGAGTGTGTCTGTGAAAGCAACAGAGGGTAGAATTGCAGACTTCCATTGCTCCAGCTATCTCCCACCCATACATCCAGGTATCAGGAGCAATGAAAAAGCATTAACACAATTTAGAAGTTTTGACTCCTTGTAAAGCCAAGAATTCTTTGGCCTGTGTGTGAAAAGGTCTGTCACAAAATTAAGACCATATTTGGAGAAGCGACATTGGAAGTCAAGGCAGATGCAAACCCTCAGCCTTCTATTATCCACATTTAGTTTGAGTGGTGAAGAGAAGCTTCACTCAACTTTCTCCTTCTAGATTTAAGGTAATATTTTTATACACAAATATGATTTTGTCATCTGTGGATGCTCCCCCAACCTTAAGAGATGGGAATGAGACTGCAAATTAGAAAAGAGTTGAAGGGCGGACGTGGAGGAGGAAGAGAATTAAGCAACCATAGGTTGTATATAGTATTTACTGTGAAGGTAAACACATTTTTAGAAGAGTACCATTGTGTCTATCTACTAGAGGTCAAACGGACAGATTTAGGAATGTATTTGTGGGATGGTAACTAGAACATCGTCATGACATTCTTTCTTACTTTGACTCTGATTAGTAAAGCTTCTTTTATTTGTTTCCGTCAGTTTGTGTTAAGTCATCACTGAAGAAAAAGAAAACAATCTGCTTTATTTGCTTCATAAATATAATTATAAACTTGCCAGAACCAAGTTAGCCACAAATTAACATGACAGCTACATTCACTTTCACATGGATTATTTATGAAGAAAATTCAATGGGGTAAAGCTACTGATAGGACCAGGTGTTGCTGTAGAAGCCAATAGAGTTGCTATAGTGACAGGCCACAAGAATGGTCTAAAAGGTATGATAAATGGCAAACATCTTGCAATTTGCAAGTCAGCAGAGCTTGGCATTTAAGGAATATTGGTTACATCTGCAAATCTATCTTCTCATACAGGAACAGGAGGGTATATTGTATCAGGGTCCACATTAATCTGATATACTCCTTTGGCTCTTTGATGCTTATAAACACTGCACTGACCTCAGTGTAGTGACTGAATTACTCCCTTCCTCTGTGCAGATACAGATAGTATCTCTCCCTTTCCTCTAAGCATTAGACTTAACAAATTTCTACAAGATTTTCCTCGGTATCTTTGGAGTTACCAGTATAAGCTATCTGTGGTGGCACTGGATTTTAAATATTTAAAGTTCATTCACCTTTTTAGATCTCTGAGCTGCTGTGGAAACTGGCAGCAGATTTTCCAAATAAATAATACAACATAAACCTATTTTATACATCAGTTAACACTTCCAGACTAAACAAAACAAAACGGGGGGAAAAAAAATCCAGCAAAAAAACCCCAATCATTACCTTCATAATTACAGAAAAAAAAAAGCCTAGAAATTTTAGTAAAGCTGTTACTAAATTCTCAGAACTGTCTTTAAAATTTCAGAACTTTCTGCGTGGATAAGTGTTGCATTCATCGATATTTACATAGGCTATAAGGGTTTGTTTTTTTTTTTGTTCCCTCCTTGAATTGCAGGAGGCCAGAAACAGCTTATGCATATACTGACAAGGCTTAAGCCAAGAAATGGAAATCATAAGGCTAAGAAATTAGAAGGAAAAACATAAAATAAAAAGTCCTGCACTTTTGCAATGGCATCATATTGAATATTGGTGGCAGTGACAAATTAGTACTAACCCTTGAATCAACCTCTGCAATGCTACACCCCCATACAGAAAGCCTGAATTCAGGGTAAACTAGTTAAACAATAAACTAATGCTAGAAAAGCCCCATTTCAATATGGTATTAGCTGCAATGGGTCAAATTAATCTTTTGCATTGCCTTCTGCATGTCTGGTCAAAGTCACTTGGGTTAGTTACCCACTCAATCTTGTGGTACAAGTACTAAACCTTAGTGGAAATGGCTCCAATTTTCTTATTTTGCCAAGGCTAGAAAATTCTGTACTTGTACAACCCTTTCTATTGCTAGAAAGGGAGCATGAGCAAGTATAAAAAATTATAAACTTGAGATATTGCCTTTCTGGATGAAAACAAATTACAGTTTGTTCCTTCAGCCACATGGTGTGGCCCGGCTGTGTGAAAGAAAGCCATCATCAAAACAACTGTGTTTTAAGGACTGGAAAAGCAGCACACATGACATGAGTTTGCTGCAAGCTGCTAGAAGTAAACCTTACAGAATGGTGACTTGCATCTTCTGTAGCACACGTGGTTATGCAACAAGCATCAAGAGCAGCTCCTAACTCGTCATGCATGCTGTGTGACCCAGAGACAAGGGAAGAACAGTGTATTCAACCTCTGCTCCACATAAAGTACTGTTTCATTCAACCAAAGTCAACTTTGCAGCACTAAAAGCTGATTTGTATTAAAATAACTGCATCACAAGCAGAGGGAGGAGGCAAAACTCCCACTGGCTGAACTGTGAGCAACAAGACGACTGAGGTTGTGCCCCCCTTAATGCTGCATGTTACACAATTAGCCTCCTTTTAATGATTGCTTCACTGCAGCCTCATTGTGTGCCACAGAAGGAGCGATGCACAAAAACCTCTCCTTAGGGGCTGTCTTCACTGCGTAACTGCCTTTTATATTCACCTTCATCACAGCAGCTATTAGCAAACAGCTTGCCTCTCCATTGCCATCACCTACTTGTTCCCCATCTCCTCAAGGGTCAGAGGATGTATGCTTTCCTCAGCCTCAGATGATGCTCTTCCACCTCACATCTTCACAAAACCCCACAGCTGTGAACAGAATCACAGAATCAGCTAGGTTGGAAAAGACATTTGAAATTATCGGGACCAATCTTTGACCTAACACTGCCTTTCCTACTAGACCATGGTACTAAATGCCACATGCAGTCTCTTCTGAAATACATCCAGGGATGGTGAATCTATCACTTCCCTGGGCAGCCTTTTCCAATGTCCAGTCACTCTCTCTGAGAAGAACTTCTTCCTAATGTCCATCCTAAACCTGCCCTGGCGCTGCTTAAGACTGTGCCCTCTTCTGCTACTTCTGGTTGCCTGGGAGAAGAGACAGACCCCTGCAGGGCTACAGCGAGTGATGAGGTCTCCCCTGAGCCTCCTCTCCTCCAGGCTAAACAACCTCACCTCCCTTAGCCTCCCCTCATAGGGGTTGTGCTCCAGTCTCTTCACCAGCCTCACTATCCTTCTCTGGAGCTGCTCCAGCCCCTCAATATCCTTCCTGAACGGAGGGGTCCAGAACTGGACACAGCACTCCAGGTGTGGCCTAACTAGTGGCGAGTATAGGGGAAGCATCACTTCCCTGGTCCTGCTGGCCACAATATTCCTGACACAGGCCAGGATGCCACCAGGTTGGTTTTGTGCTTTGAACCTACCTCCTGGCTTGTGTCCCATGTGGTGGCATCCATTCCTATGCTATACAATTCACTATCATCAATGGCAAATTGCCTTCCCCCGAAGAAACATTGTACTGTGCTGTTCACCAAACACAAACCAACAGAAATCTCAAGATTACATCTGGACCGACATATCACTTGTGAAAGAAAAGTTTGCTAACTTGTGTGGGCTACTGACTGACCTTTCAGTATGTGCCGGTCTGGTCCAGGTCTTGCTTTTCAGTTAAAAATTGGTCACCAGAACTCAAAAGAAAAGAAATACAGGGATATTCCCCCCCAACCTAGACGTTGGTCAGGCATTGGGGGATGTACTATGATGTACTATACTGTGTTACACAGTGCAAGACTCAGTATATTTTAAAGGCTCATGAAAAAATTAAAAATGAACTGCTTTCTATCTCAGTATCTCTCTTCCAACCACTGGAATATTCATGTTCTCTACTTTCCTCTCTAAATTCTGTTAATTTTAAATGAGACATCACATAAAGCACTCAGAGATCACATGAACAGAAAACTGTAAATTTTCCATTTTTCATTTCTCTACATCAATAGAAAAGAAAAAGAAGAGAAACTTAACTGAAAAAAAACAGAAAATGCTAGGATTTATGAAGGCTGGAACAGTCTCATAACCCCAGAAACTAGTGGCCTGGTAATGCACTTTGCAAAGACAAAGCACAGCAGAGGTCTGAATTCAAATGAGCCAACCAAAAACTATTAGGACCCAAGAAATCTTCTAGACTCCACTGGAATTTGTCTTCAAAGGTCCAACATGTACAAGTCTTATATGGCTGCAGTACTTCAGTTTTTATTTGTTGTTTGGGTTTTTTTTAAGACCAAATACAGACATGAAAAATATTTATCATCATAGAGAAAGGAAATGGATTGTTAATGTTATATGAAAATGTTATTTACAGAGGAAAAACAAAGTGCATTATAGGCAGAATGCCAATGTTTTTAGATTTGCTTTGCAAAAGTGAATATTCTCCAATTAAATGTACTTTAAGAAGGCTTCATTTGATTCCTTTTTAAAAGCCCTTCCTCAATCAAAACCATATTTTTTCAGTTCCTCACAAGATCTTGTTGTGGGTAAACATTCAGAGGAAGTGGAGACTGGGTAACAGCAAAAGCTTAACTAGTAACAAACATCTTCCCTGTTTACTACATGGAAGTTTAGCACATAATACACCTTAGTCTTAAATTCTCTCCAATTTGAGAAGAGAACAGCATTTAAACAAAATACAACATCATTCATCTGTAGGTGGATTTAGAATCAGCTTTTATGAAGATGCTAAAATACTCCTCTACTTAAGAAATACTCAGGTCTTTATTTCAATATTTAGTAACAAAAAAAGGTGGAACAAAACCTCTTTATTCTGCTTGGTACTGAAAAAAATAGCTTTATATTGATCTTTACAGACTTATTTTCAATAATTGATTTTAAAATACAACTACTAAAACCACTTCTGTAGCTGAAAAAGACAGGAAGAAACAGGCACAAAAGAGTCTTTAAATAATATAAAATCCAGTATTTGAATAAAGTTTTTGGTAAATTTTCTTTGTCAAACTCATCTAGTACTCTTACTATTTTTCTTCTAACATGTGATAAAATTTTAATATGATGGTTTGTAAAAACCAAGGCTATATATAATTTCTATTCTTTTCAGATTCAAAAAACCCCATACCTACTGTAAAATCATAGTCCATTTGCAACCTCACCATATCATAATTCAGTTTTTATTTTCATCGTTTACTTGCGTGCCCTACGTGGCAGAATTATAACACTGTATGTTGAATAGAACAGCTTGAAGACCTGCACAGGTATTTCTTATTACGTTAAATTACTTCTCTCTCATTCAGAACCATCCTAAAAACAGCTTATTTTACAGTGTTCATGCAAAGCACATATATTACAATTTGAAAAGGAATGCAGAAAAAAGCCGACAAACAAATCCTTATTTGTAGACTGCCTTGTGTGTCTTAGAGTAATTCTATCATTTAGTCTTTCCATTGTAAAGACTGTGTTTTAGTACACAATGTAAGGTAACAGCAATTTATTCTTGTTCTGCTTGCAGAAAAAGAAAGTAGATACAGTAGATAAATTAATCACTGTAAAACATTCACTGAGTTCTGCAATTAGAGCTTTATCATTGAACAATGACATTCCTACAAATACTTTCATAAATCTTTATTTTTAGGTAGAGCAGCATTACCCACCTTGCATACTGCATTCTTTACACACCAGGAGCAAAAAAGTAGCAAAATTAAGTACACGGTCCACAAAGTAATGATTTTGGAATATTACAGAGGATGATTCATAGGGATGGAGCCTAAATGGGTAAAATAAATGTGTGTACATGGCCTCTGTATGCCACCCTTTGTCCTGCTCTGAGTGAACTCCCCACAAAAAGGCCTTTCTCTGAATGTGGAAAAGCAAAGACATGAAAAGTATTTAATGGGAGTTATCTTGTTTCTGTGAAGATGATTTGTACGTAAACTGGACCAACAGAGAAATTGGTTACAGATTCCTTTATGGCTGTCATTTCTAAACATGTCCAGTTCCAAGGAAGGACAAACCTTACAGAAATAGGCTGAATTCAAAGCAGCATTAGTTTTGGATTCATAGGAATTTTGCACTGATTCCTTAATGGGATTTCTTTCAAGTGCTTTTGTCCTTGAAACTTTGATAAAGTTTAGAAGAAGTGTCTGAATTCCAAGACATCCAAGCCTAGGGAATCCAGTAACTGATACTGATTCATGATCACCTTTCTTCAGAACAAACAAACAAACAAAAGTCACCACAGATATTCTTTGGATAAGCATTTTTTAAAGCAAACGAATGCTTCAGTAAGGAAACATGATAATTATTTAAATTTTTCAAATGTTACCAGTCAGAACGTGAAGATCAAGGAAAAAATACCCCTATAAAAACAGAGAATTTTTTGACAAACAGCAGGAAAATACCAAAGCATTTCCATACATGTTCGAAATATTTTTTGTATTGCCAAGAATCAGCTTACACCAAAAAGGCTCAAAAGTGAGTCTTACAGAATATCTGGCTGGAAAAATATTGAAGTAAACTTGGACTATTCAAAGAAAATTTCAAAGGAAAAAAGCCAAATAAGAGGGTCAAAAGTGAACAGAAGTGTGAAGAAGAATACAATTCAAATCTCATAAAATTAGAGCTTCAAAGTATGGCAAAATGCAATTCAACTAAGTAAACTCAAATGGTGCTTTACATAGATGCTTTCAGAACACTGGATCATAATTCAAAATCAAATTATTAGAATATACTTGTTCAGATTACTCTTATCACTATTTGATCTCACTGCAGAGCTGCCAGTTTGTCTTGAGATCAGGTCAATTTACTAATTAATTTTCAAAGATAAAGAATTAAGATGCACTTTGTAAGAATGCATTTGTTCTACTAAAATGAAATGACAAAAAAATCTCAATACTTCTAATTCATATTTCTCCTAACCTGGCTATGAAGTTATGTCATGAAGTTTTTGACAAACTTTTTGAATGCAGAAGCATCACAAGCCTTTGATCCACTAGCATAAAAGAGGAAAATCCATTTCTTGACAGATTCACTTAGAGAAATCATAAAATTGCTTATATCTTGTTCCATAGACAGAATTTGTTACATTATTGGGAGGTTGTTTTTGCCTATTTATGTAACTCATAATGGGTGACCACTGTGGCGATGCATAGAAATTATACACAGGGGGTCACAATTAATCTCCAGACAGCTTTATGAACAGAACCTCAGTATGAGAGACATGAAGGACTTCAATCTATAAGCAGGCACTCATTGTTTCACAAGTGGGAGCTGGAAGCAAGTAGGAGCCCAAGCAGTACTTGGATGAACACACTGCTCCTGACTCAAGTCAAGCTTCAGCAGTGTCTGTGAATCAAAAGCAGGTGATACAGAGAGTCGTTACCAAACACAACTCTGAGGAAGAGGGACCCAGAAATACAGCTGGGTCAGGAAGCTGGAGTGTAGTGGAGGAAGCTATAACTGCTGGATCTGTGCTTAAGTGCCTTTAGGAATAGGTTTGCAAAAAAGGTAAAATGAACCTGAAGAATGATAGAGTTGTTTTATACTTTATTAAATGTAACTTCACAGCCATGACTGCACAAGTTCGCAATTCACTGTACTTTTATCCTGACCTAATAAGCAAAACACACATGTGCACTATTTCAGGCTGCAATCAACGACAAAAAAAGAGCTGACTTTGAAAGACTACACAATTAGACTTTGTCCAAATTCACCTGGATAGTTTTGAGCCCTTATTATATCACTGTAGGTCAAATATGCTAATCTAGTTTACAAATGAATGCAACATATTTGAGGATCTATGAGATTTGTCTCTCTGCTTATTTAGTCATTCTTTAGAAAGGAATTTTGTTGCACCAGGTATAAACTGAACTCAGTTTCCTGACTTTTGTGATACCTGGCAAATTGATATCAACCACCAACCGTGGACTTTCATAGTACTCACAGGTAAACAATGAGTCCTGGAGCTGAGGGTTTTTTCTTTCCCCTAAGAACAGGACACTGGTTTCAAAACTAGTGGATCAAATAATACAACCTCATTTATTAACTCTTTAGTCAATGACTCTTTGTCAGTTTATGACCTCAGAATGTTCGTGATCAGCTATTGATGATGACTATGCTTAGACAAATGAAGTTGCAAACATTCAGCAAAAGAGGATAATTAATAACTGAAGAACTCAAGCTATCTGGAGACATGAACTAATCAGCTGGTTACTTTAGACAGGAAAAAGCCTGCCTAATTATACACAGCATAGCCATAAATGTAACCATATTCTATAGAATACCACCATGTGATTCATGCATAGAGCCTTCATGAGCATTATTTTATGGTATATACTTTTTTTAATACATTTAGACATTCATCTGAAACCTGACAAGCTGGTGCTGTATTTTAATTTATGGGAATTATGGTTAAAGGTGATCTGAACAAACAATTGAGAATTGAAGCAGTAATTAGCAGAACCAAGGAAGTGTGGAACGATTAGGGATAAATAAAATAAAGTCATTTTCTAGTATAGGGTGTCAGAAAGGTTCTCAGGGAGAATGTTGAATGAATTGAAATTGTTTTATGAAAATGCAGTATTATTATATGGATTAATGATCCATTAATGTCGATCATTTATAATCATAATAAAGTTTACTACTCAAAGCTATGTAAAATAATAGTGTATTTGATATATCAACATGAAGATGAAGTACTGCAACAGTTAACTATTCATATCCACTGGGGCAATAAGCTTACATTAAGTATCAGCCTTCAGGACCCACAGTTCTGCCTCTTCAATTGCCTCATATTCAATATAATACAAGAGTAATGTACAAAGCATACCCTCCTTAGGGTTTAAATCTCCTCTTATGGTCTTTTTATTTTGAAAATAGTATCAGAGGAGGATGTGTTTTCATTTCCCCACTCCTAGAGCTTCACCAGCACAGTAGCTCTAGCAATTGTCTGTGTAAAACTAAAGTGTCATTAAGGTGGGTCATACAGATACTGGGACCCACATTCACTGCATTTGCTAAATTGCAGTGTCAGGAACGACATTTAAAAACATACTGGACAAAAATGCTCCTTTCTCTCATAAAGGGACAACTAAGAATTTGTTAAGCTTAAGGAAAACAAATTCTGGTGCCACAGTGCAAATGCACCATCTGCATTCCCCAAAAGAACATTACCAAAGATTTATGGAGCCTTGGCTACAGCTGGGAAAGCAGTGCCTAAATCAGGGGTGGCCTCTCCAAAAACCTTGGCTATCATTTTATCTTTTTTTTAAATGCACTTCCTTGTGATGATCACTTAATGCCCAGCCTTGAATTTTTCTGGATCAGCCAGATGTGCTAGACTAAGATTAGAGAGATACTGCAATAGTGGCTCACCTTGTCAGGCACAGAATTTAGGTATTGAGGTATGCTGTAACATACATCACCAGATCTTCATTTGGGTGCTCCTCTCAAAGGGAGAAAATCCTGTCATTAGTAGTTCTGTTGAGGTGACATTGATTCCAACTGCACCCTTCAGAAACAAAGCAGGTGTTCCCACCCAACAAGGAACAGAGCAGCAATACCTTAGGATCAAATCACAGTATATTCTGAGATGGAAGGGAACCACAAGGATCACTGAGTCCAACTCTTAAGTGAATGGCCCATACAGGGATCAAACCCACAACCTTGGCATCATGCTCTGCCCAACTGAGCTAATCTCAGGGTCACATGAAAGGTTTTGTAACAGCACTTTGTTAGATTTCACTCTTTCTTTTCTTCATATGGAAGTGGGAAAAATTGAGCAATAGTTTTGCACGTCCAAAACAGAATATGGGATTTGAGAAAGTACTATGAGAAGTATAATTTCCTATGGGACAAATGGCAACCCCATTTGAGATACAGCTGTCACCAATCTAACCCCTGAGTGGGGGATCACATTTCCATTGTCCGTGGTAATATACTCTGTGTTCAGGTGTATATTTTAAAGCAGTAACTAATACTTTGATTATTTTATATGAATGAGTCCTGTAGTCTTCAAAGAAACTAAAGCCAATGAAATGGTTTAATTCAGTGAACTGAATTTAACCTGATCCTACCTTAATGACATTGATTGCAGATGTGTTGTAACTACCCTGGGATATATTAGACCTAGTTTGCATATGAAAAGAAAATCTGAGATGCTTCCAAAGTTCAGAAATTGGATTTGGTGCATAGAATTTTTGAAGCAAGAAAAGACTATCTAATCTGACCTGTTGTGTAACAACACGAGGCATGATCTGCATGCAGATCCTTGTTCACCTTCAGCCAGTTCGTGTGCAGACATGCATTTAGAAATGTAAGTGGTAACTATTTTGAATTATTAAGTCTAAAACACGTGCCTAAAATTTTCAAAGTGAATATTATTTGTAGGAGATACTAGCATTATTTGTCATCTTGGATAGAAATCCTGCAAGGTCAGTTTCTGGTAATTTTGTCTTCTGTCACAGGCTACAGGTATATTTGTTGAGTAGACAAACAAAAAAGAAAGACTTAAATTCTTTCACATGTTGCTAGACATGATAATTCCTGCAAATTCTTTCATACTGCTTCTGAGAGGGAACTGCCTTCTAAACGGAAATTCTACTATTTGTGTGCTACCAGATTAATTTACTTCATAATGTAGCTGTGGATCTCATTCAGGCCCCTCAGTCGACAGTGTTGCATCTTGATGCCCAATGTTAAACAATAATAACTTCATATTATTTAGCTCTCTACCACTGCACGATGTAAACATTGGCAAACTGCTTCCTTGAACAAATGGTCTTTTTTTAATCTGGTATTTTTTCATTTTCACTGTATTTTAGACATTAGCTTTACACATCCATCAGGAATGGAATGCCTAACCACCAAAAAGGGAAGATACATGTTAAGATAGGATAGAAAATTTTTTTTATTATTATTTTTTTGCAACTGCATCTGGTTTTGTCTTGTCATTGCCACAAGTCTCACAGCTTTTCTTGTACCATCTCCATTCACCTGCATAGATGTTTTCTTTTCCTAGACTGGCAGTTTCTGCTTGCCAGAACATGGTTGTGTTTCCCTCAGGAGAACAGCAAGAAAAGGCAAACCCAAAAGGCTGTAAAATACCCTTGCTCTTGCTTCCGGTGTAATAAGCTACAGTCCACCTGGTTACAAGGCAACAATTATCTCTTTTCTAGTACCTCATCTTTCACATATTTATAAAGGAATGTGTTCCACATCTTAGAAACTTTCTGGACACATTACTGTGCAAAAATCTACTAAATATCAGAGCAACAACGCATTTTATCTGCTTTGAAGCCAATGAATGCATAAGCCCAATCGCACAGTCTTCCTAAGGACAGGATTGTCACTAATGAGCAGGAATATTGGTGTGATGCCATGCCCCTTTTTTCTGGGCTCTACTGCAGGGGAAAAACAGGAAAAAAAGGACAGATATCTCCCTAAGTTTCAGCAACTCCTATTTGCCAATAAGCACCACTAGGGCAAAAGGCTTTAATTTTCTCTAATTTATGAAGCAAATCAGCCTGGCCAATGGCCAATTTTAGAGAAGTAGCTCCAAGCTAGCTGACTCCATCACAGTGTGTTATGCTATGCTGAACCTGCACTGTGCTAAATCAGAAGGCTTTCTCTGAAGTTATGAAAATCAATCCTCTAAAAATGTCTTACTAAGACACAGCAAATAGGAAAAAAAAACCCTCAACATAAACAAAACAGAAATCCCATCAGCTGTAAGACTGAACGCAACTGATAGATTTCAATAGTTGTAAATTATATGCACAGTGCTTCTGACTTTTAGGAAATATTTGTCTATGGTTTTACATGGTTAGGCATAAAAAGATGTTGAACTTAATTCTAATTAACTACAGCAAGTCTTGCTGCAAGATGAGTGGGGTGAGAAACAATTGACTTATTACAGAGCTTGAAAGAGGGCAATGAAGAAGCTTGAAGCTATTATTAGGTTGCCAAATTTGTGGACTCAACCATATCTATGGGCAATCCAATTTAAACCCAATTCATATCAATTTTAAGTGATTTCTTTCTCATATAAAACTAAATCAATGGAATATTGAACTAAGTTAATAAAGGTGTCCGTATGGGAAGTTGCATAGTTTTAACCGAATGAACTCTAAGAATGATATAATCAAAAGCAATGCTGCTCATGTGAAACCAAGTGATAAGATCATATGCTGATGAACAGGAATAAGAGACACTGAGACTTCTGTGATCAGTTTCCACACAATCTGTTCTATTTTTTCAATATGTGGCAGAGGACCTAAATGCTATCCCTATTTTTTTTAAGTCCTTTTGCAAAACTCACTGACATTGGTAAGGACAGCAGTAGACCCCTGCTTTTGATTGCTTCTCCCTGTACATGGCCACAGGCAGGCTCCCAGTAACCTAATGCAAACCCAGATTCTAAGAATAACTGGCTAAATAATGGATGAACTGTGACACACACACATATTGTGTATAATCACAGTGAAACCTCTGAAATTTCACTGGTAACTCAATTAGGCAGTTATAGTCTAATTGCATTAGAGCAAGTGAGTGTTACTTACTGGCCTTAATTCTTACAAAGACTGTCAGCCACTCCTCACTCTCCTGTGCTACAGTTCTGGACTTCCTCATATATCAAGACTTAAACTTTCCAGGAAATCATCAGAGATGATGGAATGGTGTAGTAGTGTCCTCTCATTACCGAATTCCCATCCCAGATGGCTTGGCAGTAATGATCCTCCAGGTCCTGCTGTCAGATAGGAGTTTCATCTGAATTACCTCTATTCCAGACTCCTGGACACCTACCTGCCCTTCTCTCCTACACATGATGACTTCACCAGGCATTTGTTCTCACTATACTTCACCCCACTGAAGCATAATGGGGACAGCTGTCGTCACCATTAATGAGACAGGATGAACAGATGTGGGTGAAGGAGCCACTTGCTGTATGACTGGTGGTCTAAGTTCAGCACAGAGACACACAACGTGCAGCATGCTCCAACCCGTGGTAGATGCTCACAGCAGTTACTTCACATGCCCTCAGGTCTTCGTGAGTAAATCCACATCAGAATGCATCAAGCCAATTGTTCTCATTGCTGAGCATGAATGTCTTGGTGCTTTAATTAATTCACACTCAGCATGAGCACCACTGTGTTGGATGCACGCTCATTCTTGAAGAGCCTAGGCATATAATTACTACCATGAAACAAAGACTAATGGACTGATAGAATCAGTGGACAAGAAGCATGCAGGAAACCAGAAAAGCAGAATTTTACTGAGACAAATCTAACTTGAACTCTTTTTGGCAGAAGCTGTCGCCACAATATATAAATACATACACATATTTTTTTTAATCCTCACTCATTTCTCTGAGTCTCCCAAAGGCTCGGTGGCTTGATAAATTACTCTTTTTAGTCTTAAAAGTTGTACCTGGAGTTGTATTTAAAAATTATGTCTAGTCATAATTTTATTTCTTGGCTTAAGAACACTTGGGGCAGTTGGAAAAAGGAAAATCATAGTTTTCATTTGGTTTTGTTCTTGAAAAGCTGTTTTATGTACCCTATGAAGCAAGATAAAAACAAAACAAAAAGAAAAAAGAGGGAAAATTAAATCATGGCAATAAAATATGAAGGCACTTCTCTGACTTGTCCAATAAATGTGCTAGTCCAGATAAATGGGAAATGTGTATATTCTGTTAGTGTGCCTTTTAAATATGTCTTTTTTCCCCCTTCTCTCTCAATTCTTCTATACCAGGGCACAGCCTTCCATGTAGTTCTTGTGACGTGGTTGCATATCTACAAGTTTTGGTGTAGTACTGGTTTTCTGACTTTACATTTCTGACCACATTTTATGCAACTGGTATATTCTGGCATGCAATTTTCTAAAAGAAAGAAAAGATAAATATAGCACTAATTTTTGCATCAAAAAAACCCATTCCTAAATTTACCACGAGAGTGATTGGTTTGAACCAAACATATTGATGTAAAAATTTTTCTCAAATCTTTAATGCAGAACAAAGCTACTACAAAAAAATTGAAAAAAAAAAAAAAAAAACCCAAACAAATTAAATGTGAATTGGACAAAAATGACAGAGAACATTATCAAGAAATAAAACGACATGCTAATGATTTAAATTATAGCATTTTTTCAGTTAATTCTCTGTTTTTAGATTTATCAATACAAAGCTGTATTAAAAAAAAAGGGAAAATTGACACCTTTGATCTTAGATGCAGATTAGAGACTTTCATGCTGTACATATTAAGCAAGTGGGTAATAACTAACAGGATATTCAAATATATCATTTATTCATCCCATGACTACACAAGGTTTTCCCCTTTGCACACAAAAATATTTATTGAATCTACGACAAGCTGATTTCAGGCCAGCTACTGGGACCTCATCTGGAATGTGCTAATTGGAAAGAAACATGTATACAAGTGTCCCAAAACCCAGATGATTGCCTGGATCAGCAGGCTATGTAATGAGGGCTCTGTTTCTGGGGTTTCATAATTTGGAACGTAGTGTTGCAGTGTTGTCACCAATACAGAACAAAACAAAAAAAGAGGGAACACTCCATATTGTATGAAATATGGAATTCTTTGTTTCCAGCAAAATCTATCTACATTTGCTTTGCTGTTTCTTGCATGATCTTTACTTTTCTAAAGAAATACCCTTGCTTCACTTTCAGAAAACAAGGCAACATTTTCACACTTGGCAATACCCTACAGAAATCCAGGCATCCGCTGGAGAATTAAAGAAACAGAGAACGGGTGCAAATGAACAAAAGGGGTCAAGCACGAGGATTTTTAGGTACATCTCACAGAAAGAAATCTGTACAAATGGGAATAAACAAACCCTTCAGTGTGGCAGGTCTTTGAAAAGGCTTACCACCTCTGATTCATGCTGACAAACCCATGAGTCTCCTTCCTGTGTTCAGTGCTACAGTAAAATCCCAAATAATATCCAATTTAAGAAAGCTGGTGTCAGCTGCCAATCAACACAAGTTCTGCTTTACTATGTACCCAATTTATTCTCTAAGAAGAGCCCCAGCTGTAGTTTTCCCGCTCCCTTTATATTGTATTTTTCCTATGCTGTTGCAGCTTTACACACATCTTTATAGCCCTCCATGAAGCTGTTGCAGGCTGTTCACAGACTGCACCATGTACATGCAATACAGTGGTTTCTGCTGGTGTTCCAGAGCTATTCATTACTGTCAGCATCTCAGCACATGGTGCTCTTACTGCAGGCTGCCAACTACTGTTTATCATGTGCATAGATTTTATGCTGAAAGACACCTTCTATTGTTATTTAATAACATGACTATAATAATACTATGTTACATTTATAAAAATCCCCTTTCATCCGAGAGCCTTAAAATACTTTATGAATTTTTTTGTCCTTGGATATAATGCTACGGATTGTTCCACCTGACACTAAAAAACACCTCCTTTTAAACATACAACTATCTACTTACCAGCACAAGGCACTGCTACATCATCTTGCCCAGAGAGGTTGTGGATGTCCCATCCCTGGAAGTGTTCAAGGACAGGTTGAATGGGATTCTGAGCAACCTGGTCTAGTGGAAGGTGTCCCTGCCCATGGCAGAGGGTTGTAACCAGATGATTTGAAGGTCCCTTCCAGCCCTGACAACTCTATGGTTCTATGATTTTGAACATGTCTATATGACTACATCAGTTACAAAAAAGGAACCGAAGGAAACCCAGTGCAGAAGCACAACAGGACAATGTTAGAAGGTACCAGTATGGACTAATTTGCTGCTCCTATGGCCACTGCTATCAAGACAACAGGGCCACAGGCCTGCTGGCCCACAAAAGTAGATTTAAGGGGAAGTCTGAGGCACTGCTGACAAAATTAGATGAAAGGAACTCAAAAAAAAGAGAGCAGTTCCTAAGATGCTAAGGTGAATTTTCAATCATGACTATATCCCAAAAACCTAAACAGTCAAACAAGAAATGCACCAAGTTTGAATTTAACATGGAAGCAGCAGGTGAGCTGTCTAGCATAAAATCAAACTCAAGCAGTTCTTCTTGCCTCTCTAGCTCCCAATTAAAAGAAAATATGACACTGTGAGAACTCTTTCTCCTCCATGACCAAACTAACCTAATAGTTTATAGTAAATTTCTTACTTTCACATAACCCTTTCAAGTGCATTGATTTAGAAACTGAAACTCCATGACAGCAGCAGGTATTACTATTTCTCTTAAGTGCTGTAAGGCCTGGAAAGGGAAGGGAGAAGAGATAGGATCACATTATTTCCACAAAAGACATTGCAACATTATGCTGCAAAGATTTACTTTGTCCGTGCTCCTCATCACATACAGTCACAATATCAGCTGTTTCTCGGGAAGGTCATTTGCAGTGTGCCATTCTTGGCTTTGAAAATGCTGCTCACCTGTGGAATAAATGTAGGGCTTTGTAAGCTTAATTGTAGAATTAACTAAATTTTGGATGTTTTTCCAGCCAAACTCTTTCTGTACCTAAGAACTAGTAAAAAAGTGTTTTTTCCAAATATGTGTCCCATGTCCCACATGAACCCTTGAACCTCTATAGGCACATCAAGAACAGCACATCACCCTAAGTTTGTTTGAATCTCTTTTTGTTGAAAAAGGTTGTTATAGCATTGGCCCTGTTCTTATCTCTTGCACACAGTAGCCCAAATTCTTCCCTGTTACACAAGTCCAATCTCACATTGATTTCAATGGGTTTCAGCAGAATAACTGAAAGAGAATTTGGCCCGTAATCTCTGACTATATCATATAACTAGTAAGTGCTTAGCTAAGATTAGATTTAAAGATAGCCCAGGAGGATAATTCAAGGACTCCAGAACCTTTACTTACACCAAAGTCTCCTGCCTTTGGGGAAAACACAAAACAAAACAAAAGTGCCTTTAAAGCACTATGTTCCTGAAATGGGGGGAAACAATTAATACATTGTTCCTTTTCCTCCATCATTAAAACAAATAAGAGGAAATACTTATGTTCTAGAAGAGAATTTGGGGCTTTCTTTTCCAAAGTTTTCTTACAAAAGTGTAATGTGGGTGTACTTAATTGTCTCAGCAAAGCGAATAACTTTCTCCTTTTCTTTAATTCTATGTACCACAAAATTTGAAACAGCAAGTTCCTCCACACACATTCATCTACAGGGGTTTTCTTTCGACTTTCTTTGAGTTGGTTGCCTAAAAACATGCTTCTAGTTTCTGTTGTGGGCTGCTCTGTGCTTCAAGTAAGCAGTCTGTGAGCTGAGGGATGAGACTTTTTTAAAGCTGGAGTTGTTGAGTACACAAAGTAGACTCCTACAGTCTCCAGACCTTCAATACTTGCAGTCACAGTAAGTTTTAATGCTTTTTCATGACTGAGGAGGTAGCTTATTAGCCTTTGTTCTACTCACAGGTCTTCCTCCCTTGAACTGGACTAAGACTTGTAAATTAACAAGAATTAATCCCCAAGAGGAGAAGTCACCGAGTAAAAAGGACTTGTTTGGATTTCACAATCCTGGGGCTGCTTGCTGCTGTCTTCATGGAGACAAGCACAACACTCCTCACACTCAAAAAAACAACCAACCAACCAAAACCAACCAGAAGATAAAGCACTTCTTCACTATCTGAATTCTTTAGTCACACACCATCACTCGATTAATATTTACAAAATACTATGAGGTGAGCAAAAACAATTGTGATTTCTGCCTGGCGTGGTGGAGAAGACCAATAAAGATCACAGTCACATTTCCAGATTTTAGAAAGATTTTCATCTTAACAGACGCAGCAGATAATCTTGTTCACAAAGTAAACAAGCAACAAAATTCCCAACAATCTTTGAACCCTTGATGCAAAAGTAATGGAGAAATTAAACAGAAATGGTAATTTTGCAATCATTTTTCTAATAAAATTGCACTTGTAGGCCAAAAGAAATAAGGAAATACTAAGAACACTAAGAATCAGTGAAGTAAAACAAGTCCCAGGAGCAATGGGGAACTCACAGACACTTTTGCAAGCTTTTGTGTATTTAGATTTTTAATCTATTATATCTCTGGAAAGAAAACCTACCCTGGGTTTAGGTGCCTGCAGAAATGTGTCTTACAAAGAATGCTGTTGGAAGCCTTAAGCTTGCAGAAGCCCCAGCTCTGCTCCCTGCCAGCTCTCTGGAGAAGGTACAGATCAGGGCCACGGGACCAGCTGCCAGCTGAAGGTCCCCTGCTCCCTCTCTAATTTACCTCAGGCCACAGTCACAGGCCTGACACACATTTAATTAGCGAATGGCTGTGGCTGTTAGAGATGCCACAGCCTGACTTGTTTGCTACTGCCCCTCTGGCAGAGGTTATCATCTTAGGAGAACGTTTCAGGGCTGCTTTACAGTGGAGCACTTCAGTTTGAATCCGTCACTGCTGGCCGCGCGAAGTGAGTCTGCGGACTTTGCCTTCGAGGGTAATGCCCTGGCCCTGGTGGAAAAAGCATCCTGGGCAGTAACAACAAACAGCTGGTAGTGGTTCAGTTCACCACAGATGCAACCTTAGCAAGAGTGTCTCAGCAGTCTACAGTTCTGGTAGACTTTGTTGCCATCCTTCAGTCACACCATCATAAACTCTAAATAAGGAGATTGAAATACCTTTCTGCAGCTCTTCCTGCTCTCTCCTCTTAACCACTCCTTCTTTTCTTCTCCAGGCTTAACTCTCTATGGGTAATATCAGTAATGGCTCTTACTGTTATATGGAGAGGGAGCATTTCTGTGTCATCTTTGCTGGCTGGTTGAGCAGCATAAGTCTACTTATTTCACAATTGTGTGGTATGGACTCTGAAAGCTATTCCTAAAAACACTCTCCACAAAAAATAAAACAATTCCAACTCATGCCTGTATGCAACATCAGACTTCCTGCACAATTACAGGGAACTGCACTCTGCCAGCACTGTTAAATTGAGGATCTCTCTTTTCCTGGCTCTGCTACTGCTGGACAGCTTATGTTCCCACTGCTTTGCCTCCATCTGTGCTAACAACAGAATCCTTTTTGATTAAAATGTTGCTGAGTTGTATTGCAAAAGTTCATTTGAACTGTGCACTTGCTTCCCTTAGAAATACTCCTTCCCTATTTGGATGCAAGACAACAGCATTTTAGAGTTACACCTCCAGCTTGAGTTATTTCAATGAGGGGAAAAAAACAGATCTTTCAATTAAGGTACAATTTTTCAAAACAGTTTTTCAAACTTAAGCTATGGATTAGGCTTTTCTTATTATGTGTGTATATATATTGGTTGGGTTTGGTTTGGTTGGGTTTGGGTTTTTTTTTAATAGAGACAGCTAACCAACATTTTGGAAAAAATGCCTGGAGAAAAGTGCAAGTGAAGAATATCCACTCATGGGGATGTGCAGATTCTGATTTCAGAACTTTCTAATATATGAAAAAATTAGAGAATCTCATTAAAAATCTGTTTAAATGAGACGCAGAAGGAACAATACCTAAGTAAGTAGAAACTGAGGTCCTAAACACTGAATTGACTATATTTCATGAATATACCTCAGGACACTTTGGTCTCCACAAAAAAACTACCTTTTTTTTTTTTTTTTTTAAATTGTGAGAAATTTGCTGCGTTCTCAGCAAGACTGACAATGCATGGTCATTCAAGTTTCTGAGGAAAACATGCTGGCTGTAAAGTAGTCACATTTAGGTATAATGTACAGCAGGTAAGGAACATACCTTTTATCACAGCAAAGACCATACAGTCTACTTCCCAATTAAAGGAGAAAGGATAAAAATGTAACATATTAAAACAGGGACTAATAAGGAAATTACCAGAGGAAATTAAGATAAATTAGTAATTAATTAGACTGTAATTAGGAGATAATTAAGGAAATTAAGGAATTTAGGATGCACATTATACGTTCTAGCTAAAACAATAGTTCTAGCTCAAAATCTAATGTCATTAAGCATTTTTGTAATTCTCAGGGACACATTTCAGGTATTAAAGCAGTGAAGTTTGCATTTCAGGTGGGCCTTTAGCCAAAACAATATCTCTGTGTTCAGTAATAGATGACATTTTCTTCTTCAAGCAGAGCTGGATGTGTTTCTTGGGAAATTTGGGGAATGATGCAATTCCTGCACTGAAAATAAGATCAGGTCCGAGTTCAGGTTTGAAGTCTTTTTTGGTAAGTGAAACAAGAATCTGATATTTTGTATCAACCTTGCTGAAAGCAGGGATGCAAGAGAAGGAGACAAACAGGAAACATTAGGATTCCGGTCATTTTCAAGTATCAGAACATGCTTATGCCTGAATTGTATTCCTAAGCTACTCCTTGAACAGATAGTTTCAGGAAGGGTAGCTCGGGTTGACACAAAGGCAGGTTTCACAGGTACTATGAAAACAGAAGCACTTCTCTCTCTCACATTAACGTCCAAACGTTTACTAATAAAAGAAGTAAGATCCTGTTTGTTTTCACTGGTCTCCAGAGTTCCAGTGCCACTCAGATCTAACATTTACTTGGAATATGCATTATTTAGTATGTTACAGTTCAACCCAGGTACAGCCAAGAGCAGGCATTACGTACAGTTCAGAGCTCGTGGGTCTAAGCTAACTATACTTTTGTATCAAGTTCCTACCCTTTTGCAAAATACAATATTCCATCCACACAGGGGGAAAAGGTCTGTTTCTAACAAATCTATGACACTGTACCTCAGCTATTCCAAAGCAATCCATTTTCTGACATGCCTAACCAGAAGTAAATTTAGGACTCAAATTATTAGGCTCAAATTAGCCTCTCTGCCTGTTATTCCTATCTGATATGAATTCTTCTTAGACCATAAAGCTACAGAGGTAAAGCCTGATTAAAAATAAAAAATGAGCATACACTTCTTTTTCCAGGATGAAATACCTCTCTCTTCAATGAGTTTAAACTTGCAATTATGTTTGAAGATTGATGTCAGATAACTGCTGAGCTTCTGTTCAGGCAGTGAGCAATATCTCTTTATTCCCTAGGTACTGCTTGGAGCCACAGGCCAGCTTCAGGAAAACTGTCTCTGTTGCTGATCAAGAAGACTAAGTAATTTGTGGGATGTTTCAGGGAGGAATCCTTAGAAAGGAATACCCAACATTTTTCATGTTCTATAATTCTGTTCCCTCTCTTTCATCAGAAGTACATCAAAATGTACATAATACATAAATATAAATAATCTATTATTTACGTGGTATTAATTACTGGGATGAAAAACACACTTGCCAAAGAAATCTCTACAGGAGCCATGGGAGTCTGCCCACTAAAATACAATCATCCTCTAAATAAATATAACTACACTGCAAAAAATAGCAGGAACATGCAGTACAGTATGAT
Organism: Lophotriccus pileatus; assembly: GCA_035583135.1. Lineage (NCBI taxonomy): Eukaryota > Metazoa > Chordata > Aves > Passeriformes > Tyrannidae > Lophotriccus > Lophotriccus pileatus. Next base: position 8,661,340 of record JAWWES010000133.1, on the reverse strand, counting down.
AGGAAGAGTAGAATAATATGTTCAATTGTAAATCACTGTGCATGGAAATTTAGGCAGGCATAATACAATTATCCAAATGGAGGTCAAATGCAATTTCACAGGGTGAATAGCAGACTACGACCATGTATCTGCTTAATTTTTTTAATTTCAGAATGATTCAGCCATTATTTAACATTTGGAAATATATTTCATTTTTCATATGCTATTCCAATGAATGCAATTAATTAATTTAGCAGACAATTGCAATTTGCATGATTTTCCCAAGGAAGACTCAACGTTTGGAGTTTTTTATTCCAGTCCCCACATTTAAACTAAAAAAGGAAGGGTGCAGAAAAGTGAGCAGAGACTATTAATCATAACACTCAGACGAAATCATCCCAAAACTACCTAGGATTATAACTGGAGTAGTCCAAGTTTTAGGTTTCAAATCCATACCGATTATCTCACCAACCGTTCTGGTTTGTGATCAGTCTCAAGCTGGACATCACAAAAATCAGGATCTTGCTCTTTAAGTCCTTCCTTCTTCATGCTTTGGAGCTATTGTTTACTACCTACATTCTTAATTGTTATTTACTCTGAGTTTTGTTTTTCTCCCTTTCCTTGAAGATCTTGATTCTGTAACACATACAAGAAACAAAATAAACAAAATGGCCAGGCTTTTTGAAAATGCGAAATTTCATCGTCATGTTTATTCAGAGAAGAACTCTAATCAGAGGTGCTTGATTCAGTTTTACCTCTCAGACACTGCTCCAAACAAATCAACACTCATGAAAATATTTCTATCACTTCACCGGCCAGTTTCTGTGTTAGCTTTCAAAACCAACTAAGAAAAAAAAGAATCTTTATTTTTATGATCAGACTGTTTAACCTCCCTCACATACATACCTGATTCATTAAATCCAAAATGACACAAGTAGTTAAAACTTGAAAAATATAATGCTTATCATAGAAAATGACATAAATGGTTCATCACCTTAAAAACCTTTAGTACTACTCCCATAAATACAGTGCTTCATTAGTAAGACACTGAGTTGGATCAATGCTGGCTCCTCCTGACAGTTCTGCTACACACCTGTCTCATTTTGTTAGTTTAATGAACTTGTTTCCAGCTCAATCCCACAAGTATAATGTGGTCTCTGCTTTAAAAAAAAAAAAAGAAAAAAAAAGAAATTAACAATATGATTCAGCTGATACATATTTTAGACCCACTCATCTGTGCAATACTTAGTGACTTCTTTTGGCCAGGGATCAGCAATGAGCAGCTGTGTGAAGCAACTTTTTCTGCTGCAATGATTTTCCCTTGTGAAAACTGGAAACAAATTTTAAAATCAGCTCGGTTTCATAATTTAAAATAGTTCTTTGAAAAATATTCACTGTGTTCACCAGCTATTCCCTGGGCAGGGACATATATGCTGTACCCCTGAAAAACAGTTAGGACAGGCCTGTGACACACTGGTATGTCTGGCCCCATTGTTTTCTGAGGTTGTCCCAGAATGAAAGATTTTTCTTCTGAGTGCAGACTGATAACATCATTGGAGTCACAAGTCTACAAATAAGAGGTGAACTTGGCAACATCAACACTGAAACCATAGAGTAAAATTTATGTTTATTGTACGTAGCCCACTTGTTCAGAGAGCTGAGCACGTTGGCACCAATCCAGCAAAGCACTTAGAGCACGGCTGAGACTCCTGACGTGCCAACAGCTCAGCCCAGTTCCCAGGGCTTTGCTGAACTGGGGCCTGAGAACAGAGCACCCCACTGGGCAGAACCCATGCCAGACAACTGTAGCAGGGGCCTGGCCTTACCATTCTGGTGTTTGTTGACAGCAGGGACAGTGGTTATCCACTCGCAGGGACCTGTATTCCAGGAAAGCATCAAGGAACTCTACCAAGGGAACTTCACGTAAGTTAATGAAAGTTTCACTGTTGCTTTCAACACAGATATCATTTCATTTAGTCCCCCTGCCCAACTTCCTTTAGGATTATTATTATTATTATTATTATTGTAATTATTATTATTTTTCCTCTTTTATTTAATGCATTTTTCCAATTGCACTGATCAATAATTGCATAGCAGGGCTTTGGCCACTGAAAGAGGAAATGTTGGTCCCTGAAGCACATAAACCAACTGCCTTTGAAACCTGATTAGCAGCTTGTCTGGTTGGTTTTATTGCTAATGGGCTTGCATTGCATTGGTGAGAAGAAAAAACCCCACAGTTTCCAATACTCAACAGATCAAACTATTAATTTTTTTTAGAGGCATAATTATGAGATGCTGGAAGATTTTTCTCTCCATACTGATACCACACTGGCCAGAGTGAAGCAAGCACCTGGATGTATTGCTTGCTCCTTTAAGGTTTTGACTAGTAACAACCTCTCTCCAGGTTTGACTATGTGGAAAGATTTGAAAGTTTTAATCCCTTAAAAACAATTTCCATATTTCCATCCAAGAGCATGCATACTTTTTTGCCTAAAAGCATTAGAAGGATGCTTGCTAATGGTGAAAGTGATAACATATTTATCTACTAGTTTATCAACACGTGCTTGGGCTTATGTGACTTAGGAGAACGACTTGATGACGTCAGAACAGAGGACCCACATTATTCAGTCTGAAATTTCTAAAGCCCTGAGGGAAACTCCTCAATACAGAGGCAAGAAGAATCCACCCATGAATTCTTTCCCACTCATATTTCATGGTTTACTGGTTTTTTTTTAATTTAAAACATTTGTTAAATCTTTGATATTTAAAACCCGGCAAGGCAAACAGGTTAAGATACCAAGCTAAAAACCCTGTGTACTAGCAGCACACTTTCTCATCTTGATCCTGATAACTTGCTAGAAATAAACCACAACAGAGATGCAAAGGAATGATAATCTGAAAATAAAGAATGATGGGAAACAGCAGATTTCCTAACTGCAGTGAAATAGCAAACAGGATTGGTTTCTTTCAGATAATGCTTCCCTTGGAACTCATAAAAAACAGCAATACCTTTAGTATAGTTTTAAAGATAAAATTCTACCCAAAATTACTCTTACTATAGTAAGTGTCTCCAACCTTCTTCTTTAGGGTCTTCCTCCATTCCTGTGTGACTTTTTTTCTGCTGCACTCAAATATACATAAATCAAGGTTTTAATCTGAAAGCTTGTTATTTTTGCAGTGATTTGCTCTCTTGATTTCCCTCCTACATATTAGCCTGCCTCTTCATCATGAAATCATTGTTAATTTTCTTTCCACTTCTGTTTTTCAAAAGGTTCTCCTCTAATTCCACTATTTTTGAATAGATGAGATCCCCACCCCCAATCTTGCAGCTAATCATTTAAAAACTAACTTGCCAATCCTAACATTCATTTCAGCCTGGCCCATTAAGATCCTTATGTAGATATTAGCCATTAAAAAACCCCAAACAACAACAACAAAGGAACAAAAAAAAATCTGGTAGCACAAGAAATGACAAATCAGTTCTGGGTATCAAATCTGCAGCTGGTATACACTGACTCCGCTTAAGCAAGTTTGCTGTAATACCATCAAGAGGATCTGCGCTCTGTTCTCTACTTCAGTGATTTCCCTTCATCCATATCTCTAAAGGTATAAGTAACCATGAAGTTTAAAGGGTTCTGCCCATTTTTTCTTGCCTTGTTAAGTGTAACTTACAAATTAAACCAATATCGAGCCAATATAGAAGACAGAATGACTTTCCATTTTTTCCCTCAGCTCTGCATCCTCCTGCTGTCATCCTCACACCTTTCCCCCACCCCTACTCTGCTATAGGAAGAAGAGCTATGAGACAGACAGCCCCAAAAATGATTTCTAGAAGAAACTCCTCCCTATCAAATTGAAATACTAAGAAAAAAACACTTCCAACCTTTAAAGGTAATGCCACTTGGAGGGAATTCTTCCTTTTATCATTTTTCAGTAGGGCTGAGTACTTGCATATGATTTGCAGAATTCCCCTCACCTTCCAAACGCAGACATGGGATATAAATTCACATCTTTCTGTCACCATGAGATGGCTTATTGTCAGATGCTTCACAAAGTCCACAGCCATATCTCTAAACAGCCTCTATGTGGAAATGAAGTACTAATTCACCTAGTGACATGTCCTACTGCAACACTGTGATTAATTTATTTTCCTTAACCTCGGGCTAATAATAAACTGCAAATAAAAAGTATTTGTGAAAACACAATTGCTCAGTTCTGGTTCTACCCCTACAACACATGTGGTATGTGTAGAATGGAAAGAACACAGAAGGTCGCACCTTATTCAGTTAAGCTAAGAAAAACAACAGAGAACTTCAGCCTGAGGAAAGGGAGCCTTGATGGCTTCCATTACTCTGCCAGTTGTTTCCAGTGCTGCTGGAGTTAATTGTCACACATCTTTACCTATGAAAAAAAGCAAAATCAAAGAGAGAGAGGCTCACAAAGAGGAGAAAACCACCTAAATTATATATACTGCATGGCTGTACATCAGCCTTCCCTTCTGTTTCCTACAGACTTGCTTTCACCATCTGATAGGTCACAGCCAGGTTACACACAGTGTGAAGAGACAGGGCTTCTTCTCTTGACTCAGAACCTTAGCTGAATGTTGTCTTAATTTAGTAATTCCATTTTTTTTTTTTTTAAAGAGTCCATGGTATACGGTAAATTGTAGCTTTAATTTCCTCCAAAAAAAAATGTAAAAGCTTATTAAAAAATTCTCATTCCGCTCCAGAGCCCTGAAACTAAATCATTGATTTCATAATCTTTAAATTTTAATTAAAACTAAACTCTCGCAAAACAAATTAGAAATACATAAATATCATGTGTTAAGAATACCAAAGGATTGTTCTGACAAGGTACAATGTCAGTCCCCCTGTCTCTGTGGATGCAGCATGGTACATAAATGTGTTTTGAGGCTTCCTCAGTCCCAGCTTCAGCTCGTGATCAAAGGAGCCTGTCAAGTAAATGTCACAAAATTGTCACTGCATTAAAAATGAACACAACTGTTTTTAATTTTTTTTTTTAATTGGATGAGGTTACTACTATTAGAAACTACTAAATATCCCAGAATCCACCAGAGAATGCACTTGAACAAGAATGCCCTGTTACCTTGCGTTCAGCGTGTTCCCTGTGACTGGCTTTCCTGGGGAAGACAATGCCCCACAGGGTGTTCCACCAGCCTCCACCATGACAAATGCCAGGAGAGTCTGCCATGGCAATAATGAAAGCACTTTTTTCCTTCACAGTCCATTCGTCAAGTTTTCATTCTTATTTATTTGACACAGGGAAAAAAACCAAACAAACAAACTAACCCTGAAGATTATTTTAAGTGTAAGATGTTTCCACCAGCATTTGTACTTCTCAAACTTTTGCACTCAGAGTGTTATCAGTTCTTGTACTGTTTTACAGAATTACAAAGAAAAACATTAAAAAATTTGTAAATGTTAATTTAAAAATAGGAGAAAACTTGTAGAAGACTGAAGGTTCAGTGAAAACTGGCACTGCAAACTGCTACATACCTGGATACAGAGCTTTGTGCAGACGAGAAGCCTGAATTATCTTAATGAATTTCTCTCTGACAGGAAAAATCAAGCACCAGCTAATACAATTTTTGCAGAATTAGGTTTACTGATTAGCAAAAGCTGGGCAAGCTAAGAAACCCTTACAAGTTTGAACTCTGGAACTGGTGCTTTGCATTTATTGCCTTGGTTTCCTGTGTTGCCAAAGCCTGGATATAAACGAAAGATTTTGGGTGAAGATTTAGCTGTAAAGTCACAGAATACAATAACTGTGAACAAAATAAGTATGTGTGCAACAGAAAACATCCCAAGGAAATCCTCACCAGCTGTCTTTATTATTAGAAAAAAATCTTAATCTTTAGGATCTTCTTTTAGCTGCTGAAACATTTTCTAATTTCTATAGGTGGGGCTTGTTCCACTCACTTTCACTCAGTCTTTACTTGAGAGAATTAATTTAGTGTTGATTCTTTTTAAAATATATTAGAATGCTTTAGCAAAAATCCTCTCAAACTATTTCCAGGACTAAACTAGGGTGAAATACTGTTTTAAACACACAAACACTTCTGCAGCCAGTTTCTTGACAAGCTTTAGCATTTCGAGTTGAGAAGTGCAGACCTGAAACTCACTCGGGATTGTCTCTCACTACAAGGACTCATCTTCTGCTGGATAGGGGAAAAAAGCAAACGCTAAAGCCATGCTAAGACTTTGATCACACTTTACATATGCTCAGCATTTTGGCAGATGATTTCTCTAAAGAGCCCATCTGCACTGCCCTACTCCTAAACGGGACTGTGCAGAATGTGTGGAATTTTAAGAGTAGCTGCGGCAGCTAGATGCCACTGTGGCACAAAGCACTGGAACTGAAAGCAGAGATCTTTTTTCCTTCCCTCCTCGCCGTTTTTCAGGCATGCAGGAGGAAGCTGGAAGGAGCCAAACTTACACACAGATGGGACCAGGAGATGGACAGGTTCAGAAGGCTCAATGCAAGGGAAGACCACGATTCCGGAGGGGGCCATGCTGTGAAGGAATGAGAGAAGGAATTGGGCTCAAGAAAATACTGAAAAAATTATCTAGGACTTGGATTCTATGAATTAGAATATAAAGAGAAGCAGGAGCCAGGGAGTGGCTCAAGATACTGTGATTTCACATTGCAAACTGTACAGGCAGAAAAGGAAAGAGAAATCAGGTCTGAGTCCAACATTCTTATTTCTCTACAGCTCAGAATAGAAACTGAGATATCTGGTGTCAAATATTTGTCTCCTGACAATTTGCCACCTTAATGACAGACAAGATGCATCCTGTGGAACTTGATTAGACACAATCATTTTGCTGATTATTTGAATTTTCAAAAACTGAATGAAGAATGGGTGTTTGAAAAGAAAAAGCAAGTCAAACCTAAGGATCCTGGTTGTTCCTGTATCGTGTTTGTAAAAAGTAATTCCTTCACTTAAATTGTTCTCTTTTTGTTGCAAAGAAACATTCATATCATGTGTAATGTTTTACATGATTATTAAAATGAGCAATAAAAGTTTTGAGCCTGATGTGATAAAGTTTTGAGTAGCTTATTCCACATGTGGGGAACAACAAAGAAAGAAATTGTACAACACAACTTACTTGTGTGAAACACTAAGTTTTATCACCAAGATGGCTGAAAAGAATCTGAAAAGCTCCCTTTACTCTATGCAAAAAAATGTTAACCTCTGATAAATGTGCCCCTAAAGGGAAATAAAACATCTTGCCTTAGAGCTGCTGTCACAGTCTGAACTCCTTGGAAATACTATTTGTTTGAGGGAGAGAGAGCTCTAGTTGCTTTATAAAGCTAAGCCACTCAGCACTAGTACTCCTCCATTTGTCCTTGACAGCTCTATTTTTTTCACGACACTTATTTGCTTGGATTTAAAAGTTTCGATGTTTTGATCCTTATTACTGCAGATCTGTAAAAATGACAAAAATACCACAACATAAATTACCAGAAACTGAAGAGATGGAGTCTGATGATGTCTGCTGAATTTAAATTTTCAGCAGTGCTCTGAAAATATGGGAGATCCGTTTCATGAGTCCTCCTTTCAACACAAGTAATTGTACAGATGGGGCCATGAAAGTTATATTGATCACTGGTGGGGACTTTATCTGGAGGAGAAAAACCCATATACATAAAATATCCATACATAAATGAGAAAGTTACACTCAACCTTTCCTTTACCTCCCTCCTCCTTTGGGTTCAATATATCCTCTCCACTTCCTGCAGTTTCACAGCACCTAAACTTCCCCCCCGTATTGGCTTTCTTCATGTATTTCAAGGAAAGAAGCAGCACCAGAGCTGGACCAGAGTGGCCCACTCACACATGGTTTGTTATCCATCACCAGGGGAGACAGACTTCTGCTCTGCCATGGGGATAGTGCCTCTACCCCTTCACCAGCAGCTCCAGCTGCTTGTTCCTTACCTTGGCATGCAGGGTGCTGCCCAGTCAGCAGCATCATGGAAGAAGGAGTGGTTGAGCCTTTAAAATTTCTGGTTGCTCACAAGAGAAGAGAATCACCACACACACTGTATGAAAGACAAAACCCCTGACCCTTGAGGTGCAGGAAAACGAGATTCAGTTCCCTGCTGCAGCTACAGCAATGCAGGGATCGTGAACTTCCTGCATCTTGGACAAATGCAGGAAAGCTTGCTGATCAGCACTCTCCTCTCTGACCTGGTACAGTCCCTCAGACACAGGGTTGACCAGCAGGAGATTTCTGCTGGAAAAACACTATCAAACAAACCTTAAGGGGAAGGAACTGCATCTAGGGTTTTTAGGTTTGTTTCAGGGATTTCCTGCTGCAGAACATGCAATGCCATCCACATTAGACAGGTCCTGGTTATTAATGCATTGCAAAGACCTTGAAATCTCAACCTGATATATGGCTACTTCAGTCTGTGCTTCTTCCTACCCCATTATAAACTTGACCTTAATTAACCCTCTTAGTGAAATGGAGTTAGTTGATTCTCAAGGACAGTCTCATTGAAAAACAATGTTGCAATATCACTCAAAAGCTACAGCAAGGCTGCTTTATAAAGGGATTTGTACTAATAATCCTTGAATATTAACAGCTTCATATGTTATGTGGTTTATATAAACTTATCTGTATAAGCTAGGATTGAGCTCTGTCTTTTTCAAACTTTAGAAAAGTCCACATCTCCTTTGGTGAAAACTAATTCTCTCTGGCAATCACTACACTGATTTTGTAAAAAAAAAAAAAAAAAAAAAAAAACGTAAAATTATTAAATGCAAATTTAAAATGAAATATAGCAGCTTAATTTAACTGGCTGTAAATAAAAACACTCCCTTGTTAAACCAGGATATCCAGTAACTTATACTGTGACTTACTAATGGAAATGTTTGTTCCCTCCCATTTCAAGTAGTTTTATTGAGAACAAACACATGGGGAAGACCCTTAGGCTGAAAAATTTAGTTTTAAAAACCTCTGTGGAAGAGTTGGGTGTGCCAATAACAGCTGCCCTGCATCATTTGAAGTTCTCAGAATACACTGTGTGCTGATGGTGAGAAGGGTCTGCATTAGCATCCCATCTGTATGCTACAAATAGGACATAAGATAACAGCTACTGATCTTTTACAATTCACTTTAAAGGCAGCATATTCTTTCTTATGGAAATAGCTGAGACCACTCAGAACTAAATTGCTTTCTTTGTCGAGAGTTTAAAAGTATAGGCTTCAGAGCTGATGGTCACACATCTTTTTGACCTCACACATCTCTATGCCAGTCCTCACTTTCAAGAGCTATAACAAGCTGTAATTATTTCTCAGACTATTTAGAGACTGAACAAAGATTATGAGTTAATTTAACAATGAAAATATTCATACAGAGCATGTAAGTAGCTGAAGTTATAAAAAAATTCAACTGATATTTTCTGAATGGTATTTGAACATTAATGTTGTTATCCCCATAAATTGCAAACTAACTGTTTTATGGATGTACAGTACATTTATTACCTTGACTGAAGTACATTTTATCCTCTTGATTTGAATAACAGTAGGCATATATAGCACTAATGATAACGAAGGATATTGAAGACATTTGTGTACCAATGAACCAAAAAGAAAAGCTATTATTTACCAGTGGGTCACTGTGCAAGCATTTCTCAGGAGCTGGTATTGTACCTGAAATCTGCAGAACCTTACATTTTCACCCAGGTCTAAAGTATTTCTCATTCCACTTATTTTTCTACTACTGTGCTGAAGTATTTAAGTAGAAATGTAAATGTTTAAATATTGTATCCACTACTAAGCAAGTGCTACCACGCAACCTCAGTGGGTGATGAGGGAAGTGCTTCCCAGTATCTAAGCAGATGATTCAGAGGGTGATGCTTTGTATTAGAAGTTTCTAGTCCAGTGCTGTGGGAGGATGGTCAATACTCCACATTAAGCGGGAGCTCAGAGCATCCAACCAGTCCTCCTCCCAGTGTTCCTGTACTACTCATTGCATGGTCTGGCAAATCTGGTTCCTAATCATCCAAAACTCTCACTCGCCCTTTTGCAGAGACTCCTTTCCCTTATGGATACAGTAGAGAGAAAGAAAATTCTTGTTACCTTTTTGTGTAAGATTCAGCGGAGTAGTGAGAGCTTTTTGCTCTGCAGTGTGCCCAGGGACCACCGGCAACTGTCAGTCCCTGTTCCCTTCACCTGTATTATCCTGTCACTGGAGTGTTCAATTGCTGCAAATCATGATATTGGAGGTGTCTCTTATATGCCTACTAAAATAAACTAATTTACTTGAAAAATATTAGACATTAGATCATAACTTGCTGATGTAACTGCATTAACAAAGACAGAATTATGCATTGCTGAAAGGGGAACAACTCTAAAACATAAAGCTAAATGCTGAAATTAGCTTACAGTCAGATACTAGACATGTTTACAAGCATCACTGTGACTACCTGTCACTATAAAATTAGTAATTCTTTGCCCAAGTCATGCAGCCATGTTAGCTCAAAATTTGAATCGTTTCTCTCTTACCAAAGCTGCACACTATGACTACGACACACAACACTTAATTAGAGTAACTGTTCCTTTTTGTCTCTCTTGAAACTCTTCCAGATTTTATGTGTTCACAGTAGCCTGGCAAAATTATTTAGGATAAAGTAATAATTTTACCTACAGCATATGTGGTGACCAGCTGTCAAAATATGACTTTACAAAGTCTTATCAAATGACATTGTTTTGGTCATAACGAAAAGTCTTCTTGAATACTCTTCTGACCACCTTTTCTTAGTACACAATAGTTTACAGACCTGTCACATATTTGCTTTTTTAAATACCATAGGATAGGATAGATTCAGGGCATGCTATACCTGAACTAGTGTGCATCTGGAAACAAAGAAAATCTAAAAAACCCAGAACCAAATAAAAAAATCCCCCAAAGCCAAATCAATTCATTGTTAAAAAGAGTCAGTATGGTGAGCATTTAAAATGTATTCTATACAATTTGTTCCCTTCTCTACCATTTTCTTCACCAGGTTTCAACCTGGGACATCATTCCCTTTTGTATATATTTATGTCAGTAAAGGCCAAATTAAACCACAACTGAGTGTGATGAAGTTGGGCACTATGAATCTGAGCAGTTTATGTATCTGAGTAGTTTATGTATCTAACTCCAGATTTATCATCTTTAAAGTCTTTATTTGCAATTCTGGCATAGACAGATAATATTTTCTCTTTCTCCTATGACATATAACCTTTAGGATCTAGGACTAAGCTTTTCAAATATGTCAAAGTGTTTAGCAGTGCTTAAAAAGATAACATTTGTCAATGTGGAATGTGAAACTTTTTGATTGATGGCATTTTTCTGGAATATTTAACCAAAACAGCAGAGTCTAACACAGCTGGAAATGATTGGAGCTTTTGTTTTTCCTCTAGCATCATATAAATCATGCAAGCTAATTCTATTCACTTTCTCAGATAACCTAATGTAAATAAATTCAAGAAAATATTTACTTTTTCTATTTACTTGATATAAATTGTAAAAGGAAAAAGCTGCTTTAAAATCAAAATGCTGAAATATACTATAAATGTGGGCAAGTAGATGAGTGTCTCTCCCATTTTTGCTATTCTAAGGTGGAAGAACTTGACAATTTTCCTTAGGTAACAAAGCTAAGACATGATTTATTTTAACCCAACTATATTTATTTTTGCATGTTTGTAGCTAAAAAAAATGTGGTTTTTTTCCAATTCTAATCTCCACAAGAATTCCATCTGATCTATCCAGCATTAAATATACATTTACTGCATTCAAAAAGTGATACATTTACCTTTTCAGAAAAGTCTGAACATGCAGAGGCTGGCAGACTGAAAAGAACATTTACAAATGAGAAGACCATGCTATGGTTTCTTTTTTGTTCAGTAGGAAAAAGAACAACTCTCTGAAAATTAACCAAATACAAGAGCATCTAACTTGCTAAAGACATAGGAATTTCAGCTGGCAATTCCTGAGTGACACCTGACCGTTAATTTTTTAGCTGAAAGGTGATCAACTAAACATCTTACAGATGGAGAGTACATTTATCATCCTGCATGTGGTGAAGAACTTCCCTTGAATAAATATGACCAGGGAAACAAATGAAGCAAATATTAACTCATTTAACAGCATTAAAAGGACAGGCAGTACTGAAGGCACCTCATGAGGAAACAGAAAATAGGAATGACTTCTACCAATACAACGCAACCTCCCCTCACTTGCCTTCTCAAGCCCCCTGTTTAACAAAGCCCACTGTAAACTGAGAATGGGGATATACACTGAATATACTGTAGATGTGGGTTTGTGTGCATATGCACACACTAGAATGTTTTATTCTTAAGGAATCTGGATTTCTGTCCTCATTCAAGGAAGCCTTCCCCATGATACCAATATCTACTTTATTTTTCAGGAAGTGTGGTAGATACAGATACTTAGAAGGCAAAGAATAAGTCTCATGTTTTCAGACCCATTACTATAATCATGTCAGACAATGCATAAATTTCAGACAATGCATATTAATCCATTATTAGACTAAGAACTGCATTATTAATAAGGATTTTCTTCTTGTTAAATAATACACTTCCATCTGTGATACACGGCCACCTAGTGACTAATTTAAATTGATTGAAACATTTATGTGATACATAATGTTAATTACATTTCACCTTCACTACTTTAACATATTCTGAAACAACTGTCATGGATGCAGCACCAACTTGTAACTGGTGGCAGTGAAATATGTGGCTTTGATAAAGACTTGGTTAAAACTGTGCTTATATTAAACCACTATTTTAAAAGAGTCAAAGACAGCCCCACCATTTTTAAACAGATGTGCATGCATTCTTTTTTGTAAAACAAAATTAAAAAAGAGCTTAGCATACATGTTTGGCATGCATTTTTTTCTTTATTTATATTAATCTAAGTTTAAAGTACCTCCTTTTTTTTTTTAATGTTGAAACTAAAACCAATTCTCACTAATATATAAACCACTTTGATCAATTTCAGCTGAAACCAAGTAGTTTTCAGAGTTTGAGAAGTTAGTTCCATTTGGGTTTGGCTTCCATGAGGTTAGATAAAATGTAGATGATTATTTTTACATTTCTTCAATTCCAGGTTTTATCCAGAACTACAAATACTTACTCATGCACCTTCCTATTCCTGACACTGCCATTTCATGTGGCGGTTTTTTTGATGCCTTGTACCACATTTTCAAAAAAGAAAGAAAAAGCAAACAAACAAACAAAAAAACAACAAAAAAATACTACCCCCAAAAAACAAACGAAACAACAACAACAACAAAAACCAAAACCAAAAACACCTAAATAGCATCTGGAGTTGCAAAGAAGAATTTGAATTCTGTACATTAAGCTGTCAAGTTATTATATCCATACTGAATGCTCACAGATCTCTATTCAAACACAGAGAGATTAAAATCCAGACAGTTGCCTGCTTATTTTGAATCCTATCATCTTAATTATAGATGCACATTGCTAGCAAATTTTGTTTACTCATACCATTTCTTCATGGTGTGTTGTAAAATGCACACAACCACTAGTAACTATTGTGAGTGAAATAAGCAACAGAAAGGGGAAACTTATTTATAGCCTTGCTCTAACTGATTTTCCTCCTGTAATTCCCCTGTTCTCATTAGATTCAAGAACTTCACATTTGTACTTGCTACTGAACACAAACCAGAGAGGATAGGTGATCTCTTGGACTCCTGCTTCCAATAAAGTAACAACAGCAAAATATGAAGAAGGAATAGTATCCAAGACCTCCAGGTTGAGAGGATGAAGAAGGAAGACTGAATAAATGCACAATCCCGACAGTTCTTTATTCGTTCCTGACAGTTCATGGCATTTGAAGGCTTCTGCATCATTAGTCATGACATAGCGCACTTCCCCTCTCTCTTGAGCTTTCCATACATCTTCGAGCTTCCTCCTGTTGTAAAGTTTAAATGTACAATTGTTTTAGCATGCTTTTTAGGGTTTTAATTTAAGCTTGAGGTTTGTTTTCTCTCATTGTGAAGTCAGTTTACATTTCCAAGGTAGTAATGAATGAAACTTTGACAGTGTAAGACACCCTTTAAATTTGCTACTACAGAGTGAAAGATTGTTTTCACTACGTATCAAAGTTTCATTGGAGATACATTCTGTAACATTACCTCGCCTCTATTCATAATTACAGTTAAAGAAAAAACTCTGGTGAGGACGAAAACAAACAGCACCTTCTCCCCCTGCTAATTATATTTGACCTTTACTTGCTGTACACTTTGCAGAATAAAAGTGTTGAAAGCAGTGTGAGTAATCTCAGATAATAGGTGTTGTTCAACAGAGAAAACACCGCAGAAGTTGCAAGTGGTAACAAAACACAGTGGTGTTTTCTATCACACTGCCTGTATCAAATATTATTTGGCCACTCTGGGGTATTTCTGTATTATTGCTGCATTCCTATTCCGACCCTGACATTTGTAACCAGCCAAGGAACATCAGCACTGACCACAACTCAGGTTGTGGATGATTCCAGAGGATGATTCGAAGGATGGCAATATTGATGAAGATTAATTGGATTGAAACTAACTGTGATAAAGCTGTAGATAAGGTTATTCTGCTAGTTAGCAAACAAAACTCCCTTTCAAAACAAAATGTCCTGAAAACCTGTCTTATCCAACTACTTTGAATCATAGAATTACAGAATGACTTGGGTTGGAAGGCACTTTAAAGATCATGTGGTTCCAAACCTTCTGCTATGGGCAGAGGCATCTTTCACTAGGCCTGGTTACTCAGAGCACCATCCAACATGATCTTGAAGACCTGCATAGTTACGAGGAGCCAGTACAGTACGAAAGTACAAAATTGGGAGGCAGAAAACCATTTTTCCTATAGGAATAAGTAACAGAAAAAAGAATTTTCTGTTCCTCCTCAATACATGACTAAAGTACTAAGTGATTTTTATTTTCTAAGTGATTTTTATTTTTATAACTTATATTATTAGACCAATTATTAATCCACCCAGCTTGCTACAGCCAGGGAGAAAAGGGGGAAATGATCTTCATTCTTGGCTGGTCATGTTTGAAGAGGTGATGGTCCTGCTCTCCCTGTAAAAGAGAGAGTGATAATAAGCCTCCCTTGGTGTGAGGCTCTATAAGCATCATAAATCCAGCCAGCAGATGAAATAACTTAGGGCATTCTTGTATACAATTTACAGCACAACTTCCTCAGATCTGATTTGCGTTATTAACAATGTATTTTTAAATACATGTGGTTGATACAGACAATACTTACTGGCAATACATAGACTGCTGGAGGAAACTGGCCATAATCTCTTCGCTTTTGATAAAAGGATTCCAGAGTTTAACAAATCAGATTATCAGGAACTTGAGTCATTTTTTGGTCAGAAGTCTCCTTGATACTCATTTGAACAAATCTGTAGAATAAAACAGACTTTTTGGTCAACCTCTAATGGCCTTTTGTGTTAGTTTTAGGGTAGTGGGCATCTCCAGAATACTCACTTTGATAAAATATTATCTCAAGATCACTAATCAGTTGCAATTGTTAAATATTATTCTTCAGCACACCTACCTAATATCTCTGCATAAACCTGCTTCTGAGAGTATTTGTGTTAATTTTTTGCTAATGAAATTATTTGCAATATGCATTTTATGAAGGCATCCAGATGTATAGATGATTGGCATAGGGTTTCTTACCCAATGGATAGCTGACAGTGATAGTAGATACATAATATTAATTAGAGAAATTTGGCATATGAGCAAAGAATCTGAAAAGCGGGAGGTACACATCTTTTTTTAATAATTTTAATAATTTTTATGTTCCTTAAGCATTATAAGACACATGTTGCCTTTTCCATCTTAGGGTTACTAAGTGCTGAATATGGACAGATTCACAATCACAGTTGTCAAGATCATCATGTACATTGTTCAGTGTACACTGGTTAGACAAAGCCCTTCCACTGAATGCATACTTATTTAGTGTTTGCCACATAAATTATTCTAATGGGAGAACTGTTGTTTCAACACAGTTCTGTTGAACATTCAAACTCTCTGAAAGTGAAATGCCATTGCTGTTCCTAATTAAGCCATTTTCCTTTTAAGTTTTCCAGAGGATGATTCGAAGGATGGCAATATTGATGAAGATTAATTGGACTGAAACTAACTGTGATAAAGCTGTAGATAA
The DNA here is from genome assembly GCA_035583135.1 of Lophotriccus pileatus. Classification (NCBI taxonomy): domain Eukaryota; kingdom Metazoa; phylum Chordata; class Aves; order Passeriformes; family Tyrannidae; genus Lophotriccus; species Lophotriccus pileatus. The sequence goes on along the minus strand of JAWWES010000133.1, from coordinate 8,645,136 downwards.
GGTTATTCTGCTAGTTAGCAAATGAAAATTACAGCCATTTAAAAGTGGAATGTGTAAAGTCTTGGCTTTCTTAGCATTCAAATGGTGTATAACAGAAAAAAAAGAAAAAAACACAACAGAAAATAGAAATATTTCAGATATTTAATATGTTAACACTCTTCCACTCAATTTAAGAGTACACTGAAAATGCTAAATTCCTAAATAAATAAATATACGTAATATGTAAATGGAGTATTTTGTTTTGTCTGGGAACTTGATAGATCTGTTTAGCTAGTATAATTAAAAAATATCCAGTGAACAGAGCTTTGTCTGAGCACTCTCACTAGAGTTCTATAAGGGTGCTAAACTAGTCCAAGTGCTTCAAAAAGACAATTTTTCACAAGAGGTGAATAGATATTTTCTCAGGTTCTTGAGGTCAGTGGTATCTTCCCCTACCCAAGACTTTAGACTTATCAAATTCCAACTGATAGTAGGACTGATAAATGGCTATGAAAAAACACCCCAAAAATCACAGCTTAGAAGATGTTATCTTTTAGAGTAAATAATTCAAAATCCAACAAGTAAACTGAGATTCCAGATGCTGATTATTTCTGTGCTAAGAGACAAGTAAAAGTCTACTCGCAATTTACTTCCTACACATTTGTTTACATAACTCTTGGTCAGCAGCAACTATAACACAATATTGCAACTTCCTAAAAGCTGATTAAGAGGTTCTTCAAGAATTATCCTCTCAACTCTGGCCAAAGTAACTACAACTGCAATTTTATCAAAAGATTTCAAAACAACCATAAAGAGAATTTTTTAAGCAGCAAGGAAGTAGTTTTCTGAGAAGTCAGAGTAAACCTACTATACCTTCCTGCGAAGCCACATTTATATATACATACACGAGCACACATATAGATATAAAGATAAGAAGCAGTTGGTAACTCAAAGTATTTTTGTTTCATAGTTACTTAATTCAGCAACTAATTTTCCCGAGCATAACCTCACACGGTAGCAAAAGTAAAATCAGCAACAAACTAAAATCAGAGCAGTCACCTGGAGAAAAAATTAGGCCATTGTAAAGATTTTGTACAACCATTTTGCATCGACGATGCAGAAACAGAAGTACCAGGCACATCTGTTAATGGCATTTTTACTTTTAGGTATGAATTACAGCATATATTTCTTCCACTAACTAAGTCGGATGGTGTTGAACACAGTGAATAAGTCAGTATTGCAACTTCATTAACCTCCCCTTGCTCCCACAGTCTCACTAGTTACATAAATTTAGTTTCACCTTTGCTATAGTTCTATAGAGTTACGGGTTTAGTGTTTATTTCCTTCATATGCAAAGGTGTAGAACCTATTCAATCAAACTGACATACCTAGATCTATGCATATTCATATACACATCAGGTTTATATTCAATTCATATTTAGCTCAAGTACTATTAAAATCAATAATTTGCCATATATACTTCCTTATAAGCAGTATAGCAGTGTATATATATATATATATATATATATATATCTACTGTGACTATAGAACCATATATATTGTTTATTGATGCAGTTCATAATGTAGAGGTATTATTTACTGCCCAGAAATAAAAACATCTTTTACAGTCTCATTTTTATTATGCAAAGATACAATAGAGCCTATAAAGTTGTAACACCTGCTGACACTCATAAAAAAAATTACTTTATAGAAAGGTGTGTACCTCCCACTTTTCAGATTCTTTGCTCATATGCCAAATTTCTCTAGTAAGTACTATATATGCCACCACTATCCATTAGGCAAGAAACCCTGTCCCAGTCATCTCTTGATCTGGATGGCTTCATAATGCACTACCCATGGCAGCATCCAGGTTTAGCACAGAACATTCTCAGAGCTATCAGAACTTGTTAGAAGAACCCATGTGACAGGAATATATCTATATTACATAAGACAGAGCATAACACAGCACTCAGCATCAGGCTCCAGCAAGGAAAACAGCTGGATATGAAAAGGCAAAATAGCTTGATCCAGAATAAGTGCCAGCCATGTCCAGCAACACTTAAGATGCAAAACCTGTTGTTGTCCCCTTGTATTGATTTTTGAGTTTAATGTACACAAATAAGGGACATCCTCACTTAGCTTGTTAAATAAACTAAACCCTGCAGGAGGATGTTCAATGAATTTCCTAGGAAATAAAAATATTCCCTGAATATCATTAAGTGGAGCACAGAAATACACAAGAAGCCATTTAGCATAATAAAGCTCCAACTCTCTTAAGCCTCTTGAGACTTACCATAATTTTCAAACAAAGAGACTTCTCCACTCTCATAAAATCCCAAGCCAGAATACAAACAAAACAAAGAGCAGACATCCATCCATTCGCATCTCTCTCAGATATTTGTCATTTGCAACTCACACACTATTGAAATTCACATAAGAAAGTAAAATGGTGATTTAGTTTCTTTGCAAGTCAAAGTAAAAAAAAAAAAAAAAAAAGACTTTTTTTCCTATCTACCCGCCTTTCTGGAAATCATGTGTATGCCATAAGCCTCTGTGAGGACTTGGCTTTCATGAACTGTTATATTTTGGAGAGATATAGCAGCATCAGTTTTGGGGAACTGGAATCTTCCCTAGTGCACATCACCTTCACAACTGGCTACGATTATTAATTTTCCATTTAAAAGAATCAAAAGAGGCAGAAATTTAACTACACTGCAAATCAAATAACTTCACATGTTTTACAGTCCACACTTCTGACTGAATAACAGACTATTATAATTTCTAATGCATGTCACTGTGCTCTTTGACTTTTAAATACAAATGAATCACATAATCTTTGACATCGAAGAACAGAATTGTCTGGGTGCAGTGTTCACAATGGCAATTTGTTTCTAACATGATAGGTAGGTAGCACTCAGATGAAGAGTAAGTTGTGAGTTGGCGTCCAGCTGACTACTTGAAACACATTTTTCCCTGAGGTACTCTGTCCCTCTCCCCCTTGCTGCACAAACAGCTGCACATCACCTGACTCCTGGGCCACCATTCATCTTGAAAGCCATATTTAAATTGCTACTTATCCACGTTCTCCAAATGTTGCAAAGTCTTTAACTCAAGCACAACTCTCATGAGATGCTGCAATATCATTATGAATGTTTGCTTATCAAATGAAAGACTAATTTTGAATCAAGATCCTTTTTATTAAAAAATGGGGATATCAAAGCTTCGACTTCCTATTACTAATCAATCTCAAAACTGTGCTTTCCATCAGCTCTGCAGGACAGAAAAAGCCTGCAACCTTATTTTGATGGGAAATTTAGTTACCCCCTTCACAATTCAGCAATACTGAAGTGTTTCTATTATGATTACTAAGACAAGACACATGTGGAACCCTCTTTCATTTTCTCCTTTGAGTTGCAGAGCTCCCTTTGATAGACTTACTGGCCAGGAAGGTTCTGCATGACAAGCACCCAGAATGCCAAGGAGCTGGAGAGTGCACAGCCAGTCAGATCTCACTTGTACTGGTGGAATCACGTACTAAAAATGCCTCCAGCTCAACTTTGGTAATTTACCTCTACTGGTGTGATTTAGATGACTATCGGCACTGACTCGACTTTTTTTCCACGCAAACAATGTAATTACTCTACAAAATAGAAAATATGTAAATGCTATGATTTAACATTACACAGCAATTCCGTGCTAGGCTACACTATGTCCCAGAAGGTTTTGCCACTAGATCATTATTTACTGATGGGCTGTAGGGCAGCCATAGAACATAACCTCCAAAGGCATCAAGATGAATATTTAATCCAGGGTTTCTGCCCATTAATATTTTATTAAAGCCCGGCTATTTTCCACCATCCTGAAAATATATTCCATTAATGATAATTGTGAATCTCAATGGATTCAGATTTTAGCAGCTTCTGGATATCACAATGAAATAATCCCTATGCTGTTCATTAAAAGCAAAGATGGTGCTATTTGCAGCTTCAATCCCAAATACTTATTTGTTAATAATTTTCTATTAACCCAATCATTACAGGGTGGGACAGATCACATCAATAATAATATTACAAAAATATTTTTTTTTCAAATACCAAAATCAGCACTTAGGCTCCGATTGCCTTGCAGAGTGAGAAATAAGGTACAGGTCCTTCCCCTGTTGTGAACTGAGCCAACTCTTACAAATAATAGCTTTTCACTCACCCAAGTAACATTAACTGATACCAAACCCTACTTTTTTCTGGCTCTGTGCAAAACAATATACATGATGATAGCACCAGCAACAAAGCAATGGGCACCAAATTAAATTTTCTAGATCAAACTCAGTAGAAAAACCTATCCCTGTGCTTTTCTGTGACTAGAAGACTGATCTCCAATGACTTTATTGAATGTATTTCACAGATATTTGATTATCTAAAACAATAAAACAAAGTAAGGCAGATTATTGCCTTGAGAACAGGACATTTCCTTCCCCCTTGATTACAGAGGTACTGGAAACAAAAATCCATTTCTTGCCAGACTGGGATGGAAAGAAAATAGTTAAGCAAATGTTCAGGATCAGTGCACACAACAAAAAAATATTTAACCTTCCTTAAGCCATTAAGTTGCAGAAGAAATTCTGCCATTCTTTTTAATAGCATTTCTATGCAGTTTAGAAAGCTGTTTAGTGGTTGTAGTGGACTAATCAAGATGTGCCTATTGAGAGATCCAAAGCCAGCTCCACAGGCTGCCTAAGAACTTGAAACCTTTTCTAAGAGAGAGATCTATGAACTGAAACCCCAAGGATTTGGTGTCACATCCTTTAACTCCTTGCAAGAACAGTTTCATTTACAGTTTCATTCACTGGTGTAAATCACAGAGACATCTAAGCTACATTTGATGAGAAAATGTTAATCATCTCTGGTTGCTTTTGATCTAAATATACATATTAAAAAAAATATTTCAATACCTATTTACATTCTTGCTTACCTGTCACTGGAAATGTTATTAATACACAAAAAAATGAAACACATTTTGTTTTGAAGACTAAACCTTCAAAACTGTAATGAGTGCAGAAGTTACATAATTGATACACATGTTCGTTAACAAGCTTGTTTTAGCAGCAGATTTTACCATATAATGATTTCTATATAAGAACAGAATTTCTTACTTTCCTATGAGAATATTATTATTCAAAACATACCTTATATGAAACCTATACACTTCAATATTAACATTTTTTTTGCCATTATGTGTGTCTACATGCATGTATTTAATTTTTATATGCAAAATGATCCCCATGTACTTTTCACTTTGTACCACATGGTCCATTTATGTGCAAGGCTAATCCCCATTATGAAGACATATAATAACCCATTTGTCATCACTCTGATGTTTCATGGATGTTTGCAATACTTTGGTTCTATTTCATTGCTAAAAATGCTCATATCTGTATTGCAATTTTAAGTTCCTCCTGACAGTACAGGTGTTCAGGCCTTGATCTAATGCTCACTTCAGTAAATAAAAGCTCTCATCTGCCTAAATGAAGTAGGTAAGTCCATCTTCATCATCCTTCAGAGTGCAAACTGTCCTTCCTCAGTACAATTCGAGTTTCTTACTGTGTTTCAGCATGTGGATAGCACATGTTTTATTTTGGAAACCTGTCACTTGAACGTTAACTTTTGTGAAAATATTTTCACTTTGCAATTAAAGTGCTCATATATTCCCTTGGGAAACTACTTAATGTAAGTGGAGCAAATCCATTGTCTTAATATTTTGCTTTATATTTTTCTTTGTTAGTCTTGCACTATTTCTACATTTAATTCCAACGTCAGTAAAAGGAAGATTTTTGTCAGAGAACAAATAAAATATTCCTTTTCCCTTCTCAGTAGCACACACAGAGACACAAAAATAAACTGACAAGTTGCTTCAGAAAAAAACAAGTAGCAGAGTTATTTCCTTTTTTTTTTTTTTTTTTTTTACCTAAGTACATCATGGAGGAAAGAGAAGATAGAGGATGAACTGGTTAGTATTCTGTCTCATCTCAGGATTCAAAATGCTTTGAGAGCAGTGACTATGATCAGGAAAGCATCAAAAAGTCTGACTGAAAGGGGTAGGTAGAAAACTGATAAAGTGTAAAAATAAAACATTCAGGGACTTTTGTGTACTTTCATCACAAATCTTGCAATACTCAGCACAAAATGATCCTAAACAGCAGTTCTAATGTAACAGCTGATCAGTTTAATAGATGGTAAGCATTTTGGCCTGTTATGATGAGTGACATACAGGGGTCTTTTATTCCAGATGAGAGCTGTATCTTTGACTATTTAGGACTCATACAAAACCCCATGTTTACACAGACTCTTAAATGTGATTGTCTATTAATTATTTAGACAAGGTAGGAAGTTATTAAGGGTTTCACTAAATACTGTCACAGTGCATGTGTGAGCAAAAACATATACAGAGGGTTTGACTCATGACAGGCAGCAAAGGTCTCATATATACCCATGAAGTAGAGAGTTGATAATGGCAAAAATGATCATTAACTAAAGCACAGAACTGAAAGATGCTTATCTTGGATGTCATTAGCTACAAAGCCTTTGTGGGGTGAAGCTGAAGGATATACATGTGAAGAGCTAATGGCCTATGGCTGGCTTCCATAGATCCTGTCCCCGATAAGGATTTTGCTTCTGAAAGATAAGTGGCAAAAGAGATAACTCATTTGATGGGGCACTTCTCAATTTGCCTTCTGACTGGGACTGTAGAAGAAAATAAATGGACAAAAGGTATAACAAATCTGGGGATACATTTAAATGTTTTCCTATTAAGAGATTTCTTTAAATACTCAGAGTAGTTAGTGCTGTCACTTCCATAAGTAGCATGCCTTACACCACCTTGTACACTCAGTTATGTCTTTTGTTTTCTGTGCTCTGACTTGAAATGTTACAGATTTAGGAAGAAAATGTTTCCTCCACCGCAAAAACTACAAGATTGTCACTATTTTACTTTTAAGAGGATTTCAAGTTTTAAATACACATGAAAATAGTTGTGCGTATGCATATATATACATGTGTGTGAGTGTGTGTGTAGCTGAATTATGTTTTAAGTATAGCCTAACATTAATAAATGTACTAATAATTTGCACTAAAATATCTTAATGCAAAAATACAGTCACCTGAAATAGTCTTATTACTCACAAAATTCTTGACATATAGTCATACAACCTATACACTTCTTTACGTATTTTCATCTACTTTTTCAGAATAATTACACAGAACTTTAATAAGTAGTTGTTCAAAGCTTATAATACTGGGCAGAATAGTGCATAATTGAAAGAAAGAAGAAAGTACTTATTTAAAGAGCTAACTGTTAAAAAAAAAAAGCAAAAAAGCATCCCTTCTGTATGCTTGTGTCCATTCAAAGATGTCAAAGTTCTTGTGGTAAAAGTAAATAACACTGAATCAACTTTTAGGCAGACTGCAAACGACTTGATGAATCCAAGTGTGACATGATTATTCAATTACATCTGTATCATTCATATATGCATCAAAATCCTTTTAGGTCAACAGAGCAATCCAATATAAAACTTCAACTTTTTTTTGTTATTTGTTTTCCACTTTTTTCATATAAAAACAAGATACTGTGTCATGTTTTCGCAAAAGACCTATACATCCTTTTTAAATAATTTACTTACACATCTTAAAGAAAGGAAAAGATACAAGATAATCATGATACAAGCAGTCTTTTGTGATGACTGAAATAGTCCCCCATGCATCATCTGTACAAAATGTTAATTTCTTATTCACAGATCTATGTAGGCAGGAAAATAAGCAAAAAAACCCCACACATTTGTTCTGCCACGCTGTGAAAAACAAGCTAAAATCTAATTAATTTTTTAGGGAAGTTATCAATAGGAATGCTACCAGCTATAGACTTGTCTCAGCACTCGTAGGAAAGACTGTTTAATACACCAAAGAACACAGACACACATGCACACCTCTCAGCCAGAGCAAGAAAAATGTATCCATTCCTTGCTGACAGCTACTGGAGACTTACCAAAAGCAGAGGAGGGAATCATGAAGGTAGTTCCTGCCAGAGAAATGCCATGAAATGAACGGCTAACCCTTGTCAGAACCAGGTAATTAGCATAAAAATAAATATCTGAAGCATTATTCTTTCTCTTTTTAAATCAAAAGTCTTGCACAGTAAAAAAAAAAAAAAATCCCAGGCAGAGGTTTCAATGAACCACCTGAGGAACAAGGGATCTTTCATGTTTGCTTCCCCATTTGAAAGCTAAAATATTAAGTCTTCACCAAACCATCCCTACACATTTTTCTAACAGAAGTTTGGGTACAGAGACATTTTCAAGGAAAACTTAGCATTTTGACCTGGAACTGTGAGACTAACCAAAACAACTCAAGAACAAACATGCAAAGATTTTACAGATCTCATACTGTTAAGCCAGTGATATTACTGGTGGCATAACTCAACTGTAACAACTAAAAGCAAAGTGAAAGATCAGGTGGTATTTTTCTCCAGACTCACACAAGGCACGGTGCAATTTGATCTGTTGCGTACACTGCCATTCTCTCAGGACAAGGGCCTTTTCTGTGGTTACACAAATTTCAGCACAGCTTAACCCTTGGATCTAATGTGGATTCCCAGTCACCACTAGAAGTTCAGAAAACACTCCCTGACTGAACGCCTTTGGCATGGCTGGAAGAGAGCTGTGGGGTCTGCAAGGTCACAGCATGTTGGCAGCACCACCATAGCAGCCACTCTACTACCTGGTACATGGGTGGTGCTCCACACCTTACCTTTAGTTGCCTGTGAGGCACAAAGGACCAGTGTTTAATTCAAGACAGGGAGAGAAGGATCCAAGCAACGCAACACAACAGTTAGAGGAATTTCTTTATCTTACCTATCACACTCGAGTCAGCCACCCATCCCACATGGCACAAACTTTCTATTGCTGTTAACAGAAAGAAACAGCTGCACAGCTGTTGCTTCACAATCCTGACTACAGACATATAAGCCAAGCCATAACACAGCTGAAAGGGATGCTTAACATTTGCCAGCTCGGCTATGGAGTACATTATTTGCCCCCCTCTGGTACTTCCTGAAAATGAAATAGAGTTATATACCTACAGGTGGATACAAATAGGTGGTTCAGCCAACAAACACTTTGTTTGAAAATGTAAGTAAAAATCAATTCCTTTCCTACTTATTCAGGGACCATGGAACTATAATACATTACCAGCCTGTTCTGAGCATAAGAAAATTTCTTGGATTCATGCTGGCAGCAAGTGGCCCTGTGAGGATTTGGGTGTTCCCCCCATAGACACTCTCCTTTTTCTTCTTCTTGATCTAAATCTTATCAATTTCTACCTCCTCAAGTAAAAAGCAGTCCAGCTCTCAAACGACTTGTGGTCTGTGAGATTGAGGTGGAGAGAGAATGACAGTCTGTCTGTCTCAAAACCGATTTCTGAATTAATGCATGAGCCCTCATAAAAGATGTAAGAAAATTATGAAGGCAGAGAAATAATGAAATAGGAGTCTTTTCCAAACTGGTCTTGCTATCCCACCACGCTCAGATATCTGATATCCATTGTGACACACTTTCTTCCGCATTGATGAATTTTAATTTCTGTTGCTCAAGGGTAACACTTCAGGAGCTGCGCGAGTGGTCATTATATCACATACATATTAGGGTCTACCTCTCTTTAAACTAGATGCCTGAATTAATAAGGTCCTTCTCCTGTACTGTGCTGCCATACTGGCAAATACTTTCTGACTGGGTAAAACTAAAGTGTAAAAAAGTGCTTTCCCAGCTGTCTTGTGAAGTCAAGATCAGAGAACAGCATGCAGTCTTTTGATATTTCATGTCGGCATGTGCATTCTCCACAGCTCTCCACATTTCCAATGGAGACCTTGTTCCTTGACAGCCTCCAGCTTGACAAGAGGGCAGAAAATCTCCTCCCTCCCGCCAAGCACGTCCCCCCCCCGCCCCCCAAAAAAATCACAAGGCACCACCTATATATCAGAATATATAAAAAATAAGTTATTTCTACCAAGTGAAGTACAGATTGAGCCTGGTCAAGGCCAATTAACCATGTTTGATATACATGTACAAACTCTTTGAATGATGCTTCAGAATTCATATCTGCACTTATTAATGTTTTGACTCGTACAATTTTGTCTGTCCTCTGCTTTGAAGGCAGAATATAATCAACACTAAATATGGGACCTGGTTTGTTAATACTGACTTTGAGAGATAGGCTGAAGTGTAATGACATTTACCTTTTGCTGAAGACAGAAATCTGGACATCTACCAAAACAACATGCATGACCTGCTGACAACAATTTAAGTTTTGTTCTTTACTGCAGAGTAATAACTTTGCCATATGCTAAAAATGTTACAGTATAAAAGACATAAAAAACCATTAAGAGGTTTTTAAGAGGAAAAATGTAACAGTATTTCTGTACAATAAACTAGCTTATTATATATCATATTTTCTATCTTTATATCAGTGAATCAAAAGGCATTATGGTGCTACAGAGCTGAATGCTGTCTGAACACTATCCCAACAGATGAACTCAAACCTCAGTGCAGAAAAAGAAAGATGTATGCCCATTTCATTATGCTGCAGCAATCTCTGTGTGAGTTGTCAAGAGCAAACCTGTCAGTCAACATCACAGAGGTACTCAGAGGACTCATTTGCTTGGGTAAAAGGCTGGTCTACAGTTTTCTGACGTACCTTTTCAAAATGCAGCTTGGGTGTTCCAGCCCAGCAATAAGTTGGCCACATAGAAGTATGTTAACTGTGCAGAAGCTGCCAGTAATTTTGCCTTCTAAGTGATCAGTCAGTGCTGCCTGGTAAGATCACATCAGCAACAAGGCCAGCCTTTCAATATGAACCAATTTTATATCTTATTGTTTCCCAGATAACTGGATGTAATGCCAGGTGAAAGGCTGATGAACAGCTCAAAACATGAGATAAATGACAGATGCCTGCAAATTTAATTAGCAATCGAAAATCCAGGGACAACTATTATTTAGTGGAAATATGTAAGTCCTGGCAAGACATCTGTGGATTCTGCTCTCCTGACATAGCAGGGGACATACTGGCAAGGGGAGAGAAGACCCAGTTTCTAGTTTTTTCCCAAATATAGAGAAAAACTCTACCCTACCCCCTGGCTTGTTTGCCAGACTGGTCTTTGCTTGAAACTACTGCTATATTCCTGTCATCTCGCTCACATCCACACAAATCCCCACAAAATCTGCATAGGAAAAATCTCCCCAGACACAGATACATTTTTTCACTTAGCATTGTCATCCTTGTAGCTCTGTCATGACTCAGTTTTGGAAGCAAGGAGACAAGGGGAAGGGGGGAAAGAAAGTAAACAACTGCACAGTGAGGAGGGAAAAAAAAATTAAAATATTTAGAAATAGTTGTTAAGAAGTAGCTCTTTCAAGGCAAATTAAAGTCCTGTATTAGTTAGCACCATTACAGCACAATACAAAATTTGCTCAAACTGCACTGTCAGTTACCTTGCATAAATAACTTGCTCTAGTATCTATCAAGGTATATTGTTCTTGAAAAGTAGATAATTTAAGAAGCAGTTATTTTAAGGCATAGGACCCTGACTAATTTTTTTTTTCAGGTAAGGCTGGAGTGACAATACTAATATATTCTTGGTAAAATTCATACTCTCACTTCATGATTCCCAGATTTCTTACAGTTTCTAGAAATATTAATTACATATCAAATGTTTTAAGCAAATGCCTACACAACAACTTTTTTAACTTTTTGTTTTTAATTCCTTAACAATATCTTACTGTAACAGTGTTATTTTACATGTTTTAAATTTTATTTCTTTTCAGGTGACAGCAAGCAGCAACCAAAAGTAAGTTATGTTTGAATAATGCACTTACACTGCTATTATCCATGTTCTCCATCTCTCTCAGAAACTGAACTGTTGGCAAGCTTTCTGGAAAGTCAGTTTTGTAGTGTGCATCAAATACTAGAAAGACAGAGATGCATTAAAACGTGAGACTGACAGACAGCTGGCTGGATTTAAAGGGATAGTAAGTAGACTGGTGGTAGCAACTATGTGAACTTAATAGCAGAGAAGTGAGAGTCACGGGATATCTGGGATCAGATCAAGTTCTGTCAGCCAGAAGATGACATTACATGTTTAAGGCCATCAGGGCTCCCAGTCTGGTAAGGAGACAGAGGATTTAAAAACAGCTCTGTCCAGTGTTAAGGGAGTCCAAAGTAATTTGAGCAGGCAGAAGGATTTGTAAAATTGCATCACTTCAGGATAAAGTTCAGCCTGCTTTTCCTGTCTAGTTGAGAAATAGGGGAATGCTGTGAGAACATGCAAGTTCTTTTTTCTTTGTATCTTTTTAAATTATTCTTACATTGGTTTCAGTTTGCACATACTTAGTATGTATTGACATGCCTATGGCTATTTAACACCATTCCTGTTCTTTGTCGCTGCGCCTTTGCTTCTTACTGAACACACCAAATGAAATCAAATAATTATCTCTCCAAGGTCACCCTATGGAAAAAAATATACAAGTGTCAAAAAGCCTCTTGCAGTGGTTGATATGAAAGTGTACTGAGGAACAGAGTTTTTCATGAGGTCACCTCATTTTCTTTATCATGGAGTCATTGTTACACTAGGTTAGTTGTATTATATCAATAATTTCAATTGCAGTGTTATCAAGGTGTGAACAAACTATTCCAGTTCTTACAGATTTACATTTCAGGGAAGAGGTAAATTATATAAAACACAGAAAAAGAAAAGCCAGTTGAATTAATAAAAGAGATTACCACTGCAATATAGTCTCCAAAAAATTAACTCTACAATTTCAATATTAGAATTCATTATCTTACATGACCCTCCAAAATTATCTCCACTTTTTGACCCTCACAGAGGCTGAAAAGCCCTTCCTTTCAGTCACATATTTGAGACACTTCTGTAGGATATTGAGATTTGCTCAGATTCTACGTAATTTTTTCTTGGCAACTAGTTATTTAAATTTTAAGTCTGTTACTAATGACTTTAAATAGTACTTTTTAAAGTTTCCCTTGTAGAGAGTTTGCATGTGCAGACAAGTTTTTCTCAGATATTCTGCTGTTACTTTAATGATCTCTTGCCATACGTAAATTAGAGAACACATTATTTTCCTTAAGAGCATCATATTTAATATCAGAAAGCAGCAACTATCAAGTGCAGTGATAACTGTAGGTCTCTATTTCACACAGTCTCAACGCTGTTCCTTGCCCCTCCTTCACACTTCAGTTTCTCTGCAGGTAGCATGACTTGACACAAGTAAAAAAGAAATGCTGAAAGAGTGTTTCTACTTACTTACTCCTCTGTCTAAGCAGGGAAGGAAGTGTCAAAAAAGTGTCAGAACATTCTCTAGGAAAGTACTGGAGTTATTGGGAAGCCCAGAGGGTAAACTTAAAAATGACCCAAGCATAAAGGGTAGCATTCACTAACAATGACAGAGATTAAAGACAATGGCAGGTATGATCCCAAAACCAAATACATAGTTTTATATAATTGACACAGAGGCAAGGACACTGCTGATGATTAAAGGGAAGATGGCCAGGGGAAATACCTGATAATGAACCTGTATCCTGATATAAGAGAAAAATCCCCAAATTAAAGTTGGTCAAGGAATAAGGAATGCTCTTAAAGAAAATAATATTACGAGGCGAAAGGTAGCAATAACAACAGGAAAACTGTAGATCTTGTACCTCTTTTTAAGAAGGAAAAGAAAATAACATGACACAAGCAAATTCAAGATCATGAGTGTTATCCCAGTTGACCAAAACTTTATCCTTCAAAACTTATACATAAAAGGCAGGCATGTAAGTTAATGAAAGTTTGGTAAACTTGTGTGGAAGTCTGTTGAAAATAGATTGTTCCAGACTAATGCAATAATTGTTTTATAAACAAGATAAATTTAATCTAAATTCAAATAAATTACTCTATGTCCAATAAAGCACCACAACACAAATCATGAGTTCAGCTGTAAAATAAAGGCTGTAGTATAAGAATTGTAAATTAGCATTAACTAAAGAAAAATAACAGTAATTTGCACTGGACTGAAAGTCGTTAAAGTACTGCTGCAAGGATGAGTCTTGGAACTAATATAATTTGTTAACGCTAAAAATTCTGTGGGAGAAAAATAGAATGGACTTTGTTAATCAGGAGAAATTACCAAAATAAAGTTGGATGTAATGCTGAGTAACTCGTGGAAATGATGAGAGCAGTAATACTGATGATATTCAGACAAAGTGCAAGATCTTTTATTCACCAATACAAAGAATGTCTAGTTTTAGATATGAATTATTTGGAAGTGACAAAGGAAGACAGACTTGGGTTTCTTTTTCAGACTGATTGACTGAGCTATTAATTCGCTGTAACTGTGGAAGAAATAAATACAGTCTTGTGGGGTGGCAGCTGATGTATTTCCATTTTATAAAGTATCATTAATGTCATGGTACAAAAGCCCTTGCAAATCAAAACAGCTTAAAACAGTGACATCTACCCTGCCCATAGCACTGAGATAATGAAAACATGCCTCTTAGGAAGCAGAGAACTTAGTCGACTACTATGCTGTCACTTTTCAATGAGTAACAAACTCATTAAAACTAAAGATGATAAGGCAGCATACTCCTCTGCCTGAAGAAATTCCTCACATCAACTGGAGAACAGAAACAATGTCGTTGCTATGAAGAAGTAAAAGCTTCAGCCAAGAGAAGGCAACTGGACAAAGTTAACCCACTGGGCTATTATGTGCCTCGTGTTTAGGGTCTGAAGACAGAATTTCTAATGAAAAACCTCTACCTGAATGGCAATCCATCACCAGCTGACATATCTAATGGCTTAGAGCAAACTGCTGATTCAAGGTTTCACCTTGTATATCTCAAATGAGTCTTTGTTATGTTGCTTTTTTATTGCTGTTATCGCTTTATTGTATAAAAAGCTCTTGCTGCATTTATGAAGACTGCATAGAGGACCACGAGACTATAAATATAAGTTATCTATTTAGCTACTGCTCTGTTGTAAGTGTTCCATGTATACGCAGACTGCTGCATTTTCACTGCACATTCCATTGTCTGCAGGGGCTGTATGATTTGTTACCACAAAACTCCAAAGGATTAAGACCAGCAGCCAGTTAGAATGCTACACCGTGGCAAAACAAAACAGGGTTCTAATACTCTTCGCAATTAACCTCTGGCACTTAAGGTGCAATTCTTAATATCTCACATTACAGTACACAATAATTCTTTTCTGTTTCTCTATTAAAGTACCTTTTGGAAAAGGACACAAGTTTACCATGGCCTGGCAACAAGTGTATTCTACTTACAAAAGGAAAAAAAAAAGCAGAATATTTTCTGATTTTACACAAATGTTCTGAAGCCTTTCTTTCTGCTGGACCCTGACAGCAGCTTCTTGTTGTTCAACATCTACTACCTCATAATGGGAAGCAAACATATGAACATAATTTTATCATATGGATTTCCATCACTTCCTATCCTCCCATGTGTGCATTACTCAGCAAGTTCTCAGTATTTAATCCTTTTGCAAAAGCTACCAACCTGAACAAAGCTTTGTCTCAGTCACCTTAAGAAAATAGGAAACCAAAATAGAAAAGCTGGCCAAAGGTACAGCCACCAGCTTGACTTTCTATAAGTTCTGCATATTTGTCTGGATCCTCTGTTAGAATCTAGCTGGGACAGACTGGCATGATGACACCTGCAGTACTGGGGTACCATTTTTTCAGAAATCAATTAAAATCCCCTTCTGTAACAGCAGCAAGAAGCAAAAGTGCAACTTGGAAAGTCCTAACACTGATCTTGCATGATCTCTTAATTTAATTCTGTGTAATTACAACCACAGTCTTTCCAAATATCTTCCTTTCTTACTTAATTATAGCACTGAATAGGAAATCTCACAGCAGTCCAGAAACAGACAGGGGAAAAGGAACTGAGGGTTTAATCACCAACCTAAAGGCAAAAGCAGTACGTTATGCAGTATGATTTTGAAAGTAGTTCTGCTGATTCCCTGTCAGGGGTTAGATACCTGCAGCCAGGCTTATCTATGGCATAAATCAGTACACTGCAGAGGAGATACACTTGGGAAGAATTTGGCCTGTTTTAAGCCATAATTTAAAAATGAAAATTCATGTTGGAGAGATCCAGAGAATTTCAGTTTCTATCATTTTATACGGTCTTTTTCAGCATTTTCTTTAAAACATGAAGGTAATGGTCAGACTTTAAAAACATACAAAAACATCACCATTCTAGATGTAACCTAACAACATGGACATGTACATAGATCTGAGTGTTTCTGTATGATTTTTTTTCCCTCTGACAATGCCTCTTAAAACTTTGGGAAATACAGCATTATTTACCAGTTAAATCAGTATACTGATTGCAAAAGTAGTTTGTGTACCAGTGTACTTGCACTTTTTAAGTAATCACACTATTATTTTTCATTTTAATATATTTGACATCAGGTGTGGAATGTGATATGTGGAACATTCTACAAAGGTTGACTGAAGAGGGATGGAGAAGAGAATTAATTTTTTTGGTACTCTGGCATCAGCTTTCGCCTTAAGAAAATTGAACATCATGAACTCACAGAGGTTTAAAGGGAAAGCAAATAAACAATAGGACAAAATTTTAATAACACCAGCTGGAGACCTTCTGCGTGCTTGCTTGTTACTCATCAGTGATACACAGTAAATAGTCCAATACTAGAATACTCTGAAAAGCAGAACTCAGACTTTAAGCTTCAGTAAAAAGTAAGGGCATGATCTTAAACTCGGAAGTGTCAAAGTGACCATATACTGTGACCAACTTTGTGATCTGTAAGGGACTGAGACGGTGTGCATGAAAAATCTTTTGTGCAATTATGTTCTTAAAAAAGTAAATTATCACTTTTTGACTGAAAGAAGTTGGTACTGAGAAGAATTCTTCCTAAGTTATCATTACCACAAGTGTTTTTACCCTTTCCTCCTCCTCCTGGCATAGCAAGTTCTACTTGTTTTCCATTTGCAGCTGTTGGGCTGTTTCAGTGTCCAGAAAACTGCCTGCAGCCCCCAGAAAAGATCTTCTCGTTGATGACCTGGCTTTAATCCCGTTCATCTTGTTTCCACCAAAAATAAGCAACAGCCTGCAGCTGAAATTAAGTAAAACCAACTTTACCTGATGACAAGAAGAAAAAGAGATCTGCAGGACAGGGCTCGTCCCCAGCGCACATTACTAAAATCAGTTCCAGCATCTGAAGGAGAGGAGGCCTGCAAGTGAAAAAGGCAGATGCACATCTCAGATTTGTTTTCCACAGTCCTTGAAGGGAGAGAGCTCCTTGATTCCTGGTCACAGGTTCCCTCTGACCTCCTCCCAGAAACATTAATGACAAAGGTGATAACACTCCATGAATGCCTCGTATCCCTGAACATAACCTCTAGATTTAATTCAGCCATTCCCCCCTCTTCCACTTTCTACCAGAGTCTTATTCAAGAGTTATGTTACCTTGGCTTATAACTTTGACCTCTGAAGGCTAGGGGCATGGAGTCAATCAATTCCTCATACTTTAGAACTACCTGAAGGAGTCTATTCCATCATGTCATTGTATTCACTTCCTGAAATACTCGCTTTGAATATTGCAAACATGTTTTAGCCTTAAAAGTGCCATGAAAAAAATTGAGCTCTTCCAGCTCTGGTCATGTTTTTCTCTTTCCTATTTTAGTTGAAGGGGTTGTGGGGCTAGGTAAGGAGGTGGTGCAATATGTGGGGTGTGAACCAACAAAAAAACTCATGACACATTTGAGTGTCATAAAAGAGCAGTGTACTGGTATATACAAATAAAGAAATTCTTACTTTTTTAACTTCCAAACTAATGCTATCTTCTCTATTTATTTTCATATTTCGTGTTTTGCGGAAAGCCATAGGCAACAGGAGAAAGAGGAGGAAAGGGCACCTAACAATACATGTTTGCTTATCCCTCTTACAAGTCTCTCATTACGCGCAGCTCTTATTTCCACTGTATCTATGGTTATAGGTATGAATTAGTTTAAATATCAAAGTAGGTCATTTAATAGGTAGCCAATTAGATAATCTCCATTACAGCAAAATACTGCTGTTTAATTACCTTGTTAAAAAGCACCCCAGTACACACACCCTGAGGATAAAACCTCCTGTAAAAGAACTAAAAGATATTTAGCCACCACAGCTGCCAGCTTTCACAGGTATAAAAATGTCTTTCTCAGAGAGAATATGAAGACAGCACTGTGAGATTTACTCTTCTTAAAGTCACAGGATTCAAAACTGCCTGACACCTGTTCTCTTGGCTACTATGGCTAAGTGCAAGATTGCAAATGCTGGCTAGATGTGTATGGAAAGAGAGGAAATCCCTCTTATCCCACTCCAAAACAAGATACACCAGCCACCTCTGAACAGTCTGTAGAGAGTGCAACTTGCTGTACGCAGATGCAGCTGCTCCAGTTGCTTCCTTATCCACATCCTCCCAAGGTACACATCTGCCTTTCCATTTCTTATATTTATATCCTTTAAAGAAGGTTTTTAGTTTTTCTCCTAATTAGGAAAACTATGCAGAAGGATTCACTGGCCCTTAGAAGAGCCTGTTAACTTTCAAGCTCAGAATCTGAGGCCTAGAAGCATAATTTATTTCTTGCTATACTTGAAATGTTGCTAAATGCAGAAACAGGAAACACTAAATGCCATCATTAGTCTCTTGAACAAAATGAAGCTTGCTAAGTTTTACATAGAACTGAATACTCTTGCAAATGCTCCTGAAAATTTACATTACCTTAGTAGCAGAAACAACTTTTCCCACTTTTTCAAGTCATCTATTAAATACGGTTTTGTGGAGATAAAGACATCATGCAGAAAGAAACCTTTATTACATCATAATTTTTCAAAGGGAAAACCTAGAATCATAGAATATCCTGAATTGGAAGGGACCCCAAGGATCACTGAGTCCAGCTCCTGGCCCTGCACAGGACAACCCCCGAAAATCACACCATGTGCCTTCTGCCTTTTAAACACAGATTAAGTTTTGACTCAAATTGTGATGGGATGAGAAGATATTTGGAACCTGAACTGTACTTCATAAAGCAAATAGCTGACTAAACCATACCAGTAAGCATATTTTTATAACACAGCCTGGTAAAATCCATAATATCCTTATTTTTCAAACACAAAAGGACAAGATTCATAATGATGATGCTATAAATCTTTAAACACCAATCTAACATCTTTTCCAGTTACCAAGACAACTACAATTAATAATTTCCACATGAAAATACCTTACATTGTCCAGGGGAAATTCTCCCAACTAGTTTCAAACAATATAATTTAATGAATTTCAGCAAGAGATGCAATTTAAAGACAGAAAACAAACTTCCCTCAAGTTTATTGTACTCTTGCCAAACAGTAATTCATTGGCATGCTGTCTCCACCTAATTTGTAGGCAATCAGCAAAACTGCTTGGTGCAACGGACATCATGATCTTCAGCTCCATATAAAATGAGAGATCTTAAAAAGAGAGTTAGGACTCAGGCATCATGTGTAGGATTCAGAGCAAACATATTTGGTTATCATCATTTTAGCTGTCAGATAGCATCCTGACTTCCTTCATCTGCTTTTCCAAAATGTGTGTCATGTTTCATCTGTCAAGTCTGCAGTGATTTCTTGAATACTCTAAGCCTTCTACCTATTTAGGCAACTGAATCCCACATGGCACCAAGCTCATAACCTACCAACCATCAGCTGAACCTCTAACGTGTGTGCATTTGATCCAGAGCCAACAGACGCTAATTAGAATCTCATTTGCAATTAGAGATTATCATCATATATTTTCCAAAGGATGAGAGCATCCCAAACCCTGAAATTTCGAAGATAAAAAATATTAAGCCTGAAAGACCTTAAAAGCTACATTCTTGGTTTTGTTTTTCAGGAAATAAAATTTTTGCTTCACAGCTTGCTTGAAGAGCTACAGTAAATCTGTTCCGTAAATCTCACGAGTCACTGGAAGGAATTGTCTTTGAAACTGAGGCATAGCTCATACCCTACTTAACAATTCTAGGCTATAAACTCGCATCAGGATCTTTCACTACAGATAATCTTTCGGTTGCATGCAACTTCCATGGCACTTTACAAGCTTCACAGTACTGCACACATTTTTTGACCAAAAAGGGTACATCTGTAGCACCTGATGAGGAAAGAGCCCTTGGCAGAAAACTGCTCAATACAAACATTCTGCTTTCCCACAAGCGTATTTTCTTAATCAATCATGGCATATATAATCATTATATAAAAGGGTAAATGTGCTCACCCCAGCTTTCCTATAAATGCTGATGTATTGCAACTAAGCCTGAAAGAAGTGTAAGAGCATCAAGAAGACTGAAGCAGATGTCTTTTTGGCTTGGCACCAGCTGTGGACAGAGTCAGAGCCACCCACCCAGCTGTGGCTCAGAGATGTGTGATGCTGCTAGGAGTGCCACACAGGCACCCATGAGAGGAGTCAAGGGGGATGGCATCTTGTGGTCATGGGGAAACTCACAGCATTTGGGTTGAGAAATAAAATTTATGGATGTGACAGCTGATCACAAAGGTTCAAACCTAAAGTGAGATGTTACACCTCTATCATACTATTAACAAAGACCAGAATCAGCAGATAAAAGTCAGGCCAGGTTGGTGGTCAGTGCAAGACACAATTTCTGGGCTAAAGTTGCCAAAACTTTGCTGGAGCATCTGTCTGAAAGCTTGAGAGTTTGGAGGACCAATTTATCTGTGCCCAGTTGTCAGTGTAGCTGCCTTCACCCACGTCACTCCAGGCAGCAGAGCTTACCTTTCTGCTGACATGGGACTCCCAACTCTTCCAGAAGCCTCCGCTCACAGCCTGAAACACCTGAGTCGCTCAGTGCTCCTGGCCACATTTTGTTCCAATGATTTGTACCTAGGTATCTCCCAACACAAAGTTAAAACAACCTGCATTCTAGCTTAAGAGATACCTGCATATTGTTCCCTTTAATTATGTCTATATCCCATGAAGAAAAAAAAAAAAAAAGGAAGTGGGATATTTTTCTGTCCTTCCCCACCTTATAGGAAACAGAAATGAGTAGTGTTACTCTACAAAGGCAGGAGATTTTCCTCTGCCTAGCAACTGCTGTTTCCCCCTCTCAGCATATGGTCTTGTTTAGTTTTTCTCTCCTAGCAGTGAACTAATATACAAGAGGAAGGCCTCTGTCTTTTCACCAAGGGAAAATCAGAAACGCACTTCTAACAAAAGGCAGACACTTATCGTGGTGCCAAGAAAAAGTGTTCATGCCCCATTAAACCGAAGGTAGATTCCTGTCTCTCTGGTTCTTATGTTTGTTGCCTCAGATTGTTAAACAGAGCAAGGGCACTCCTGCTTCCAAGCACCTGCATTTAATTGCAGCTTATTGCATTCCCCACAGGGAGACAGGAACAGCTGCAAGGGAACACTGTACTGATGCAAGAGCAGAAAACAATCTTCTTTTTTCCTGAGCAGGAAATGTGCTCTCTTCTACAAAAAGCACACCACTCTAAAGAGAAATTATTAGGAAAACTTGTTTTTCCTCTGTTTTCTTTATTTTTGCTCAAAGAAGTTAATAAACTGCTACTATAAAATAAAAGTTTTTTTAAAAAAATATCAAGACTCTATAAAGAACCTATTTAAAAGTCACTTTTCAAGAAAAATAATGTTTTTGGCTGAGCAACCTGCTGTTTGTTAATTGAAAGATTTCCACAATGTCTTGGCAGGTCATCAAAACTTAAACTCTAGTGAATATAATTCGATAAAATCCATGTATAAACTAAGCTTAGGACTATCTTCTAAAGAAAAAAAAAAACAAACAAAAACACAAAAACAAACAAACTAAAAATAAGGATTTCTCCCCTCTATGGTATTTAAATGCTTATTTATGGAGGGCTGTGTAATGAAACTCTGGGATACCATGTGTATTTTTACCTTCATGATGGCTGCATTAAACCTCTTTTTACTTTCCATTCATTTGTCTCCTGAATAAAGTATCTTAAGTATAACACTTAATAGGGTATTATAAAATAATAATCAGAAATTATTTTTTCTGGTATTTTTGCTGGATTTTTTCCCCTTATCTCTTTTAGAAACTACTTGGAATGAGGAAGGATACTGAAAACCTCTATAATTACACCAAGCCCCAAACCCACAGGCTGGTTCAAGCAGCTCCCACTTCAAACCCTGGGTGTTCTCCATCAACTGACAGAACCACCAGCAAATCTTCATGTGACAAGGAGGGCTGTTTGAAAGCCCCTCCCACTTAGGAGAGCAGAGAAAATCCAGAAACCCCTGCCCTCTGATTGGACGAAAGTCAGCAGAAAACAAGACCTAGTGATGCGAGGAACTAGCCATGCTCATCTCAAACAGAAAACCCAGCAGGAAAGCTTCTCCTTGTACATTAAGTTCCCAGGGCTCCCTTGCCTAACTAGGTCACCTCTACCAAAATCAAATCGAAACAATAATCCTAGGGTTTGGAGGCCCTAGGGCCTCCCAGCATGGTAACAACAGCTCTTTTAGATTGCAAATGTTTTCCAGGTCCCAAGATTTAAAAGAGAAATTTGCTTTCTCTATATCAACCTCTGTACCCAGAGGCAGCACAACAAACACTATAGTCACAGCATCACTCTCCGTCTGAGACTCCTAACACAATAGATGGGAAAAAATAATTGTTTCTTCACATACCACTCTTCTGACATATTAAATTAAAAAGTGCATACCTTCCTTTTTTTTTCTTTTTTTTTAAATCCCTAAGTACTAAAAGAAATAGAATGTTTAACCTCCCACCTGTTTCCCCAAAATAAAAAGAATAAAAATGGAAATGTTTTCTTATGCTCTTTGAAGTTCATTGGATTTAAGCAGACTGTAATATTGAGGTTTGGTTAGTTGCATGCACTGCAGGCTTCCTGTTATGTTCCAGCTTCCTTATTTATTTATTTTAGACAACTAAAATAGACTTGCTTTTAGTCTAAACTATAGATTAAAACAGTCAAAAAAAAAGGAGCCAATTTGACAGCCTCAGTAGATGATGCCTTTGACAGAATAGGCACAAGCCAAAGCAAGATTCTTTCCCTACCTTCTTTATTTCCATCAGCCTTAACTTTGAGATACCTCTCTTGGACTGAAGAGAAGGTCAGTTTTAGCAATCCTTCTAGCCTTTGTCCTAGGAATTTTCAGATGGGAGGAGCAGTTTCCATTTAGAAGACAGAAAATGCTATAACAGGTGAAGGTTAAGTGCAGGAGAACACAAATACACCGAGCACAATAATCAAGTCACAAATACTGGGAACTGTGATATCTCAGGGAGTCTCATCTCCTTCCTCCCTTCCTCCTCTGCAATTCTCCAGTAAACTGTCTAGCAAAAGAGTTGAGAAATGAGTGCCTTTGCTTGTGTTCCCTCCTTGGATCCATAATCGCCTTGAGCAGAAACCACAAGATTGCCCTAAATAGCGTGAGAACAGCAACTCTTTCCTGCCTGTTCCCAAGCATCTCGGAAACCACATCAGTTTAGGAAGGTGTATTTCATTGTCCCTGCAGAGACACGGTGACAAGCCTGCTCAGCTGCCCAGCTAACCTTTCTGTGTGCCTGTACACTCTGCCTCAATTTGCTCAGATTTCTGCCTCATGCTTCTTTGCTCCCCAGCTAAAAGAGAATGCTCCAGAGAACAGAAGTGCAAGCATGATGGCCCAGATAATTCTCTGCAGTAGGAAAACATCTTCCAGGGGACTAAAATGAATATAACTCTCTAGGTTTGTTTTTTTACTCACAAGAACTTTCTAAGAATTTAGTTGAGAGGTAAGCATCCGTATTTCACTCTCTGGTAACAAGGGACATGGTTGCTAGATAACAGCACCTAGCACTCCAGGAAACATAGAAAACCTTGGAAAGCAGTAAGGAAACTGTAGATGAAAAGTATTGTTCATACTGGAAGGATATTGGTTAGTACCACCAAGTCTGAATTAAGCTTTAATAATTTCCTTCATTTGCTGGACCTGCCTCATGGTAATCCATTTTCCATCAGACCATGCCTTGGTCTCTCAGTAACCATCAGTGATGACAGGCCTCAGATTGTGACTGATGAAGTTGTTCTCAGCTGCCAAACACAGACTGACACCACATTTGCTTCCTGTATAAATGTCCAAGGGTACTTTTTTTTTTTTTTTGCCCTTGAAAGTTAAGAGATTTTCTAGGTGTTAGAGGGCAAGAGCAGGGGTAGGAGCAGTTCCCTCTGAAGCAGCTGATTCTACACATGTTCACACCTACACTTTTTGTCTACCAAAGTTTCTTAAGTCTCAGTCATTCATTCGTTCTTAACAGCCTGATTGAAGTAATAACTCTCCACATTTATAACAGCAAATTGGAAATTGGAGATATTCTTACATGTAGTCTGAAGGCAATTTGTCTTGACACTGGAACAAAGATCATTATCAACAGAATTATGGAGTAGGGCACGCACAAGCACATGGTTTGTTTTGGAGATTTCCCAAGAAATATAAATAAATAAGAAAGAAACAGAATGCAGCATTCTAATGAGACCTTTTGCTATTAAGTCAACTTCTACTATTAGTACTAAAGTGCAATAAATCATAAACATATAGATAATATTCTGACATTTCATTTTATCTGGCACCAAATCTTGTTTTGCTACATATCATGAGCCAAATTACAAGTCTTCAGGTAGATGAGATTTTTATGTCTCAATTGAAAGCAGTTTAATACCTAGAGAAAAAAAAAGATTAAATAGCTTTTCTAAATGCATATGCAATAAACCATTCAGCTGACTAGGTTTATATAATTTAATTATCTGAACATTTAATATTTAATTAGCAATATGGTGCCATCATTTACTCCGTGACTGTATCTCATCAGCACCCTCAAAAACAAGGTCTAGAAGAAAATATAACATAGAACTAACAGGATTTCAGACAGGGATATTATCTTAATTATCACAACCAAGAGCAAGGATCCTTACTGGTTACACCAGCTCCAAACTAGAATATCCTCAGAGTTCTGAGGGGCATATGAGTTTAAGTAAAGCCACTGTATGAACATCTTATTTTATAATTATCTACATAATGAAAATTGGATAAGAGTCCTACCATTTCCATTCATCACATTTGTATTTGTAATTGAAAGGAGACACTTTACATCTCTTCTGCCTACTTTCTATTTGTCATATTATTTTTTACATTGTCAAGCCACGTCTTGCCAGATTCTATGAATATTATCTACACACTGGTTACACACATTGACAATTTAAAATAATTATTCATAAGTAATCCTTTCTGCTGTTGGGCAACTAGTTAGTCCCTTTTGTTCCCAACTTCTTCCTAGTATCCAAGGCTCAGGTGTCTAAACTCCTGAGATTACCTGAGGCTAAGAAGATGGACATTTATTTGGCACTCAAGCAGTACATTCTACTAATGTATGTTGGGAGCAGAAACTCTATGCCTGTGACTTTTTTTTAGCCTGAACTAAATGAATTTCTCTATATGCACACATTATTAAAGTACAACATTTAGAATAATCCAAGATCTAATTGCCTGTACACCAAATGGAGCTTTTACTGCTCTCTGTAATAGAAAATCTAGATAACTATTTTTGTTTGTTTGTATGCCTGCCAATATAGAAGCTGACATAATTCAATCTTCCAGATTCAAAGCAACTAAGATGATTAAATTACTTGCATATTATTATATCTTGAAAGAAACTCCCTCTCCTGAAATGTCATTAAATATGAGGGGTTTTGTTTGCTTGCTTTTGAGACTATTGAGTTGAAACAGAAAACAGTTAACAAAAATCTGCAATCTACATAAAAGCTGGGAAATAAAAGCAGGGAAATACATAATATATCTAGTACACAGAAACAATGAATGGCAAATGAATCAGGGAGAGAGTGATAGATTTCTTGGCTACTAAAGAGGACAAAGGAAAGGAAGTATATGCACGTAGGCTTTTTCTGACAGACATATACAACCTCATTAAAAATACATAAGCTTTAAAAATGTTTCATGTTACTAGTCAACATATGCATCAGAATTTCAGGGATTGTTTAAGGCTTATTTAAATTTTTTTCTGATTGTCCTGCATTTTAAGGTTTTCCTAGAGTTAGTCACACCACGCAGTTACTAATTCCTGTATTTCCTGCAAACATGAACAGCTAAAACACTTGTATTACTGTC
Organism: Lophotriccus pileatus; assembly: GCA_035583135.1. Classification (NCBI taxonomy): domain Eukaryota; kingdom Metazoa; phylum Chordata; class Aves; order Passeriformes; family Tyrannidae; genus Lophotriccus; species Lophotriccus pileatus. The sequence continues at coordinate 8,618,883 of JAWWES010000133.1, read as the reverse complement.
TCTGAAGAAATTTTTCTTAAAAACAAAGAAAACAAACACCGTATGTACATTGACATTCACAGCAGAACTGCATTCAGATTTCTCTATGCAATTTCACAGTGAGTCTTGACCATGTGTGAGTGATAACCCTACTCTCTCAGATTGTCCCAAATCTAATATGTGAAAAAACAAAAATTCTAATTATCAGCTGAAACTAAAGAAATATTTCACGTGCTGTTTGCCAGCTAAGGACTGTAAACTACTTTGCCTCTCATCCTCTCCTCCTCCTGTGTCTTCCCACCTTACTTTACCTCTCTTCTTGGAGATCATTATCCTAGCTCTGGATTCTGGTACACTGACATGCACAAAGCAACTGCCCACTTACAGATCCTTCTGATGCCTGTAAAACTAGCAGACCAGCTGACATGTAAAAATAATCCATAAGTACATAATGCTACTCTTTGGATACTACCAATCATGCCATCAATATTCAGGCCTGAAAACAATGAGGAATTTACCTAAATGGGGGTGACGTAAACCTAGTAGAGATGCTTACACGTTCTCTTACTTCAGTTAATAGGAATAACCTGACCTTCTGAATATGAAACAAATGAATCTATTTTCAGAGAGAAGCATCAAATTTGCCTGGCTCTACTGAAACATTCAATAGAAAAAATAGCTATGAAAAAAAGCATCATCTACAAACAAAGAAAACTCATCATTGGTTTCTCTCCAGAAGCTGGGGAGTACAAACGAGCCTGGAGAATCCACAGAGTGTGTAATGTACATTCTTAATGGTGTTACTAAACCCTAATATAATACATTTTTAGATAAGAATCACTCTTCCTTCTTGCAGAGTCAGGGCACTCAGTTCACATGCCGTCTGAACTTTGCTTACCTTTCATTTATTATCAGCAAAACATAGAATACTTCAAAGAAGATTCAGTTCTTTCCTTCTTGCCCACTCAGGCATTAATTTACAGAAGCCATTGCTTTTTTACAGAGATCTGTGTATTTTTCTAGAACATATATCAGTAGTACTGTGCCAAGGTATGGAGTTGTAGGAAGCAAATCTAAAGGGACTAAAGCAAATCCATATTCTTCCCTCCTAATCTTCATACAACCTAATTTACACAACCCTTGGCTTATACACCTATGCCTTTTACTGAATGCGCCTTTATAAAGATTCCTTATTTTAAAATCATAGGATCATAGAATGATTTGGGTTGGAAGGGACCTTAAAAATTATCTAGTTCCAACTCCCATGCCATGGGCAGGGACATAATCCACTGGACCAAGTTGCTCAAAAACCCCAGTCACCCAAGCTAATTTTCATTTTAAAAATACAATACTAAAAAGATAAAAATCTTTTAGTGTGTGGGTAGCAAATCCAACACTCAAGAAAGACACCTTAAAACTCCTTAGAATTCAAAATTTTAGGCTAACTTTGTAAATATTAATATAAAAGAAAACAAAAATCTTAACAGGTACAAATCCAATGACCACTAAATTAAATTCAGCAAACTGTCTTTCCTTGAAGGTTAGTGCTTTTGCTGATGTTTCACAGGCATGCAGATTCAGTTTTACAGACAAAGTATCCTCCAACAGCCTCAAGTTTAGGCTGTCTTTTCAGAAGCTAAAGGGCAGTATTTCAGATTTCTTCAATAAAAGTAAGACAGTGATTAGCAATGATCTTCATTAATACAGTTCCCGAGATATGCCAGTTTTAGCTGCAAGAAGTTCCTGTATCTTGTGCCTTACATATATTCATTGGCATTTCCCCTTTTCTTCATATTGACTGCAGTCTGTCTGCCTTCTCTTTCATTTTTTATTCCCTGCCTTTTCCATCTGTTGGCTCTTTTATCTCCATCTAACTAATGAAGATTTCCCCACTTCATTTCAAAAGTTTCAGCTATGACAGTTGTGCATGTTCATATCAGTCACTTATTATTTGTACCTATTCCTGCCTTAACTTTGTTATGCAAGGACTTGGAACTAGAAATAGTCAGGAATTTATTTCATAAAATGTGCCTCTCTTAAAAATTATTCTCATCAGTTCAGAATAATTAATGGATTAACATGAGGTTCAGATAAAATTAATTTTCAAATAGATGTGATATTGTTTAGTTGTGTTTCTATTAAATTAGTTATTAAATTAGTTTCCTAACACCATTAGGCTATTCAGAATGTTTGGACTGATTATACCAATTATATATATATAAACTAAGTTTAAAGCAACACATGGGTTGCTCATACTTATTAAATATTGCTTGCCCTAGAGGTCAGTCCATAGGGGTTCTCTCATGTATTAGTTTAAATAAAGACATCAGCTGTATCTGTAGAGCCAGTTTTAACAAAGAAGAACTAGCTCAAAGATATGCACACATGAGGAAATTTAAGAAACTCTATTTAGGAAATACATTGTGCTACCTCTGTTATGGGTAAACTACATGGCTTTTAGCATGCAGGAAGAAGGGATGTTAAAACATTTTATTTATTAAAGAAGATTAGCTGTATTATTTTTATCTAACACTAAAAAAAAAACCAAAACCAAACACATTTATATGTAGAAACAGAACTAACCCATATGTTTTTTCTACACACAGAAAATTAAGACAGTACCAAATTTAGGTAATCTCAGGCACATTTGGCCATTTGCAACAGAGTTCTTCCTTTTTTACCAAGAGTATTTTTTATGTGAAAAGATTTTAAATCAGACTGCAAATACAATCTATCATATAATTCATTTGCAAATTCCATACGGTTTGAGTATAACATCAGAACATCTATTTCTTTCATAAAGATCCTTCACATTTTATGTCTTCCCTCTCTTTTTATATTTTAGTATAACAAATCTTAGTGATTGGTTACTTTCTTCTCAGTCCCACAGGGCCTGTTATCTGTAATTAAATATAAGCCTCCTTGATATTAGTAGTGTGCTGATGGATTGTTGCTTACCTACCAGGCAGCACTTAGAGAAATGGAAGTCCTTGAAAGCAAACAGCATCAGAGCATAAATCAGCTAGAATGAAGACAGGAGTGAATATAGATTTTTGTGGTAAGAACGCTCAGGAGATTGTTCTTCGAAGTCCACAGATTGGAGATTACATCCATATTGATTTATCGTCAGACATTTATTGATCATTGGCTAAATGACTGTGCAGATAAACATATGTATCTTTCCACTTCTGCCACTAAACCTCACCCTACTGACTATGCAAAACTAAATGCATAACCCTCTCAAACCTAAAATGTTGATTAAATGCTTCATGAAAGTGTGTGCAGTACAATGGATCTGAAACGGAAAACAAAAACCCATCTCATCTACTACTCCCATAAGGACTAAGAAAAACCCAACTAAGAATATTCCAGATCTATTTTCAAGCTTTTAAGTAAATGCTCCTATGACGACCTGTGCAATTCTTAAATACCTTTACTACCGTTCTTGTAACATCACATAAAAATTAAAAAAAAAAAAAAAAAAAAAAAAGGAAGAAACACCCACAAATTTGCAGCTACTTCCAGTACTTCCAATTTTCAAACCACAGGGCATTGGTATGAAGAATTAATATCATAGACGACAGACAGCCTGATGGGTAGGAGCTGTCAGCAAATTCCTAAAATTATTTTCAGTTAGTCTCATCAATTCACACTCTGTGGTATCATAAAATAGATCCTATATTCTATGGAGCTGAGGGGCAGTTTACTATAGGGTATTACAGAAATTTTTTTTTAGTTAAGGTCAGAGTATTTCAGATTTTTTTTTTTCAGAAACACTTTTTTCCATGCATGTTGCACTTGGAAATATAAAATGCAAATGCAATCACACCACAGATCTATTTTCACAGCACATGTAAATCTAACATTTCAGAGATACAAGTCTCCAACTTAGTGAAACTTATTCTTCAGTGTAGTCTGCCATTTGCAACACATTGATTTGGTGAAATCCCTGTAATGCTACACTCACTTCATTCCTGTACTTACTCAAGAGCAACCAAAGCACCAGCAAAGTTAATAACCATTACCTGAGTATAAGCTTGCATAAGCCAAAATGAGGCAGAGAAGGAATATGTAAAGAACCTGTTAAACACAAAGATAAAACAAGCATTCATGCAGTGAACTGCTAGTCTAGTTTTAATGAGAACATCAGTTTTGCTATGGACAGCAGCAAAGGTTTTCTCATGTTAACAAATAGAGGTTCACCTGAGCTCAGTCTTTGCTAATCAACTTTTTCCCATTCAGAACAGAAAATGAAACACAGCTACTTAACTCTCCATTCATGCCCAAGCTATAAAACATTTGGTGAGTTGCATAAGTCTCTCCAGCTTCAAGGCACCTCATCCCTTTCCAAACCTCGTTGCTAGGAATGCCTGGATGTAATCGTTCCACCTTCAGAAAAAACAGGACAAACCCATTAGAAATGTTTTCTACTTCATGCTCAGTCTCACTCACAAGGAGTTGCTTCTTACATCCCACAGTAACTTCTCCCAGATCACTGAGGAAGTCCTTTGAAACCTGCTGCTGGAAGAAAATACCCTTCACTTCCCCGAGCCCTCTGGTCTCCTGATCTTTCTCTCTCTGGCTGCTGCAGTCTGTAATTAGTCCCAGATGAACAGGTAGTTAATCTGCTTTAACAGTCAGAGTCACATGGGGCATATACATTTCATTGCAGAGCATGGACCAATATTTACAGATTAAAAGGAGTTTTCTATTATCTCCCTTTCCTTGTCTTCCGAATCCATACAAAGAAGATCAGATTGGAAGTTTAGAGACGTGAAAAGTATTCACTGCATTTTATTAGATAGGTAGAAATTAAGAAAACACCTGTGTTTATTATTACTTCAAAATTCAAGTTAGCATACATTAGAGCAGCTTTTCCACTAGAAAAATAAATAATTCACTGTGAAGATAAATTTCCTGTGTGCAAATAGCAAATATTGGTTTTGTAGAAAATGGTGTAAGAAGCCAAAGGTTAGAACTCATTGCCAGAAAGAGGACTTTAAATTAGAAAGTGTTAAGTCAAAGGAATTGTGCTGAGTTGGAACTCTGAAAATGTACCTACTGATATTTAAGGTTAACTTAATGTATAATACGCCACTAGAATGAAAATGCCCAGATAACTTTATTAGCTTTTACAGAACTGCAGAAAATGAAATACTGAAAAATAATGAGCACTTTGGAACACAAAATCCTATTGCTTATATTTTATGGAAAGAAAAAAAAAGAAAACTAATGAGACTGTATAAAACTATATTTTCATTTCATGGTTATAGCTTCAGTGAAATGTCTAAACTAAAACAAATTTTGTTCATTATTGTTTATTATTTATGTTGTTATGAGAAACCAACAACAAAGTTGGCTTATAAGTGTTAATGCAAATTACTCTTACCACATCCACACTATTAGAAGTGTGGACAATTCATAATGAATAATGTGATTTCTTTTCATATTTACTTCACTACCACCTTGAGGCTATAACATATACCAATTTGAAAGGAAAAAGGAGAAGGAAAAGAAAAAGGAGAGATGCAGTCCTGAGGGAGGAAAGAGAAATGTAGATGGCAGGCACTCCCTGGCTAACAATTACTGGGCTACACTCATTCATATACCTTACCCTTCTCTTCCCATTGTCCATAAGAGCATGTACATATTTTGGATACTTGAATTTCACATAATTTACGGTGACATTACTGTGTTCTATGGTAGAGACTTACAGACTCTTGGCTGTCCCCTGCCCCTCCATTCCCAGCAATTCTCCTGCTGGTTTACCCACTCTCTGCAGAAGCAGAAAAATACTCATATGCCTTGGAAAACAATGCTCTGCCATCACCTAGGATAGATGAGACCTGCTTTTTTGGTGGCTGGCACACAGGCTTCCTTCACTGACAGCTTCAAATACACCATCACTCAGAGGCATCTGAATTAATCTCTCTAGACTGATGCTATGAGTCCACACAGTGCTCACGTGGGTCAATATGGCATAGCACTGACTTGGCCACACCTGCCTATTCTACAGTGTACCAAGACTCACATGCCCATGTGAGCTGCTGCTAAAAAAAAAAAAAAGAAAAGAAAACAAAAAACTCACTTCTATTTTAAATGTTGCTATTGAGATTCACAGAGAATAACACACCACCACACATGGCATGAAAACATGTTTGATGAAAATACTAATTGGCAGCCATGTGTCCCTAGTTCTGCTCCTGATTTTGCAGCTGACCTGCAGCGTGAGACTAGATGGATCATTTTTGTTATCACTTTGTGCCTTTGTTTACCTGTCTAACAGATAAGGTAACTGAAACTTCTTTTTTCGTTGAAAGCTCTTGGAGATGGATGTGGAAATAGCAAAACGTATACACTGAGAAGAAAAATCCTCAAGCTGGGCACAAAAGGCCACAGTCTGATGAATGCCTTCCTGAATAAGATCTTGATATAATTTCTTCATCCCTCTAAATAACTATAATAAAAATAATGTCATTCTTCTACAGGACATTACATTTGATGATACCATTTGGTACTGTAATTTCTGTGAAGATCTGAATAGAATAATGACAATTCTGCCTTTGTCAAAATAAGGCTAATAACTACCAATCAATCAATTCTACTCAGATTTTTCTACAAAAAGAAAAAAAAATAAACCAACAAAAAAACCCAAAACAAACTATAGACATACATTACAAATAGGTACAAATACTAGGAAGTGGCATTAATAAGCCAAAAAGATTTTGCTGTGAAGGCCTTGTAAGCCCAATGTAACAGCTATACCTGAAAATAAATGTATTTCATACTGGGGAAAATGTTTATGTTCTAAGCACTGTTCTGCTCTTTTACAGTCAAGTTTATATCCTATGTGCTGCCATGTGGATAAGTAGTTTTCTCAATGTTAATTTCTTAGTCTCCCTTCTTATTTGAATAACAGCTGGGAAGGCTGGCATATTACAAGCTGCCAATCTCTTCGGAAGCTGCAGTTACAACCATTAAGTAAACATCAGTTATTAAAATTAAGTCTTCAGCATGCTGAGAAGCCTGCATTTTTATCTCAGATTACAAGTAAATGTGTTAAAAACGAGGATGATGTGCTCCTTTCCTGCCTATTCCTCCTGCTAACTGTAAAATGCACTGTTTACAGTAGCTCAAGCTATACATCCCATTGTGATGACATGAACAGTTTGTTGTGACAAAGAAATACATGTGGGCAAAGGTTTTTTTTTTTATGATATCATCTCCATGCTACTAACATTCTACATGATTTACACTGAAATAATGTTTTATGTAAATGCCTGTGTTCCTTTAAGTGATGAAATGCTTTGGAGTTGTCACAAAGACACCTTTGGGGAGGGAAAAGCAATACTTATTATAGAAACTATATTTCAGACCTTGATAAAGTTTATGATTAAGGAAATACACAAAGCAGGAATAGCAACGGGATGTGACTGAAACATAGTAAAGAAGATACAAGGAGCAAAGCCAAGTTTAGGTGGACAAAGTACAGAAGGACATATCTAAATTACGTGAAGGAAAAAGTGATTGGGGTATGATTCCCCATCATTAGAGAAGGAAATGTTAGTAATTTAGCTATAATCAGTCAAGGGGCACTGAGTGAATGGTTTGCCAGTCTCATTTGCTCAACAAAGGGAGCAATCTTTGAATAAAACAAATCTGCAAGAAAACTGTTAGAATCACCAAGTTTTGGTTCCTACCCTCCAACATCAGAGGGGTTATGTTCCCACATTTCTTCCCCATACATCAAAAGGTTGGGCCAAGGATCACATTAAAGACTTAGAAAACACAATTGAGGGCAGTTCTCCACCTCTTTCTGTGTAGTATTATATATATATATATATATATATATGTATATATATATATATATATGTAGAGCAGTATAATATATATAGCAGTATTTTATATATATTTATGGAACATATAGAAAGAGAATATATTCAGTGGTAAAGTTAAGACACATTTGCAGCCTAATAAAACCACAGCCCTATTTTTCTACCTGTCTTATATGATGTGCTTCAAAAACTGCCAAGCCTTCCTTGCCTAGCATTTGTGCTTCAAAGCACTGCCCAAAGTTAACTGAAAAATAAGCAACTGGGTTGTAGGTTTGACTTAACACAACTTGATTTACCTATTTGCTTTGCCTTCTGTATTCCTTTCATTTTTTTTTTTTTTTCTCCCAACACACATACAAAGTGAATCTGATGCCTGGTATATGTGGTACAGCTGAAAGTCCTGTTGTGCCTCAAGAAAACCTTGTTGATCAATACCAATTCTATGTAACTTACTGTGCATTCTTTGATCCTTCTCAACTAGTTATTAAAAAATCATGTCCTTGCGTTAGTCATCTACACATAGCACTGCTGGGCTCGAATCCTCCAGTAGTGATACAGGCACAGATAGCGTCGGAAGAAAAACATAATTCCATCTGGACAAATAACACTGATTGACAGAGTTATTTTTAAGAACACTTATCACTTAGGTTTTTATGTGTAAAATGAGATAACAGATCTTTTCATATTTTTGGAGGCTGAGAAACACTCTCCAAGTCCAAGGAGACTATGTTTCACCAAGCAATGCTAAACTGATGTATTTGCACTGTGATTATCGACAGTATTTTGTAGTTTTGTCAGCTATGCATTACAGGGTATATACGAAAAAGAATCACATGATGGATTATCAGTAAAAGTATAAATATTATATTTATCCTGAGAGTTTTCAATAGATCTGTTTGCTAACACATTCAGACTGGAAGCAGAAAACATTAAGGATGAACTATAAGCTCTCTTCATATTTTACTGATCAAACACAGAGTGAATAAGAATCTGACCCTGCAAGTGCTTCACAACAAGTGAGTGAAGCACTATTAACACCAGCCACATTTCTACACAGCACACCAGATGCTGTCAATCAGAAAGTCCTCAAGAAGCAGAGTACATAATTTCCATTTTAAATTTTTTTCCTACTTCCTTCGGGTAAGAAATCATTCTCGGGTGGGCAAGGCGAACTTTAGTTTTCCATCTAACAGTATATCTGCATCTAAAATGAGGGTAATGAGTCCTGTTATGATTGTAACATTTATTTGAGGAATTGTAAGTTGTTACCAAGTAAATCTCAGTCTATAAAAGTTTCCACCAACCAGAGAAATCCTGCCAAAACTAAAAAATTCCTTTATTCTAAAGACCTTATGTTCCACACAGAGTCAGAAAAGCAACAGAAACAAAGTGCAGTTAAACTACTGTGAATGGGTTTCCTGATCAGTTAGGAAGGAAGCTAAACCTTACATGTATTTCTTAGTCACCAATCATTCCTACCTTCCACTGAATGAAAGGAAAAATATGTTTAGTTTCTATACATTGTAAGTCTGTTGAACTGGAGAGCCTGCTAAAAATCAACACTTAAAGAAGAGAAATTTGAGGAGAACCTGAATAACTGTATCACACTTTATCAGAATTAAGTGCAGAATATATCTATCTGATATATGTTGGTTCATCAGATATATTATGAATCAGTAACAACAGGAGCCTTCACACTGCTGCAAGGATATTTTCTAGCATATATTCACCAGCTCTGACATAATTTTTCAAAATGTTTCTAACTTACATGAAGAAAGTATATGAAATCACTGTAGATATTGTTGTGTATTTTTAATTTTCTATGGGTTATAAAATGCACACTTAGGACTAAACGCAAATCGTTTCCTCTTCAGTGTTGCTGAACAAGATATCAGATTCCTAATGAGGAAAAAACAGAACATCAGTTTGTTATGCATCTTATTCATGAGTACATCCAGAAAGGATGAATAGATGACTGACTGTAATAAGGAATAGCTAATGATACACAGCACAGTAGACATTTTCATTATACATCACTTCTCTCCAGTTACCAAAAGTATGGATTAGCAATGATGCTGGGAAAAGGAACACACCTGACATTTTGGTGCTTCATTCAGCTCATACAAATGAGCTAATTTTCAATAGATTGTTGCAAGCTCAACAGAACTTCCTGAACATTATATTTTCAAATCAGAGGTACAGGGAGCAAAATTATAGATTCCTCTCTTTTGCATTTAGTTAACAAAAATAAAAGGCAGTGAAAAAAATAAAATGTATCATTCAAATGAGTGAAATATGATGAAGAAAGGGAAAAGACAAGAACCACAAGCAACACTTTCACTGTAAATGACTCATCATGTTTCTGCTTTTTGCTTCTAACAGTCTTAAGAAAGGCCCTGGCACAGAAACACTTTCAGCACAATGGAAAACCCACTGAAGTGGGTTTGTTGGTTTGTTTGTTTTTAACCTATGTGAATGTAAAACATGCTTACATAAAGTGAGGGATCAAGGCTCAGGTTTCCAACAGAGAGGTATTTTTATAATAGAATTAGATTGAGCTTTAGTGTATGTTTATAAAGTACCATGACCACAAGAGGACTAACTCCTTTTCTAACCTTGAAAAGAAGCTACATCTCAGCTACAGTGATTTGAGTATACAGTGATTTCAGTATTCCTATATATGAATGTTAAAGACAAACTACTTGTGCTAAATATCCAAAAGGACTCCTTAACCATGTACCTCTACCCCATTCTACCTGCCCTCAGGTCAAATATAATCATTGTCAAATGCCCCCTATGAAGCCCAGGGCAACCTTTTCTTTCTCAACCTTTGCAAAACTGCTTTATAATCTCTCATAGGAGACTGAAATTAGTCTACTGGGAAAGAGAGAAATATCTGGGGTCAGAACACACTTCCCTTTCTGCACAAAACATGTTGTATAACTATGTGAGAAGTACTTCAAAAGGAGGAGGGTTTCTTTTCTTCCTCTCTCTTATTGCTATAACCAGAGCTTGAATGTTTAATTATTCCATATGTTTCTGAGAGGTGTTTTATTTGAACAGATTCTCAAGGAAATACCTGTAAATGGAAATCTTATGACAGAGAAAAAATCAAAGAAATTTTGTGCTTCCAGTCAGAACCAAAGTTTTTTCTCCTGTAGCATACCAAAATATAACATAAATAAGGTGTTTCAACCTTCTTATATAAGTACAAATTGCTCATGCACCTAACAGAAAAATATATGTATTCAGACACCACAAAAAAAATTATTAGAATACTAATTCAATATCAAGCGGTTAAAAATTATTTCATCAGGCATTCTAAATGAAAAATAATGTGGATATCTTATTCTACTAATTCTTTAACTTGAGAAATACCCTTCCTCCATGGACCTAAGAAGCAGGAAAAAAAAAAAAAAAAAAAAGAAAGAAAAGTTTTGGAGTAGAACTCTTACATAGAGCTAGAAACACTCCTGAGGATGATGAATCTTCTTGCCATTTTGGAATGACTAATTAGAAGGCTGCATAGAGGAGACTTCTGTAGAAGCTACAGAGAAAGAGACCAAACATCAGATTTGCGTATCTCCAAACTGATGATGAACTGAGATATGCCAAAATTTAGGATCTCTGAGCAGTGGGGTTGATGTCTCATTAATTCTGTTTTACTGCATAATGATGCTTTGGGATTAGCTAATACAGTTTGTCATGCAACTTTAAAAATATACAAACCTGTACAGCTTTATTTTCTGTTCTAGCCTCTTTCTCTTTTCTCTACATGTAATGCCTTTGAGAACAAAACTCTGTTAATGTTCTATTACATTTTTAATGAAGAATAATAAACTGTTAAATCACACATCAATCATTTTACTGCATCCTTAATGTAATGAATTAGTAAACTCTTTGACAATTCTGCTCTTGCTATGCAAGTAAAAGTTGCCAAAACATGGCTGATGAAGGAAAAAGGTGCAATCCACATACCAGAATACATCTACTAACTTATGATCTCTGTCTGGCTACTAAATCAAGACTAACAGTTCATTGTGTTAGGAATATACAACCATAACTCCATAACAGACACAAAAAACCAGGGGAAATATAGATACCACATCAGAGATGCTGCTGTCAGATGTACTTTGAAATGACCATAATTTTCCTAAATACGCCTGTGTAGGTCATTTTCAGGGTTTTTTTTAAATGTACATGCTTCCCATTAGCAAAGGAAAGGAGAACCCAAAACCAGAACATGAGATCCAGCCTCATTCTTTCCAAACTTTTGGAAAGTCGGGACCTTGAATCCATCTCTCTCGTGAATGCTACGAACTAGAACCTTGAAATGAAGCTCTTTAGAAACACATAAATGTTAGCCTTAACCCCAATCTCGACCATAAGCCTGCAAGCTACTTTTCAAAGCTCAGTTCTCTGATCTTAGCTGCCTAGAAACTGATTTAAGCAGTGTCAAACACTGCAATCAGAAAATCAAAGGAGGTAAGAATGCTCTCTATGTTGGAAAGGCAGACCTGACAAACCCAGCATGAGAGTACAAGTTCTCTTTGGGGTGGACTACACCATAGGCTAGTACCCAAAGCTAGAGGAAATCCTCAGTGGGGATTCATAGACACAATGCTGTTAAAGACAGATATTAGAGACATTATTGTTCTTTCTTACTGAACTATTGGGTAGAAGTCTAGGCATTTGCTAATAGTGCTTATGCATCTGATTCCAATCAACCATATCAGTAGGCATCTGCTTTTTCACAGTAAGAAGTCTATGCTATTTTTTAAGGTTCTTAAGGTCACAAGTAATTTTTTGAGTTCTCCTCAGTGGAAGATTGCTGCTAATGGAGCTAACTCTAATAAAATCAGAACTGCATTTAGTGACAGTGAACTTCTTAACAAAAATGCCTTTTGACCTTGCAAGAAAGTACTTTCATATATGTAAATATCTAACATTTAAACCTCAAGGTCTTCATGGCAGCAGCTAGTCCAGGCTGAGGCAAAAGAGAGCAGTGTCAAACTTCCCCATGTCAGCCTAAGGGACATGAACTGCTGCTTCACAAAGAAGCAGGCTTCCAACCTTCTTTGGCAAGAGGAAGAGACCCTGCAATGCAAGTAGACGCAAGAAAAAATCAGAGGGAGAGGGTCCACACGTTGCTTCATGTGGGATCTCAAATCAGCTGGACTGTCAGATCAGTTGAGATTTAACCCTCTTCAAGGAATTTTTCTTTGCATAATCTAAGAGTAATAGTAATTAACATGTTGGGTTTTTTTTTTCATCAGACAATCTGGCCAGATATATATCACTAGGTATAAATTGCTGAAGGAGAGGGAAAACAAAATTGATAATTTTTTCTTTTGCAACATTTTCATAAGGCAATAAAGCTCTGCTATTAAAAAACCTGCATAGTTTAACAAGAAACAGAGAATTATTACAGACATGCTTTGTGCATAACAGCTTCTCCATACAGCTAAGGTCAGATAAGCCAGTCTGTGACTATGTAGCTCTGTTTCTGTCACAAACTAGTGAAGATACAGCTCAGGAGGTAAGAGAAAGCAGAGTGCTTTCCCCTCAAAAAATGGAGCAAGTGATAAAAACCATAATAAACCTGGTATGCAAGTAGAAGCATGATCTGTAGGAATAGCATCATAGTCAGGAAAAGCTGTGATTCAGAGCCTTGACCCAGAACAATTTTTCAGCCTAAATGGGGAATACTTAGTGAGTCCATTGTATAGTGTCACCTTCATTGTTGAAATATTGTAGCTGTTTTAATTTCTGGCAGGTTCTTAACATATTAATCCAACTCTTTTCTCTGCCTCCTCCTCCTCAATACTGGATACTATCCCAAAGATGGAGATAGCTCTGGGTCTGCAGTTCAACTTTCACTGAGGTCACCAGTTAGCACTTTGAAGCCTGCCAAGAAAAGGCCCCTGCACAGGAGCTCTGCAACAGAGACATGGCTGGACTTAGTAGTCTGAAGTCCTTTTTTATGGTCTATATGGTCAGTGGGCTTTTATGACGAATTGTCATTCCTGGTGTATTGTATGGCCTGTACAAACTACTCAGGGTTGTTCAGCACTGCCTGTTGGCAGATATTCATCCCTCAAATGTAATGTATAGAAAGGATGGTAACAACTTTGGAAGGGTTGTCCTAGCATCAGCTTTGCAAAGTATGGCACCAACAACCAACACATGTACATGATCTTTGGCCACCATCATACACATAAGGGCTGTTTCAGAAATGAGTCCACTGAAAGCCCATCAGGCCACTCACAAGATCTGACCACATCATGCGTCACACATATATTGCACTATATTTTTATACCTGATCCCATATTCAGTATTTCTCTTCTAATTTTATGCATGTAGCTGCAAGGGCTCTTGAACACTAGATAAATCTTAATCTCATGCCTGACTAAAGAGAAAGGGCAAAAAGAGATTATACATTATGTTTTCTAGTTTTCCAATCTGCTTACCAGATTCTTCTTTTTTAACACATGGAAGTAGCAAGAGTATATTGGGTCAACTAGCTTATAATTAATTATTGATTAGATATTACAGCCATATGCTGAGATGCATTTGGAAACCAAAGTGCTTCCTTGGTACTTATGTTAGCATTTATTAAATATGCATTATTAATCTGAATTACGTTGTGTTCAAATGTAAGCCCTTAGAGCAAAGATAATGATCACAGCATTAGTATTAGTAAAAGAGAATTGATTTTCCAACTTCACCAAATTAGCTAAAATATGGGATAGGCTGCAGGTAGTGAAGAATGAATGCTGCTAGAGGAAGTTGGCATGCTTAGGTTTTCTATGCACCCAAATAAAATAAATAAAAAACAACCCAAAACTTAATTTATTCCCCTAAATAGTGTAGGCATAAACAAGATCTAGAGGTCTTTAAAAAAAGTAATTAAGAAACCCTATTCATACATCATGGTTCACACATTTTTATTCTACAAGGAGGCCTTGTAACATAAAAAAAAAGTAATTAATTTTAGTTTTCCATATGCAGCTATTCCACAGGAAACTAGTAAAACTTCAGTGAAGTAAATGGTTAGGTATTTCACTTTATATTTTGAAATAAATTATTTTCTTTTTCTTGTGACTAAATATATTTATGTAAGAAAGAAGCAAGAGTGATTAATTAAATGAGATATATGACAATATAGTTGTTGGGGCACATCTTGAAATCTGACCATGAAATTCACAGCTTAGTAACAAACTTCAAGTTAAAAAAGCAAGAAACCAAAAACTGACCCAGTGGTGTAAAGGATCAATGTTAGGTATTACATTACAGCATTATAGGGATAATTTCATTCATTTGACAGCACTTTCATCTAATGACTAGTTTACTGTTTCTCTATAGCCAAAACATTCTATGATTTGCATTGACAACTTGCACATTTATATTCATACTGTTTTCACTCAGCAAAAAGGATTCAAAAAGAAACGTACTGACATGGTTATAAACTTCACAAAAATTTGTAGGGTACTGGGTGGGAGATACAGGATTTGAAAACACCCCTCTGTCTTCTTTTTTCTTTGTAATACTTCAAAACCATGGTTAAAAGCAGGGAAGAAAGAGGAAGTAGATACATTATTTCATAATTATGCAGTGTGTAGTTTTTCTGACAAGACTGCAAGACTTGGAAGGGATAGGGAGTTCAAGAACAGGCTTTTGCCTCACAGCTTAAAATATCAGCATAGCTAAAAATCAGTTAAAGGTTATTTCACTTTTTTGTTTCTGTTGAGGGATTTTTGTTTTGGCCACAGACAGAGGCTAGAGTTTCATTTATACTATGGCTACTAAATCTGAAATATAAAGGGGGACAGAGGAGAAAGTGGATACTTGGAGTTAAGTTGTTCACTACACCTACTAACCTACTTACCATTTTGTATGAATAAAATATTGACGCAAAACAACAGCAAAAAAAAGAAAAACATCACTTTTGGGTATACTTGCTTTTAGAATTCAAATAAGGACAAGAGAATAATACTGTTTTGATGTTTGCTTGCACTAAGGGGAAAAAAGGAATAATAAACTGAGTGCAGCAGGTTTAAGACATGTTTGTATGAACACGTGCCCACACATACAAATTACAAATAAAAAGCAAACCAGGGAAAGAAAACATCATTTTCTATTACAGTGAACACTGTTTTTACAGTCATCGCTCATTTTATGCCTGTACTGTGTTTTTGTTGTTTGACTCTCCCTTTGCTATGATTACTTTTAAGCTCAGGTATATTTACTTTCTATTTCTACTCAAAAAGTTGATAGGAATTAATTTAAAATTGCACCAGTCAAAAAAAATGAAGAGAAATATTATTAAAAATAAGACCTTGATGCGGTGTATGCTCAAAAAATAAATTAAATGTATTTTGATCTTTAAGGTGCAAGTCAGTTTATAAGAATGTTTTCTCCTATTTGTATCCAAAAGTATTGACAGGCATTAAATTAAATACTGAAGAGTTTACCCATTGTTCTGCAAATAAAATACAACATAACATGACATTCAGCAAACAAGGAAGCAAATAAAGAATCTGAAATATAAAAATAGAAAATTTGTGTGGTAGGCTGCACACTGTTAGTTCATGTATTGAAATTCAGCCAAATTATTTTACAGCTAAAAACATGTACATAGCTACAATTATTTCATCACATATCAGGAAGGCTTCATTCCTGATTTAAAGCTAATACAAGAGTATACAACAAATGATTAAACTTCATCTCCTTTATTATTGCTTAAGTGACAACCACATTTAACTTAAAGTTGTTACTATTATTTCCATTTTAACATATCGAGATGTGAACTTCATTCCCATATTTTTAACATACCTGCAGTTTAAAATTTTTCAGCAAAGAAAATACAAACATTTCATTTCATAAGTTTGGTTCATATGGAATGAACTGTTTGAAGAGCAAAATTTAGTGCAAAATTACCTTTCATTGTGGAAAAAGGGTTTATAAGCTTTCTTACATCAACCTCCACACCAAGGAGCTTAATAATGCTTTAAACAGACTTCATATAGGTCCATGTGTGGCCTGGAAATATTTGTAGACTCTATCAACAGCTTACCCCAAGAGGTTCCCCATGTGTGCAAATGTTCTGCCACACCTCTATACCTTCAGTTTAAATAGGCACATACAAATGTTCTTTCTGTCTTGTTTCTCTTGAGAAGTTAATCCAGCAGTACCTGGTTACCAGTTTAGCAATACTGATATTGGATCATAGAGTAGTGGAAAAAGGAAAAAGGGAGAAAATGCTGAGTGACAAAAGGGGTTGAGGCAAGAACCTGCTCTGAAATATTGTTCAGTCATTTGGTGATTTATCCTCAGATACCCAACCAGCATTGGAGTGACTATTGGGAGGAAGCATGCTGGAAGTATTACTGAGGTTAATAGAGCATGTGGGAATTTACTTCCAGGTCTTTGATAAAGGTTAGATGAAAGGCAGGATTTGCATTTTCAAGAAAAAAAAGAATCTATTTTTCATTCTGATTTACAAAAGAAAATCAATATTTCCTGTAAAATTAAAACCCTTCCAAAGTCCATCTACTGGAGAAAGGAAAAAGAAAATAAATTAAATAAATAAATTAAAAGATGGAAAAGTTGTTGTGCATACTCCTTTTATTAGTAGAAACAATAATGAGAGCTGGGTATTGCCTTGTTTGAAGGTTGCTCTGAGGCATTTTATTCACATCTCAGTTCAGAATGACTCTGGTCCCATGCATCTGCATAAGAACTAACCTCCACCTACCTTTGCTATCTCCCTTCTCTTTTCCATCCTCCCCTTCAGACATTTCCTCCTCAGGGCTGTTGTGCTTAGAGGTGCAGCCAAGCCCACAAGAGATTAATTTAATTTAACATTGCTAACTGACTAAAATGTTACAGTTTTTTTTTCCAATGCTTTGCTTTTAAAAATAGGGAAAACAAATATATTTGATTTGGCTTCAAGATTTACAGTTTCCTGTGGTCAACTGTTAACTGGGGTCCTAACTATTGATCAAGTATTAAATTTGGAGATAATGAGGGAATGTTTTGTGATATTTTTTCATTGCTGTCACTCATCATGATTATTTAAATCCAATTATAAAATAAATGAATTGGTGCAGTCCTCATGCCCTTACTCAGGCAATGGATCACTGATAGATCATGTGCAGGCTTTGCAACCTCCAGATGCTGAAACCAGAGAAAAACAGTGGCTTAAATTCCAGTCATATCCCTGAACAAAGCCTGTCAGCTTCTCCTTTTGGAATCTGACTTTTATTTCCAAGACAGTATGACCCACTTATTGCAGACCACACTTACTCAATGCCTAGGTCCCATAATGAGTGAATTTATTATAGCAATTCATTATTAATAGATATACACTTAGGACAGGGAGGCATTCTAATAAAAATAAAAAGAGACTATATGGAAACTGTGCCTTGAAACACATAAACAAATAAGCTGAAGATTTAAGATTGCCCAGAATTAGTTTCTAGTATAGAAAAGTTCATTCCTCTAAGCTAAGCTTAGCAGCTTAAAAATGTTTTGCTTAATATGTGAAAATAAAATTATGTACCTCAAAAGTGAGCACTCTTGGAAATAAAATGAAGACTTAAAAAAAAAGGTAAGAAAGGAAGTGGTATAACTAGTAAAAGTAGGATTGTCCTGTTTGTACCTGAATTTGGGTTTCTTGCCTTACAGTAAGAATAATATGTACTCAGATGTAATGGTCAACAGTTGTACAGTATCTTCTCAGGTAAATCTGAAGAATACTTGGGCATTCAGGATGCCCATTTGTGTATTGTGGAATATCAACAAAACTAAATAAAGGTATATATATAATGCTAGAATAATTATCATAATTATTGCAGTATACATTTGAAAATCAAGCAAGCAGTGCTTAGGTAAGTGAGCTAAAGATCTCTACTGAAATTAACTGAAGCTATTTTAATTTCCAACAAAGAAGAACTGAATAAACATCAATTTTAAAATATTTAGTAGAAGTGGTAGTTCTCTGTCATTAGAGCTCCTTAAGAAGCACCAAACATCTTTTTGGGAACACATTGTATGTTCTGTCAGATTCCCTCCAGTTACACTTATTTGCATTAATACTTCTGTACTCTATTTATCTATCTATCTATATACCATACAATGCTCCTCAGACAAAAAAAATGCATTATAAGCATGAGTGGTTAAACTTTGGTTTTCCAGTATAAGATCATTTGACTTAGAGTCTTCTAGAAACTTCAGTACAGCTCTTCTGATACAGCTTTAAGTAAAACCTTCACAGGGTCCTCAGGAAATTCCTTTAGTAGATAAATGAAATTGGAAATGTGTCTCGTTAAGCTACCTTAGTCTTGCCTTAAAGAAATCTGATATACAGTAACACATATGTAGATGTAAACACCAAACCAAAAAGTTTGACAAACACAGCCAAGGAAATTCATCCAGAGGAGATATAGGACAGTGTCAATGCTTGCTAGAAAACAGTCTCCCAAGAGATCCAAGAGCTCCTTGTTCCTGCCTGAGCTAACCCTGTAGGTGGAGGTGTGAGGGATCAGAGAGTTGTGGATCAGGTGACAAGACCTGCTGCCAGCCAGGTAAAAATGATGAATGAGAACGCAAGAAAAAGCAATAACTGACATTTTGTATACTAAATTTTGGAGATGAGCTATTATTAGGTGTACAAAGCTGACCCAACCAATATTTCAAATTCTGCCCGTAATAACAAAAAAGAGCTTATGAAGGGGATGCTCAGTTCATCATGGTTTACCAGAGCTCATTTGGTAACACTTAAATGAAGTGTGCAGATTTGGAAAGGTCCAGAAAGTCCCAGTCAAAGTTCATTCTATGCCTCAAACTTTGAGGAGAAATATTAAAACCTCTGCATCCAGTGAGTGAATTGCTCATCATCTAGGTACAATACCTGTTCACTGACTGACTGATCATTCTGAGAAGGAAATCCATTTTTAGGCTGCAAATTACTGAGCTGAAACTTGTATGCTAGTAGCTTTTAATGCACTTTGTTTCAGGAATGCTGTCAAAAAAAAAAAAAAAAAGTCCAGGGTGATGCATCTTCTTTTACTGTAAAATACGTGTTACAATTTAGAAATATTGATGAAAAGTGAAAATCAATTTCTTCTGTCATACCTTTGTGCAGAGACCATTTGAAAGGCAATATGATGCAATTCCAATCTTTCTTACATTTTGTAGCACCTGTGGAAAACCAAAATGGTCAAAGGGTTAAAAAAAAAAAAACAAGACAAAACCACAAAATACAGAAATTTAAAGATATTTTCTTCCAGTGTCACTCTACACATCACCAGCAAGAAATTTGGCATATTCTTCTTATGTAGTGCCAGATCCATCATCCACCCAAGTGAAGATATAGGCTATTACTTGCTTCAGTAGGAGTTGGAACAAAGCTCCGAATTGTAATTGTCAGGGTCTTTCTTGCTTTGTGATATCAAATGACAGCAAACATTAAACAGATACAGCTTTTTGAAGGCATTTTTATGGCATGGAGATAATAAATTACAGAGTACTCAATGAATAGTGCAACATTGCCCCACAATTGCATGATGTGGTAAACATACCTTTCATAACAGAACATTTGAAGATTTTTAAGAGTACAGGATATTTAATGCCAAAGCATTCACAAAAATATTCAAAGAAGTATATTGTGGCTAGATGTAAAAAGGGCCTGATACCAATGAATGAATAAATGGTGATTTCTAATCTAATATTATGAATTTTAAGAAACAGGTAATTTTTGGAAAAGTTTTTCCTTGCCTCTTTTTAATTGGGTTAAATCCAACAGTCTGTTTCCTTTGGATGTACTTAGTTCAACTGTTTTCAGAAAATTCAAAATATTTCACTTTTCAAGATGGAACATTTCAACTTTCCATTTTAAAGTTGCAAAAAATCCCAAAATAATGGAGATGGAATAGAAGAGGTTGAAACCCACACGTGCACCATCTGCCTTTGATAATTTTTCAGCTTTACACAGGAAGCCATCAAAAATAATAAAAACCTCAACCAATTTCCCTTCCTTGTTTTTGTCTATTTATTTTTCATCTCAAAAACTAAAGCTGTCTTTCTTGTCTGCTTTAAAGTTATACTTATGTACAGAAAAAAAGAAATAGTGTTTAATTCAGACATCTTTAAATGTAAATACCACAGTATTTCACAGTTGCAGCTGCACTTGGTGTCTGTCTCCTCAATGATTCATATCAATAACAAGCAAAAGCAAGTGGTCTGACCTTTCACTGTTTGGGGCCGAAATGCCCCATTATTTCCCCCATAAAATGTTGGGAAAATGCCAGAAAGTCCACCAGGATTCCTCAGATTAGACTGATCGCTGGGCTCTCATCTCTAATCATCACCAGCATGTCTCTGCTGACAAATCTAGATGCCTTCATTCAGCCACATCCATCTCTTCTCAAAGGTATCTAATTTTTTTTACAGTTTACATACCCAAGATTACAGATTTTTGTTTGATATTTGTTTATCTTCAGGCAGTAGCAAGCACAGCTGGACTCCCACACTGATCTACAGGTTCCAGATACATTTTTGTTTGTTAACAGAATAAGGAGGAAAGACATGAAGATTTTCTCAGCACTTTTGTTCACCTGAACATGCAAGAGTGGAAGGTGCTATATGAGATCTCGCAGCTTAAGTTATCATTTTAGAGATCAGTAGCTACTGATCATGTTTTACTAGCTTTTTTTCTGTTTGTAACCACTGCTTGTCACTCCTTTCATTGCTCTCCTATAAGTGCTTTCTAATATCCAGAAGGGTATTTGCTTTATGCAACCCTTAGAATATACCCAATATATGCCTCTCTTACCAGCACCTTCCTTCCAAAGGCATAACATTCTAAACCTCAGACCCCAAAAATGTGTTTTTAAAATTCTGTGTTATGTAACAATCACATAAAGGATAAGATCACTAGAACTCTGCTTCTGCCAGTTAGACTAAGAAATACGAAAATAAATGCACTGAAGTTGTTCTTGCAAAGTCTTTTTGAAGACTTTCAGGGAATATTTCAATATATGCCCCAGAATCAAGGAGACAGGTTGATTACAGCACTATCCCACCAGTCTTTGGCTCCCCAGGCTACTTTACATTCTGAGGTCACAACAACATACAACAAATCCCATGAAAAGGGCTTCCTCAGAGGAGAGTCTTTGGGGGCAGAGGAAGGAAGACGCAGCAGGAGAAAGAACAGTTTTCCCATTTCTCAAACACCACAATATTGACCATGTTTACTATTTCCAAGTGTGACAGGACCCAAACCTGAGGAAAATATCTCTTAAACAGAGTCCTATGATATGACAATTGGAAGAAAAAAACCAACAAATTAAGGAAAGACTCAGGAGCTGTCATACAGCTACATTCAAAATGCTTTTTAATAAAGAATCTAGAAAGGGAAACCATGTCTCCAAAGATGGTTAGATCTTGAACTATTTATTTTGCTTCTCTTACTGCCTCTCTCATATTTATTGTACTTTGCTCCAGTTTGTCTGATTTATTGTCCCATTTGGACAATAAAACAGGGTCGTTGGTTTGAAGTGTTTTCATTATTATTTTGTTTTATTTTTGCATTTACCCTCACAAGCCTAATTAACTCCTGCCTTGTTGGAAAGCCGGCTGCATGTACAAAGTAGGTTACAAACATTTTAATAATCACTCAGTGGCTGCATGTGGTACTTACTTAAAATGCTTACTTATATAATAGATGTGCATGTTTTGATAGCACAGAATAACATAATACAATAACAGTCAAAAGATTACTCAGAAAAGCTATTAAAACATCCCATTTTTATTCCTATTTATAACTGTTTAGCTCACATATAATATTTAACTGTGCTGCTTTTACACTCATCATGGATATCAAATAGTCTTTCCTCAGATGATCTGCACCAAAGAAGTTACAGAGCTCCAAATTCAAAAACAGATTCCTACTTATGATTCTTCAAAGTAGGAGTACGTGGGCACAGGAATTGAGACAAAAGGGGAAAAATATTAAGAATCAAAAGCAAAGAGTGGAATTTATTCACTGGAAGGATGTTTGAACTGTGAAGTTGGAAGATCACAAAGTCAGAGCTAAATGGAGGCTTTAAATTTTGAGGAATATAAATAGGAGAGAGGTATCTCTTATAACATTTTGCTGTTGCTATAGCTATGTCATTCAGGAACAATAGAGCTCTACAAAGAAATTATAAAATTAATAAAACCATGCTTACAACATCAGATTCATAAAAGCTTCTTAAAATGCACAATAGCTCTGACTTTGCTTCTGTGGTTTCAATTTGATTATGTACTTCAGATTGACACTAGAGGAGATTAGAGTAATGCTTCCAAGCACAGAAAGACATTATCCCTAAGAGCAATTATTTTAAGATTCATGATTGTAGGTATATTCTTTTGATACAGCTGTATGAAAAAATGCAATTATTAGATAATCTTAAATTAGAAAATCTTAACTTTTAATAACAAAATAAAATACCGCATTGCAGTGAAAAATGCCTATAATTTACAGAGTTAATTCATAAACTTGGCTAAACTGTAACTACAAGGTAGGTCATGAAGTCCATTCCTCAGATGTAGATCTTCTCTGATTAAGTAAATAATCTGTGTTAAAATTCAGGCACTCTGCCTGAGAACGAGGCAGCACTCCCCAGTACATGCTCTGCGTGGTACAACTAATGTGTTTTTCAATATCATGGGTCACAAATGAACTAAATTCCATGTCCCTTTGCTCTCTTTTTATTACTTTAAATCATATTATGGCATTGATTTTTAAAACAGAACTCTCCACAGAATCCAATAGGACTCTGCTTGGAAATCAATAGTATGATCTGGCCTTCAGTATTCCATTACTCGGCTGCACAGACGGACTGAAAAGGTTAAAAAAGGTGAAAACAACACCAGCATCTAGGCTTCAAACAGACCAAAAAAAAAAATCTTCTTTCACCTAATGATTTCTGCAAGTAAAAGGTGAAGTGGGTTTCCTCCTGCCTCTTCAAGGGAGCACGGTTTGAGTACGGAGAAATTCGGTGTCCACACAGCCTGCAGGTACTGCTGCGTCCCCATGCCCCAAGCACAACCCTCTGAAACTAGGATCAGCTTTCTATCACCCCATCTCTGCCCCTTCATCTGGACATCCAGAGATGCCACAGGCTAGCTTCTTCTAGTTTCTATGCAAAAAATAAACAGAGAGAGAGAGAGACAATATCTCTTTTGTTCTTAGCACTTCTGTAGCCATAAGCTTGCACACAACTGAGAAATACTTGAGACCCAGAAAATTATGAAATTCCAAAACATGTGGCATTGATTAGAGAATCAACAGAAATGAAATCAGCTGTTAACCACTTCAGACATTTTCAGTTTACAATGCAGGTTTGCAAACTTCCATAAAAGAGCTTGAAGAATGCCTAGAAGTGTTGCGCATTTATAAAGAAAAGACAACACAAATAATACAATTTCGCTGTAGCGGTCATAAATTGCAGACTAGACATGAATCTAGCAGAATCCAATTTTTTTAATGGCTCAAGTGGAGTAATTTATATTCTAAGAGGGCAAAACATACATAGTGTACTACCTTAATCTCTCAGACTAACTTTAAACATGGCCAAGCTCATTTCCTTCCTAGTAAATTGTCCAAACCCGATCACATCACTCTTGCTCTCCCATCATCTGTATAACTGCAGCTCAAAGGGACATTAATTTGTGCAGAACAGATCACAGCTAGCATACAAAATTAAATGAAAATAAAACTAATGTACAATCTTTTATAAAAGTAGCAGAAATTTTGGCAGGAGGGGGGGGATTAGATGTGGAAGAATATATATCATGAGAGAAAAAAAACCAAATGCATCAGTCTAAACTAAAACCCTCGTATGGTTCATCTCTGATTAGAACAAGTTTCTTTTTAATATTAGGTGCTTAGTAACAGAAAAGAATTTGTAATAAGACTTCTCACAGATGAAGCATCCGCTCTTTCCTTTCAGGAAGAAACATTTTCTTTTACCCAGCACACATTTTAATTGCCTAAGATGCAATTTCCCTTATGAATAATTTGAATACAGCTGACTTTTTGACTAAGCAAATTTTCCTCAGAACTCAAATGATGTGTGCACTGTAAAATATGGAAAACCATGTGGCAGGGCAGCAGAAGCAAAGTGATGAAGTATAGCATTAATTTTAATGTCATTTAAGAAGTCACGAAGGTTCATACTCTGTCAGTGACACGTGCCTCTGACCAGATGTGTAGCCTACATTTTAGTTCACAGCCACGGATCGTTCCACCACAAAGCCCCGTTCACATCATCCTACTTCACGTCAGCTTTGCCATTACAGACCCTCTGTCACCAGCTCAGAAGGGCTCGGGGAGGGGGGAAAAAAAAAGATCCTCTGCAAAGAGGAGTTTGGCTACAAAGCTTTGTCTCTCCATCAGAGAATTTGTTACTGTCTTTCCTTCATGTATAGCTCTTGTGGGGCCTTGCGCTTCCAACTTAACATATGAATAACTTATTGAAGTTATAACTAGCTGAAGTGGGAAAGCAAGCTTTAGCAGCTAGAATTAAAATAATTCTATTTTCTTCTGACTAAAGCATAATAAACCGGAAAAAAAAATATATAAAGAAGCATATTCTTTTCTAGTGTAAGTTGCAGGTGTGAATTTTCAATAAATCATGCAAGAGATTTAGATATCATCTGAGAGTTATAGATAACCTATAATAACTAAAAATTAGATCACCATCTTCCATTAACAGAATCAAGTTGCAGACAAATGGCTGTTTCAACAATACAACAGGGCTAATAAAGCAGCTTTGTTGATATTGTCAGTGTATATAATTTGGAAATGCATTATCTGATCCTAAAAATGCTCTCGATGAATACTTCATAGGAGCTTTAGGAGCTGCCTGGTTTAGTAAATAAATTAAAGTACTAATTACTTTTTCTTTGGAAAGGGGTTTTGTTATTTATTTTAATATTGGAATTATTTCACTAAGAGGAATTTTATTTTATAAAGATTGCATTGGGAAAATTTGTCTCCTAAGGGAAATAAGTTACTTTTGTACCAACATAAACTACCTCAGCTGATGAGTAACCACTAACCATAACTTAATATAATTTCAAATTATTTGCGTTTTCATTTGCCTGTAGCAGCTAAGCCATCTGTTGCACCTTTTTTTCTATTTTTTTTTATTATCTTTGAAAACAGCAAAAGCAAACAGTCTTTATCTAGGCCTCTTCAATGGTAAAACAGTGTTCAGCTAAACTGTACCACTGAGTAAGAGTAAAAAAAAACAAAAAAAAAAAAACCAAAAAAACACCCAATTTAGCATTTTCTGATGTCTCTTCCAAATGTCTTATACAAGATTTTAGTTCACTGAACCAGATACATAAACAAAATAAATTCTGGCAAATGAACATATATTCCATGATGCTGATCTTCAGCATGCTTTATAACAGCCAGCTTTTTTTTTTTTTCTTAGATACATATAAAATCAACTGAACCTACTAAAATCTTATATAAGATTTTATAACAATAACCTATAATTAATGTACTCTTCAGCACAAAAAAAATACCTCAGTATTGGGGCCAGTCTTGTTTAACATCTTTTTTGATGACCTGGATGAGAGGATATTGAATGTGCCCCCTGCAAGTTTGGAGATGGCACCAAGTTGGGTGGGAATGTTGATCGGCTTGAGGGTAGGAAGGGACTCGGCAGTGCTGGGTTAATGGTTGAACTTGATCATCTTAAAGGTCTTTTCCAACCTTAATGATTCTATGACTGAGTTGTGGGATTTCAAAGAAATCCACATTAAAACTTGGAAAATGTTCCGCCTCTGGAGAATAGTACTAATTAATTCATTAGTGATGAAATATATTAGTGATGAAAAATGTCTATGTATTTAGGTCTATCTTCTGATTAGGGAAATCTTCTCTGGGTGTTGGAGAGCCAACTATTCCCAGAAATTAATACATAAAAGCATCTCTCTGTCGGGAAGAAGTTTAGTAAAACTCTGAGGGAGAAAAATTAAATGAATTCCTAAACTGTTTCTTAGTGTAGACAGTTTTCAACATTTAATGGGCACATACGAATTGAAAAGAGGACATAATGTCTTTTTCCTTTTTTTTGTCCTTTAAAATTGTAGTGATAAGGTATTTTTGATTTATTTTTATTGAAGACTTAAAAAAAACTCACCTACCCTCTTGCAATCTATAAGTACACATATTTAGGAAAAAAAAAATTGCAGTTCTACCACCGGAAAAAAACAATGGCTAAATATAAATAGTTGCATTAACATTTATGGTGTGCCCATGGCCAGGGAACACCCATGGAAAATGTGGGAAATTACTTAAGTTCAGTGGTTTTTAACCTTTTACAGTTTGAATGCCCCAACAACCTCCTGTTAAAAGAGACAAGTAAAAGCAACACAGGGAAATCTCTCCATATCCAGCACCAATCTGACTTGAGGGAATGGGAGGTGGTGTGGAAATCATCAGAAAACACTAGGGAGAAAAAAAACCTTCAGACCAGACACCTGAAAACCCATTCCTAGGAAACAGAGATACTGAGAAATTCAAGTCCAAGCCCTGTTATTATAGCAGCAAGGCCGCATGGAGCAACAGCAGCCTCCACAGATGTCACAGCCTCTCAGCCCAGTCCAAAGCCTTCAGTCCTCAATGCCACATCAGAGAGGCATGAGATAAACCCACCATCCAGGACTCCCAAAGCCATAACACTCTGACAATTTCCTGGAGATCCAAGATCACACATAATAGTTTATGGCAGGCTGAGCAGCTTGTTTGCCTTCCTTAATAAGATACAGTAAGTATAATTTATCACCTCATAAATCCCAAGGAAATTTCACTGAGTTCTCCAAGGGGAAAGCTCTTCACTAATATAAAATATATCATACTTACACTTATTTAGGACTATCTTATTTTTTTCTCCTTTAGAGAACAAACTGACTCCCCCATCTTAGAGCTGTAAGATACCACCTGGTATGTGCACATCCCTTTGAAAATTAAGATTAGTAAGTGGGGCTCTCCAGTCACTAAAGTGTTATCCAAGCACTGTTTCTTGCCTGTCTTTGTTTCTTTATGTCATTTTAATCACTGAAGAGTAATTTATGGCCTGCCACCCTGGTTGACTCGCAATGTTACAGTGGAAGCTTGCACAACACATGGCTTGGTTTGGTTTTGAAACCAGCCCAGTAAAGGTTGATGACACATCTCACGTTTGTTTTGGAACTAGATCTACTTGAAAACAAAATTATACAAGGGAGAATAGCTGTAGAATTTCAAAGCACCACCAAAGAGGAAGGAACACTTTTGACTGAACCATAGGCAGGTTTTAAACCAGCCTGTTCCTAAATGAAAACTAAATTTGTTGTAGCCACGTACACGGATAGAGTGTGGAGAGGCTAATCAAAAGGAGCAGGTATTTTATGCAGTGTACACTTCTGACTGCTCTTTTTTCTCTGTGATTTTTAAGATGGAAATAACCCTCTTTTAACCTTTCTGGGTGCTCTCAGCCAGACCTATGGGAGGATAAACCATGCTCCTTATAACATGAGCAGGGTGTTTTACTTCACAATCCAGACAAGCTGAAAGCATATGCAGGACCTTTCTAGAGGATGACATAAGGCACCATTAGTCAACAGTGTTTTCCTACAGCAACTTAACTCTCCCCCACACAAAATTTCAAGCTTAACTATATTTTGTGTTTATACTAACTGGCTTGTTCAGAGCTACGCATTAATTTTGGATTGTCACAGACTTTGACTTTGTGAGACTTGTGTTTGCAGTGAGATCAGCTTTATCAAAATAGTAAAATATGCCTGAAGTGCAAGCAAACCTGCCCCATGCTGTGAAAGAGCAGGGCACAGAACACCTCCAGAGGTGCTTCTTGCAGAGGTGCCCCTGCTTCAGGATGAGAGAAATGATATGTGAAATTGTTTGGACAATATGCCATAACTTTCTGTTCTAGATCTGTGACTGGAGAAGCAACTTCTTCCTCTTAGAATAAAAGTATAAATATACTGGTAAGAGACAGGAGCAAATTTACCTCATGACATTTCACACATTCCCACGGTTTTACAATACTCTAGTAAATGCTCGTTACCAGAAAAATTAACAAAAAAAATTGCGCACACTTTGAACTGGCAGACATTTTAGAGCACTGGGTAAAAAATAAATAACCCACATTAAAAAAAGGTATAAGGTCTTACTTTTTACGGACTAAAGAGAACAATGATTTGAATAGGCACAAATTTGAGAAATTCTTTACCTGACTGGAAAGGGGGCAAAGTTGCACAACAAAGTGACAAGGTGCTGACATATTATTGGTAATTTGTATTAATTCTAAAGGAATATTTGTATGTTAGGAAAAAAGGTCTACTAGAATGGCAGAAAGAAGAAATAAAAACCAAGACCCAATAAACAGGTATAAATAAACAAAATGCAACAAATTTCAACATAAAGCAAATGTAAATGGATTTAATAAGAAATATTCTCTTTTCCTCTTTAGAGTCAGAGCAACAAATTACATAAATCTGAGACCAGTTAGAGACCAGAGTATTTTCAGTATAGTTACAATGAAATAGCAGGCAAATATTGATAGAAATCAGGAGACTAACCTTGATCAAGAAGTACATATCAATTACAGTAAGCTGACTCAGACACATCATGTGAGAAAGAGATCTGCATGTAGTCCAAGTGGTTTGACTTTCCACGACTTGCAGATCCACTAAACATTCAGCCAAAACATTATACGTCAGAGACCCTGTGAGCCCAGTCCTGGCAGCACTCCCCTGCTGTCATTACCATTTCTATCAGAGAAGGAATTTCTATTACAGCAACAAATGCCTCCTGGAACTAATTGGCACTCATTGGCAATCTCGGCACAGAGGCTAATGAAGTACTTTTTGAGCCTGAGAGGTTCTGAAGAGCAGATCTCTCCAGCACAGACTCAGTAATGAGACAGGATAAGGATGAGTCTTCTGCTAATGCTCATTCCTCACCTGTCATACATTTAAGGAATCCAGGGAGATCCTGTAAGAAAAAAAAAAAGCATTAACACTGCAGTTCACTGCTCATAGGGACAAGGATCACAAAAAAACCTCTCTAGTAAGAGTAGCTTTGTTCCCCATCTCCAACCTCTTACATTCCACTGGTTGAAAAAAACTATTTACGATCAAGCAGGGAATATCACTGAACAGTAGTAGTAGCAAAGGACTGATCCCTGGAAGTCAGCACAGATATTCCATCCTAAAAGGATAGTGTCTTTCAAAATATTAAGCAGAGTTTGGAGGACTGTCACCTCTATTATACTTGCTAAATCTTGAGATACAATTTACCTAAACAGAGCAATTCTTACTGCAGAGATTTCCTCACTCGCTCAAGTCACTATTTGGAAATAAAAAGCACAACAGAAAAATTAGGAAAAATTAGCAGCTTTATCAATCAATTCCTATCAGATGACCCATTTTTATTATGTGGTGTTCAAATTAATACACATCAAGTTGGCAGGTTCCCTTAAAATGAAGGGAATGCCTTGAGTGCTGGGCCACAGTCTTTGCCTATGCTACATTTTGAAGTGCTCAAAACACAGCACAAAGCTTTTGACAAACAGATTCATGAGTGTAAGAGACCAAGGCAGTCTGGAGGCCGGAGAACAGGTTTAAGCCACAGCTCTTTAGGTAAAGGAGTTTATTAAATGTGTATTCTTGAACATGAGGTTATAGCTGCAATTTGACTGCTTTTTAATTTTTTTCAGACAGTTCATTCCAACAGCTAACTGGAAAAACTGGAATTCGACAATTTATAGTAATTTTGGATAATTTCAACAAGCACAACAAGCATGTTTAGCGCTTTGCTTTTCATTTAGTATTGGACTGGGATTAGGCAATTCCTGGCAACCTGACATTAAAACATACCTCTGCTCCTGTGAAAATTTTGGTGCAATTAATAATACGGTTATGTTAATAATTACTAGAATTATTTTGCTACAACTCCTTCTCTTTTTCCTCTGTCTATTCAAAAAACGTCCAGCACAGCTCTAAAAAAGAGCAAGTTAGTGGCATACATAACTCTCCCTGAAAAGATGACAAAGGATTTGTCATTCAAGTCATTAAAGGGCAATTCTCCAAACCAAAACACTTTGGAGGCACACTGAGAAAGTGTCATTTGCCAAAAGCCAAATTGTCATTTTGGCTCATGGCTCCATGATGAAAAGGTGGAAAATCAGTGCGAATGCAATGCATGCTGCAGCTTCTGACACAGGCCCTTTATGTCCCCTTCTCCTGAGATGCTGTGCAACCCTGCAGCTTGTGGAATCTCGTTGACAAGTTTTCTTGGCAACTGCAACTGTGGTTTAGGGACATGGACTGCTAATCAGCTGCCTCTGTCAAATGCAACAGCAAGTGAAAACTTCTCTGAAGCTTTCTTTGAGAACTGCTCCAAATCTCAGATTTGTCTGCCTCTGTTTGCTTGCTCTGACCGCA
The DNA here is from genome assembly GCA_035583135.1 of Lophotriccus pileatus. Taxonomy (NCBI): domain Eukaryota; kingdom Metazoa; phylum Chordata; class Aves; order Passeriformes; family Tyrannidae; genus Lophotriccus; species Lophotriccus pileatus. The sequence goes on along the minus strand of JAWWES010000133.1, from coordinate 8,587,555 downwards.
ACAATAATTACAACTCTAAGGTGGGAGATCATCCAATATTTTTCTCTCTTCTACTTTCCTTCCTTTTTGTTGTTCTAAGCATCTTCTACACTATCTCCAGACTGAGGTATATTTGAGATTGCAGCCCATCAGTATTGCTTTCTACTGAACATTTCCAGAATCAGGTAAGAGGAATCATAAAATTACATCTATATCTTGGATAGAAAAGCTGAAGACTCCCTGACATTAGTGTCTCAGCAACTCAGGTATGTCATATCAGTTCGTCTAACTACAGGTTTTCATACAACTAATCATATAATATCAGATTTCCTCACAAAGACAGAGGCAAGGATTTTTAGGTAAGGGTACCTTTCTACAAGAAACTGAATCTCATTATAGATAATTTTAATCCACAGAAGTCTGTATCACAAATGACATTTCCAGTGTTCAAGCTTCAGCACACAGAAAAACTGCAAAAGGTCAGAGCTCCTTTAGCACCACTCAGAACATGCACTCTTTAATAGACTTTAAATATATACATGTATATAAAACATTCAGAATGTGAAAGTACATGCAAAACAAAAGTGGAATCAATACTGAAAGGGAAGTTTGATGGCAGGGTGGGTGTGTGGAATTAAGAAACAACATAACACTGAACGTTATTGCTGTAGTGAAACAAGAGAAAGTAGGTATGTTCTGAGCTGTCTTCCTAGCCTGGTCTGGGGTAACAATAGTCATTCACGCTTCATGGAATATATTTGCCACCTATATAAATGGATACACTTTTGACAATTGGTTAAGAAGTATAAACTTTTACAAATTACATGATACAAGAAAAATAGCCTCGATTACAAGAAAATTTCTGAGTAGCCAAAGTATTCTAGCCTCTCCTTTTTTTAGATTATTTTCCAACCATCACCGAGGATTTGCTCAAGCAACTTAGCAACTCAAAGTAAACTATGCTAGAAGTATTCTTTCTTGTATTCTCTTCCCATCTTAATAATTTAATACTCTAACTCTGCACAGGAGAAGTTGGACTCTCTATGCCACGGTATTGCTTCAGGTCTATCTAGATATAATATTCATAAACATCTAGAGGTAATGAAAGTCCTTCTTTGTCAAGCAGAAAATACCTATCCCATATGTTGAATGATAACTACAAATTAGTGTTTCTAATGTGAGGATCTCTTCCAGCTCAGCCTGCTTACTATTTTCTAATGGAATTGACATATTGGTGGCAAAGGAAGGTTGATCCCACTGTGAATGAGTCATTTCATCCCCTCTTGATCATAATCTATCTAATCTACATCCTGCTGGAGGAACAGGGACATACTGTTCTGAAAAACTCTTCTTCCTGAATACAGTACTTACCCGATAATCTCCTTTCCCTTTCTTATTTCTTTGGTAACTTCAGCTTTCAAATACAGTTCCAGAGCTCCAACAGTACCAAGTCCTGTGTACTGTGATTTCAAGGTAACTTTAAACTTACATACAGCAACGTACTTATTTTAGTAAAGTATATCACATATATAGTGACACGGTGTATATATATATATGTATATATATATATATATATGTATTTCTATATATATATGCTTATAGCATATAGTGGTAGTACAGTTTAAAGATACTAGCAGAGGCACTCAATTAACATTTGATATAAGAAATTATTTTCTTGCGTATCATGTCAGTGTCTTGAAACAGTACCTACCTGACATTTATAACTTACTTTCTTAGTAACAGAATTCTTACAGGTAATTTCTGTCTATTATGGTGATAAGTCTCATGGGAAAAGCTGTACTTAAAATACTTGCCTCAAAAATACAATGTGGATATTGCATTCATAGCTTACTGAAAAGACAGTCTGTCATTGAGATCAAAAATCAACACTATCAAGTATCTTCAAAAGTGTTAAATCTGTCTGTCTTGCACAGAGTCAGGTTGAAACACAGAATTTTGAATGGAAAATAAAATAAAGGTTATAAACAAAGAGGAACTAGGAGGAGAGCCAAATGTGGACAGGATATTACCCTGAAAGGAATTATGTTCTAATACAGACTAACAGAGGAGGAACCAACTTGATCAAACTTGCAGATTTGTTCCTGTTTAAATATAAATGAAATTGTTGGGAGGTTATGGAAAGTTCTTTATTAGTTACATATAATCATGTTATTAGCTTTCATGAAAGAGATTCACAATACCTTCCTAACGTTTAAATCTCTTATTTTGTGATTTTTATAACAAGAACTGCTCTGCTCTTAAGGTGCTTGTTCTCTCTTTTGATATGAAGTTCTAATCAAACATGGAACGTGAAATGATTGACAGAATACTAACTAATATTATCTTACTCCTTAGAAATTATTTTCTGATTAATATCTACTGCTTCAATATACACAAGAATTTATCAAATTCATTCATTGATTATTCAGACTCCGGTCGTAACAGACCAAACAGACAGCAGCAGCAGCAGATCATCTAAAATTCAGCACCCATTGCTAGAGTACAGAAAGTGTCCTAAGCATAGGCTTAAGAAAGGAAGAAAAATGAAAATGAACCAGCTAACCATGCAAAAAAACCCTGTGGCCTAAAGTTTCTAAGTAAACAAAGCCATAAGAAGAGTGTGCCTATGTGCTTGCTCTTTTATTTGGATTCACATGGAAAATGAGATTATTCACTTACTTCCCCCTACCCCTACCATTTATATTCAATCAACTGCATATCTGGAAACGTGGGGGTGAGGTGGGCACTTGTGGAGTTTGTTTAAGCATTGTCGTAGGCATGGATGCCTCAGGCCAAAAAATCTGCCATATTAAACAATTACATAAACATTTAACAACACCATTTTCTAAGCTTACACCTCTCTATAAACCTTGCACTTTGTTTCCAAAAACCACCACTATGTAAGAGCAAATGCAATTTTTTTTCAGTATCTGAAAGACGTTTGTTTCGGAAAGACATATCAGTCTGACATTGAAAAATGGGCAAAATATCATTCATCTGTAAATGTCTTTCATTATTAACCTTTGATATATTAAATATATAGGACTTGATCTTCTAATAAGGGAAACTGATGACTTAAGCCGACAAATTTCACCTACAACAGGGTGCAGGTTGACTGGCAGAAGCAGGACACAGAATCAGAATGCAATCATTACAATGCCCCAAAGTCTTTATCAAGACAGGGTGGTTTACATTTAAAGTATATGGTTCTGATTATTTAGAATCTTCTCTACTAGAGAAAAAAAAATCCTTACTCTTTGTCCCAGGAAACACAAATATAATCAGAACAGAAGGCCAAGTTTCACTATCCAGCAAGCACGATCTTTATTTCAGGCAAGTACATCCTTCGGTGTATAACACATTAACAAGGACCCCAAAAATTTACTGTGAGATTCTTTACTACAGCATGTGGTTAGAGAAAATAAAAAATCTGATGGCAATTATTCCACAGAGGCCTGACAGTAATCTAACAAGCAGCAACATTCGTTACTTTTAACACCTTTATTGTCCTAAATCTTCTTACAGGTTTTCTACCAGGTTCTGGCTGCTTCTCTTGCCCCCTTAAGAACCAGATATACAAGTATCTTATGAAGTTTTATTAATCTTTCATTTTTTAAAGTGTCTGGTCCTTTGATGTCAAGCCTACCTCCCCTCCTGACTAGCAAAAGCTTCCTAATAGCAGCAAACTAGCAGAAACCCTGCATGGAGCTCAGCCTCCTCTTGTAACTGACAGCACAACAGCCTTCTACCCACTTACTCTCTTTTCTTCAAGACAGACAAAAAGGGAGGAAACTTCATCGTAAGGTAGGAGTTTAGAAAGTTGACATTTCATTGCTTGATACGCACTTTCATCAGCAATAAGATCTTGACTTTAATACTGAGAAATAACGAAGAGTAGCAAAACCAAAACTGACACTGTGTGTCGCCTTAGAATCATGGTGCCTATCTGCTACCACAGAGAATGATAATTTCATTATTTTTTAAAGCATTTTGCTCTTAAATGAAGTGCACCTTTAGCTATATCTACACACTGTCTATAGCAGTCAAGTCAGTCTTTAAAAAGGAAAATTCAAATGTGCTTCAGATGCATTAATTTGTACCCTAAGTAATACAGAATCATAGAATTGTTTAGGTTGGAAAAGGTCTCTAAGATGATCGAGTACAACCATTAACCCAGCACTGCCAAGTCCACCCTTAAACTATGTGCCCAAGTGCCTCACCTACACGTCTTTTCACCAGGGATGGTGAGTGCACCACTTCCCTTGAAAGCCTGTTCCAAAATCTGACAATCCTTTTGGTGAAGAAATTTTTCCTGATATCCAGTCTAAACCTCCCATGGTGCCCATTTCCTCCAATCCTGTAGAATGTTACCTGAGAGAAGAGACAGGGGAGGTGTGTGGGGGGTCCTTCTTATGAGAGAACAATGTGGAGAACCCTAAACTAAAAGAAAGGAAAAATTCATAGCAACACAGTGCAACAAACCACGCCACCCTAATCTATTCAGATGAAAGAAAGCACAGTGCCTTTTAGAAATATTTCTTTTTTCTTTTTATAATTTAAAAGTGCACTAAGGCTACCAAATAAATTCTGTTTGAAGCTCTTCAAGGCTTACAGAAAATGAACTCTTTCAGGTTTTAGCTTTGTGTTACTTTTATTGCTCCTTCACCATTTTCCCTCTTTCATTTCATTCTCCAATAAAAAGCTAAAAGCTGTGTGAAAATGGAGATATTTTTCCACTTACTACAGGTGTTTGTATATATTACTACACTTATATACAAAAGCACAGATAAGCATGTTTTCAATCCTATATCAGTTGCTGTTGTTTCCTCTATTTGTTCCTCTCAATGCATCAGGAAAAGAACATATTTTTAGAAGAAAATTGAGACAAAGCAAAGGGAGCACACTATTCCAGAACACCAAATGACTAAAATATTTGTCTAGGAGTTGAGAAACCTGAGGCAGATAGTCAGACATGGATAATTTGACTTGAGTCTCTGCCAATCTAGCCTCATGCCAAGTCCATTCTATTTGTTTTCCTAAGAAAAGGGGAGTAGTCAGATCTTTCATTTTAACATGAAAAATGTATCATAAAACTTTATCACTCAAAACTGACATGTTGTCACAGAAAGCTGGTTTCAAAGAATATTCGTCCCCAAAATGAAAATGTTTACATAAAAACTTACATGACTCCTACTTATCTTTTTAGAAGGTGGCAAAATAATTCCTTATGATGCCATTAAACAGCAAAGGCAGAATACAGAGTACTTACAACATGGTATAAAAATACGCACAGAAGAGATTCTTAAAGAGACTCAATGAAATGGTCACTAGTGTTCACAAACACTGCAAGAGAATTCTGAACCACTTTGAGGATGTGACTTAAAAGTCAGTCAGCATGGTTCAAGTAGAATGCAAAAAGTACAAGGCAAATTTCCACCAAACCCCTAGAAATTTGTGTTTACCCAAAAGCTGGAATAGGAGTGTTTGCAAGGTTCAGATGTTGCATGAATTATAAGACCAAGATACCGGAGCAGTATCAGCAACAGCCCTGTTCTGGTACTACCAAAACTGCTATCCTAGGATCTAGAGCAAACTGGGAGCAAGCCAAAAACTGTTGATCACATTCATTACTTTGCATGTAGATGCTCCTGAGTTTAAAGTGATTTTTAGAGTATATTTTACTCAGATTCTCATTTCAGTTGTTCTTTGTAGGTTTGTTCTTTTCTGTGTGGGTTTCCCTCCTGATTCAAGACCCAACTTCCATAATTCAATACTTTTCCTACCTTTATAAAAACTCTGTGGCCTTTCCTGTATTCAACACCTTCTCTGTTATCAACCTATTTCCTTCAGGTACATCTCTTACACAAAGGTATATTTTTTTTTATTCTACAACATGAAACTTCCAGTTATTTGCCTCTGAATGAAGGAATTAAGGTATTCCTGTGATTGCAGTGCAGTGTACATCATTTAATTTACGTTTAGTCACAGGTGGGAAGTAAAACAAAAATCTTTGGAAAATCTTGATGACTAATATATTATTTTGTTAGCAAGTTTTATGTCTTGATTTTCTAAATTTTCTGTCTTTTCTAGTTGCAAAGGTTCCAAAATTCACTCTCTGCTCAGTCTGCTTATCACATACTTTTTAACATACTAGAAGAAACACAGGACCCATAGGGAAAGGCCAAAACCTAGAACTTGTAGATAATACACAACAGGCAGTCAAGCAGGAGATATCAAGGATAACAGTGCTGTTTGAGGCCCCTGCGATAATGGGGGGGAAAAAAACAATCCAAACAAACTCTCATATTTAACATGTCTCTACTGTATCTAGAAAACAAAACATACCCCAAAATGTAAAACATGACAGAAACAAAATGACCACTGTGATTACCTAACTGTACAGGTCAAACATTTCTGACTTCAAATTTAGGTCAATAGGCTGAGTCTGTGCAAGGTGACATGGCAGCAGACCAAAGGCCTCTACAGTCAAGTTCTAGCAATGAACAATGATTTTTAAAGGCAGCAAATAAACACATAAATCTTTGATAAATCAGCATGGGTAGATAAATCATTTTTTTCTTCATTTCCATCAGAGATAGCTAACAAAAACCTTTCAGCCAGAATTACCCCTTAGAATAAGAAGTTCCTCTTCCTCTACAGTATTTAACACTCCAAGGTAATTTTAAGATTCATATTCTCTTACTCAGCCTAGTGGAAATAGCACCATGTCAGAACAGATAAAGAATATAAAATTATTAACTTAGTGTGCAGTGAAGTCCATTCCTCTTCTTTCTACTTTTCTAATCAAAGTGATAAAAGTATTTCAATTGTGAGAGAGCATCACTAAAAGACCTTGCAGAGGCTTTGCAGACAGTTGCCAACCATTACTGCATCACCAGTCTAATTACAGCCACATGTATTTCAGCTGGAAGAAAGAAAAAAAAAAAAAAAGAAAATCCTGCCCAGGTCTACTGTCCGCAAAATATTATAAATTATGCCTTGGGCAGTGAGCTTTAGGAAAAAAATTAATAGATCACAAGGGAAGTCCTTCCTTCTCTGCAACCATCTCTTAATTGTCCAAAATCCATAAGCCATTGTGTTTCTCATTTCTTCAAGTCTACCTCGGTCTTTTCAAACATATATGCCAGATATACTGTGTAATAAACATCTTCAGGTAAAATCAAGACAGGTGGGGCATGAAAGAACTGGAAGCAGCAGCATCTACAGAGAATGCACACTGCACATTTTTATGTCGGTCAGTAGAGATTTTCCTTTTTTATTTTTTCTCACTGAACTCCAGAATTCTGAATTTAAAGAATTTAGATTTTCCACGCCAAGTAGCATTGTGTTCCATTACTAACACCTGGATATCTAACATAAATCATCCTGAAATTGGATTTCACATTATTTATTTGCCTGGCTATTACTAGCTCTACTAAGTTTTGTATACATTTCCTTGTTTTAAACGGCACCTAAATACTTCACACAAACAAAAACAATTAACTAGAATGAAGGAAGTTTTTCCATACGGGACCTAAATATTAAGAAGAATGTTCTATATCACTGCTAATGATTTCTATTCTTGAAACCTTTCTAAAGCTGAATTTCATCTAGACTTGCACACAAATTAATTGCCTAGAGAAAGGGCTTGTGGTCTAATCTGCAGTATATTGGAGGGATTCATGTCTGATTGATAGACAGTGAGTGCTGCAGTAGTTATATTTTCCTTTCCCCTTTGGAATAAAGCCAACTCAGAAGTGACATCTATGAATTGCTGGGTTACCTGAAGGTTAAGCCACTTAAGGGAAAAAAAAAATCATTTACAAGCTGTAAATCTTTTTTGCAAATCTTACTTTCATTCTAGGTTGAATGCTTCTAATGATATCATAGGAGCCTCACACAGAAAGCAAGATCACAAGTATTTGATGCTCCAGTGTACCATTACATAGAAAAGAAGGATGTTGCCATTACTGCAAGCACATAAACTTTGATTATACTTCTTAAAGTCATTTGCTAAAGCGTAAAATAAAGTGCAAGAGGCTACATTAAGATGCTTCATTGAGTTTTAATCAAAGGGAGAAATGATATTTCTATTTATTATTTATCTTCAAAATGTGACTGATTTTTCTAGTGATAATTACTGAATTTCTGTAATGGTTAGCATTAAGTGTGTCTGGATATTAATTTAGTTTTAATGATATGCCAGTTAATTAGAAAAATTTACTCACACACAAACCCCACAGTTCTGATACAATTTTTAGAAGGTAAACTCACTTCTGCTGACACACGCTTTAGCAAGTAAAATATTAATAGAATTAATGTTGTATTGAAGTTCTATTTTTTCTCTCACAATAATAACGCTACATTTCTTATTGCATTAGCTCAGTCTTTCAACATGTTGGTACAGTACACTTACACAATTCTGAACTGTCGAGTAGATAAAAAAAGGTAAAGGGCAACCTACAGTGCAACTGTGCATTTTGCAACGTGACAAAATAATGAAAAAATCAAATTTTAAGAAATAAAAAATTGTCAAGGAAACATTCAATAATATCAGGAAAACATGGAAAATATCCTATTAAAAAAAAAAAAAAAGAAAGAAAAAGTTTGGACTGTGTTTCACTTTCAAAAGAAGTGAAAATGAGAAGGGAGGAAAAAAAGAACCAACACATTTTTTTAGTAACAGCTAAGCAGACTTAAATGTGAAGATTTCTAACCAAATATGAGCCCTCTTGTAACAAAAAATAGAGTATACTAGGTAGCATTTAATCAAATTGTTTTAATACGATACTCTTATTTCTAGGGTAATCAATCACGTTTTGCCAAAGTAGCTTAATCACTGAAATGTAAAGGCTTTCCACGAAATGGAATTTTGAACACCTTTTATCCGCAAAAAAACCCTGAACTTATAAAATTGCTATCTTGCACTGATGGAGGCAGTTACACTCTCTCCAGTTTCAGAAGAGTAAAATGGAACACAAGAAATGTGTGTCCAAATCATGAAGAAAAACAACTGCAAGTTGTGCCAATTGCACAAGTTAATTCTTCTGAGTTAGTCAAGAAACCACCATATTCATCTTCAGCTAAAACTCACGCGTGCACGGGACGCCGTGGTGGTACCTATCCCACGAGGAGACAAGGACAACGAGGGACAAATTAATTCCTCCTATTATTTCTGTTGCATAAAGCATCAGCAACAGAAAACCCGAACAGACCTTACTGAAACATACAAAACCGACTCAAGAGTATAAGAACTCCCAATCATTTTGTTAGCAAGGCTCCTCTCTCTGGCGTAAATCAACAGTGACTTTTATGGAGCTACACTAGTCCATGCCAGATGGAAGTCTGGATTTCATCAGAAAGGCTTAACCATAGGAGGGGAAAATAAGGAAACTAAGTTCCTCCATCAGTAATTAGACATTAAAAATAATAATAGCAACTGTAATCAAGGGGAACAAGAGGCTCCAGCATAAGTTTTAGCCAAAGCCATGCTGAGCTACAATAAGATTATAGAACACAATGCCAGAGGCAATTCAGAAAACAAGGAAAAAGTTTCCAAAAAGCTAATGATAGTGCTGTCCAAATCATACCTGGCAGGAGCATGCAAAAACCACATCTGTTGTTGGGAATTAGCTCTCCTCTTCAAAAAAGGAGAGCTACCTTAGGTTATTTATTGTGGCTGACATGAAATGAAATATCAAAGCAAAACTGAAATTTACTGTTATATTCCAAATCCCAGGAGACTCCAAGCACTTCTTGGTTAAAAGGTTGCAAGATTACTTTACATATTATGAATACAGGAGAAACAGGCATGCTGTATCAAAGGCTGCAAGGTCTGGATTTTCAACCTCCAGGATATAATCACAACTTCTCCCCTTCAGCAAATGGAAATAAACTGAAATGGCACAATGGAGGGAATTTTAAGATGAACTTTCATAGCTTTAAACAAACTCAGCGCTTGACTCTGTGTTCTCAGAATAAACCTGAGCATTTCTATTCGTGATGCAATCTAGCTTACAGCATTATATCAAGAAAATAATTACTCTATTATCTAAATATATATAAATATAAATATATTTTTAAAATACCATAATAATCCTGCTGTACTACCCAGAACAATTTGCATTCACCAGTGGGGAGTGAAGTATATTTCTATATAAAAATATATCTTCTGGACTTCCACTGAATGATCCAGGATGTTGCTTTCATATATTGGTCAGCCCAAAAATCAGTCGTGTTGTCTCTCAAGAAGACTCTTGTACTAGGCACTCTGGGTCAGTGAGGTCCTACCTTCAAAAGGTAGGACCTCCAAAGTTTTGTTGATGGTGACAAAATATCATGGAAGAAACCAAGTAGTTCTTAGCTAATCTGTGTCAGAAGATGGGAAAATGCCACAGTAATGCTTATATCTCTTAAAGAAAAGAACAGTTATACACAGTTGTGCTAACAGAGTGTATTTATTCTGGTTATAGTGAAAAAGTGAAGTATAGTATGTCAAAGCCTAAAACAACAAAGTTAATTGTCCTAAATAGCATTCTGAGAGAGTTTCATCAGCATGTGTTTATTATTTCTAAGAAATGTGTAAGAATCCTGTATAGCTATAGCACAGAAATTATGAAAGACTAAGAAGCATTCGAGTTTGCCTTTCAGAAATACTGTGCCAGGATCTCAGAACAGGAAAAGCTGTATCTAATTGCTAGGCCTACAGAAAAGGATGCAAGACTTTCTGACTTCATGACCATTTCAGGTATGTTCCATTGGTATGTTCCAGATGAGAGGTAATACGATCACCAGTGTCAGTAGGGGATTGTGAGCAAACCCTCTCTCACTGACAAGTTACACTTAACAGAACTGGATCAAATAACTTTCAAAGAGAAGTCAGCATCTGAAATTCATTATATTAAAAAACTCCATGGATCAAACTTAAAAGGGACTCCTAACATTTTATTTTGTGAATTATAGAGTTTACGGACTTGATAAACTGCATGAAAAGGAAAGACAAATTATTATATGCTTCTTAAATAATTTCTGAGACAAAATAACCCTCTTTTTAAAAAATTCCTTCCAGCTCAAGGATTAAGATTTACCACAGACCTATGACTCAAATATTGCACACTCTGCTGACAGTGACTGCCTTTACCTGACTCAGTAGTAGAATCCATGCCCCAGGTATGTCTGCAATATCTTTATTTTAATAAACATCTACTCAGTTTGCCTTTAAAGACAGTATCCCATATTCTGCTGACAACGATTTTGTTGCAGTGCTTCATCTATCAGCAATCTCCCCTCTTCTATGAGGTCATGACAGAAGATCACCCAACACCACCACAGCTCAGCTAAGTTTTCCTCTGTTTTCTCCTTAATTTTGGCATGCTTTATAACCATCTCAGACTAAGGCAAGGTTCTAGTGCTGTAGCTTATTGTTACACAAAGGCAGTAGGAGTCAGAGCCCCCAAAAAAGTATCTATTGTTAGGGCTTGCTAGACTGTATTTTATGAGGTTTTTGTCAAATCTAAGAATAGCATAGAGACTGCACTCCCTGCCCACAGAGTAGCAAGAAGAAAACAAACTAACCCAAACACCATCCACCAGTGTTTTCCAGTGAATTACTGACAGGAGGTTCAGTCCCTACAGTCAGTGTAAAGGGCAGATAAAGACACCAGGAACACAGCTAATTTTCACTGTTTAGAAAATAAAGTAGGAAGTGTCAAGCTAGTGCTGGGATTTATGCACCAGTCATCACAGCCCTACAGCAGCCAAGGGAGAAAAGCCCAGTGCTGAGCTCTGGAGGCATAAGCTGAAGATCAGCAGCATGTCAGGTCACACCTTTAGTACTGTCAATATCCAGTCAAGCAAACAGAATGCCACAAAAAATAATTAAAATGACTCCCACCTCTGAAACTTCATATAAGTCATCAAACAACCCTATCAGATTCAATGATACCATTCAACCTTCTTTAGAGATTCAGTCTGCATTACCCACCTCTGTGACCATTATTATCCTGTCGTTTTGAGGGACATGGGTAACTAAGAAACACTCTCTAACTGTTCCCCATCATTTGTGGGCATCAAAGCAAGATAGAGCTTCTATGCAGCAGTAATTTTACACCCAACAAGACTCTACCTTCAAAAACAGTGATGCATCCTTCAAGTCCTGTAACAAAGTCCCAGAGACTACATGTATCCCACCTACCCTGTCCCCATGATGTAAAAAGATACAAAAACTTCCCAAGCAGACAAGACACACCCACCTATAAAAGTCACTTGACAAACATTTTTTCAGCAGCCTCTAATGAACTAATGGTATTTTGTATTTTCTTCAAAGTAATTCAAGTGGAGACAAGTTACTTCATTCCTTCCAGGTGGCAGTGATATGGCTACTTGGTTTCAGGTGGTAAAAAAATGGAAAGTGCTGTCAAACAAGTCTCTCAAATTTCAATTCTCCTAAATCTTTCTTTAAGGGTTACTGCTTTTCTCAGTAACATCAGGTTTTGGAGTCCATGATTTTATCTTAGTTTATTTTAGCGCTTTTTTTCTTTTTCTTTTTTTTTTTTTCCTTAAACTGGAGGGTTCAGTGAGGAGCAAGCCATAGTTTCCTTGGCTTAAAAAAATGTGCCTATGTAAATGATGTGGTAATGATCTTTCTCAGCCCGATGCTTAAGTCATTCCGATCTATAAATCACTCTCAGATACTAATAGTCTAATGCAAGATAATAACTCAAAATAGAAATCTCATTTAATTTCACTGCAATTAAACCAATTAATATATAATGTATCTTCTCAGACACCACAAGAAGTTTATCCACCTTCCCCAGTACAGCTCTCTGCCTTCTACTTTATGTGTGCCTGATCAAGCAAAGTTTTAATCTGGGTTCTGTTTTCAGAAAAATGGCAGAAACAGGTCCTTTCTGTGAAGTCTCATGCCTTCCTGATTTTTTTTCCCAGAGCTGTGTCTTTCCCCTGTTCATAACCACTACAATTTGCAGAGCAACAAACTTTAACCTTGCTCTCTGCCCCTTACCACTCTACAAAACACATTTAATTTCCTTTTACAGCTAAGGGCAAACGCCTTTCCCATCAAATGCACTGACAGTTAAGTGATTTTGTAGACAACAGGCTACATAGAAATAGTCAGAGATTGATCAACAGTAATCAGTAGAATACATAAAGACAAAATATAGGTTTGGAAAAAAACCCCAAGTTTTCTGATTTATGATCTTCACTCATTAAAGCTGTGTTATGTAGCAAACATGATCCATATCATAAGTTATGGAGGCAAACTGATAATTAAGTCCAAACTTGTCTGGATGCAAATTTGATGAAGAGTATAGATGACTGTAGTTATAAAAATAATAAGAAATGCAGCACGATAATATTCTTCCTTGAATACAGATGGGACTGTCATATTGAGTGCATTAACACAGCTTTTAAAGTGCTGTGACATGGTCAAGCACTAAATTACAAGATTACTCTGTGAGAATTAAAGATATTTACTACTTTTTCAAGAACAGCCAGTATTGTATTGTGCTAATCATGCTCATCTCTGAGGCATAAAGGCTATATATGTACATATACAACATACCAGAAAGCTCTCAAAGAACCACAGTCTAATTTTAGCAAAGTCTGGAACATATTATTATAGAACATATCAACTACTCTTTTTCTTCTGACAATGGACTGTAATTTATAGAACAGTATTTTATTTGAACTCTCTTGAGAATCTTTTTTAATGATCAGGGAAAAAACTGCTGGAATATTTCATGGTCAGATTTTAAAATGAGAACTGTCTTGGTTAGTTATGAGATTGCACATACATTTTCTGGCGTACTCTCATTCCCTCATTAGATTATCACAATTTTAAAATCAGGAAGAAGGATTAACATAAATAATGTGGTTCAGACTGATGATCCTTTGAAATCTAAGGTTAGGATGATGATAAGCAGAATAACAGATCCTTGGAAATTGCAAATTATTCTGTTTTCTTAAACGTGGAGTTTTTTCCTATGGTACTATTGGTACCACTAAGTACTATTAAGTACCATTATAATGAAGAAAAAAAAAGTTGAATCCTCCCTTTAACCATCCAGTTATTTTCAGGTAACGTTCACAGAGATAACTGCACAGATATTTTTTTGACCACAACTCCTGAAAGACTTTAGTGGCCAATTCAACTGGAACATTCAGAACACCAGAAGTGGAACAGTGCCTGTCTAAATTTTTAGTCTTGAATACCATGGTCTGGTTAGAACACTTTTACTGTAAGCTCATGACATTAAAAACTAATCTCCCGGGCCCTTCTGAATAAACCTCTAATTCAGTGGTCTCCTTCCCTACAGCAGAAAGGTTGGAATTACCTGGAAAAAAACATCTCTGTGCATAACCAGATAACACTGTTGTGGTATTAATTTCCAGCTATCACTGGCCCATGATTTCCTCAGCAAGAGGTGCTGGTTTTGTATGAAATTATATTATCTTTTAAAAAAGGCTCAGATGTCCACTGACATTACCAGAAGTAACTTAAATAAGGAGGTATAGATGGTCCATAGAGACAAAAACTATGTTACTGGACAATTCCTTATAACCTCTGAGAGGCTGGTTCCATCTTCTGATCATACTCTGACTTTACAATCAGATAGGCTCACGTATCATGCCTAACTCTTATTTTCTGGCTCCAGCTGAAAGGGAGATTTCAAGTGGAAACTGTGCATGTTCTGGACCAGAGTTCTGGTCATTTCAGTGGAAACAGATGGGTATAATATACTAACCAGTCTGATCTACTTCCAAAATCAAGGTCCTATACTATATACACATGCACTTTCAAGTCAAATTATTTGAAATTACTATTAATTACAACCACAATGCTGATGAATTTGTCTATGCCAGCTAATTTTAAACTGGCCATCATCAAATATCTTTTCAGCATATTAGGTGCACAGCATACAGCAGTGACAAGAAGTCCTGATATTAAAAGATAAATTGATTTCAAAAGGTACAAAGAAAAACACGTCTACTTTAGCACATTCTTCACGATATATCCCTTAACATGGACTTCGCATTTGTAATATGGAAGGGATCTCGCAATTCTAGACTCTCAGCATAGAAGTGAGTGATCCCAAATCTGTGTGCCCTCGTGGTATGAAGTGATTTACACAAATCACATTGCTGGGGGGGACAAGAAGGGGGTGGGGGGGCAGCAAGGAGATGAAGTAATTTAGCCACTGTGACCCTTATAAGAATCAAAATACCTAATTGTTTCAAATCAAATCCTAACTCAAGTTTCCTTCAGAAATTCACCTGAAGTAATTTTCAACAGTGAAGCTGCAATATGATTTCTGTAGAACTTAGTCCCGAGTAAATACCCACAAGCTTTCTTCACTTTGAAATGCATTAAAAGTTGTCCAAGTGTTAGCTTCTGTTTTATCATACTGAAATGATAATAATTTTTTTTATGTTGAAGCAAAATGTAAAGTGTTTTACATATGCACTTCACATATAAAAGTGTGTGGGATACAAGGAGAGTCGTATGGACTACAAATGGGTATCTCACTAGACATTAAGCATTAGAAATGGGTAGGAAAATACACTGGCTATACTGGATGCCATGCTCTTAAACAGAGGTTGAATATCTATCCCTACTTTGTTTCTCTTTTACACTTCAGAGAATTATTTGTATATCTGAATTCATTTACATATATATAAATTTGCAGGCTTAACTTGCTGTTTTGATTTCAGTGGTATTTCAAAATATTATTTCTATTTAGTCAAGCAGATGCTCAGCATTTCTGAAAATAAAATCAATATTTTGATGCCTAAATGGAGAGCAGTTTTTGAGTATCAAATTTTGGTTTATATCACCATTTCATCTCACATCTCTCTCATATGTGGATTTTCTACAAAGAATGCTTTGGAGACATTGCAGCATCAATGCCCAAATTCCACTGAGCCATAGCAGATGTCTACAAACTTCATGTTCTAGGCTAAAAGGCTGTAATATGGTATTTCATCCTCCTTTACTTCTACTTTTTTTGCATTTTTATGAAGCCAACATTTTTTCTCATTCAGGACACACCCAACATGTTACATTTATAGAGGAATATTTTTGCATCCTCATCTTTTAGTCAATCAAGACCAAAGCTGCAGATACAGAATAATACAACATAAGGGAGTTGCTCAGCCAAGATCACTGGGAGTTTGGGAAAGGTCACAGAGAGAGAATGCAAAGGTTCTGTCAGTCCTTAGAAACAAAGCAGATAGTGTTTATTTTAGCTTCATTTGGCAAGCAAACATAGTTCATAGCACTTCAACTTGACTTTTTGAAAAGTTACATTTCTTTAATTACAACAGCGAGCTGGATGAGTTAAGTAGGTTCTCATTTCTTTTTCCAATAAGCCCTTCAGACTGAAGGGAAAAGCCTTCCTTGAAGCAAGACTTTACCTGAATTAGTCAACCATCCCTAATTCCCATGGATGGGACTTGTGAGCATGGAAAGATTAGAAGATTGTTCCTAATACACCTTAAAGAAAAAGATAACGAAAGAGAGGACATGAACATAAAACACATACATTTATCGATACAACTTGGGATTTTTTTTCTTATTTTTTCCCATTACAAGTGTCAAATAATTGTATTTGTATTACAAAATATATGAGTGTGTGTGTATGCTGTATTTGGTTTACGTGGCAAGGTTTTTGTACTTGGGGGGTGCTAAAGGGGTGGCTTCTGTGAGAAGCTGCCAAAAGCTTTTCCTGTGTCTGACAGAGCCAGTGCAAGCCAGCCTTGAGACAGACCTGCTGCTGGACAAGGCCAAGCCCATCAACTATAGAGGTAGTGTGTCGTAATAGTGAGAGAGATTTCACTCAAGAGAGAACTAATTAAAAAATATTAATATTTAGGTATTATAGTCCTTGAGTGATGTTGCACTGCATCCTTAGATTTTAACTCACCAGTTTTTTAACCTTGTGCTTCATTAGAAGTAGACATCTATAACAATTACCAATTGCAATGCCTAGATCACCTATCCAGAAAGTAAAACATGATTCATGCAGACTCCTGCGTGACATTCATTAATAGTTTTATGTCCTATAAGCTAAGGCTAAAAAAAAAAGTCTTACCAAATATAAAATAGTCCTATCAGGGGCTACGGTATTGCAACTTCAGGAATTTTTCTGTACTTACAGATCTCAGCATTTCTGTTAGTAAGTGGATGCTTCTGGCACAACAAATTTAAGGAAAAGAAGAGGGAAGAATTTCCTTATTTAAGTTACAGACCATTATAAGAAAGCTATTAACTCCTAGGATCATTTGTCATATTGGAAACACATTTGTGTTTCTAAAATGGTTTTTATGGTATTTACTGCGAAAACATTTGTGGTATAGATACTTCATTTCTAAGTCAGTATTTAAGTACTTAAATAAGCAAATGAATTCTAAATCACCTTTCTGCCAACTGCACTGTTTATTTCTTCTCTAAAATAGTACTATCAGTTTTTTTCAAACTCTTTTCATAAAAGAGAATGTTTCAGTGAGTCAAATAATTTTCAATATTTAGAGAAACAAGCATTTTAACTCAAATAAACCTTTACCACTCATTTACAGACACACATTATAACATTTTCCTCAATATTTCCTTCCATTCTGCCTTTATGCATTCTAATATCTTGTTTGTTTGTTTTTCCTGAAGCTGCTTTCAGCAAAGGGTTTTTCTCTTAGGTTCAGTTAGCAAGCTAACTGAGCTGAGTCCGTTTGAAAGTCTAGAAGTTGTTCTGTAATCTGCCAATCTTTTGTGCATTGCTTTACATTCAGACTTTGTTTTCCCTTGTGTTACCCTCTCTAGTTGCTAAAAGAGCTCTTCTAAATTACCTTCACTGGGCTTGGTTCACCAAGATATCTTCACTGGCCAACCCTTCATGCCTTGTAACCTACTGTCTTCTCCCTGAACACTCACATGCCCTGTTTTTCCTGTCGTTAACATCTGAAGTCAATTATTACTGTACAATGCTGTATATGTCTATTTATTTTTTTTATAGGCAGTGTCTTCTGTTTGGTTGGCTTGCTTCAAACCATTTCTCCAGTTTGTCATAGGCATTTAAAGGTCCAAGCGTGTCTGCAGCCCCTGCCAGGCTGAGGTTACCTGCACGGTTTTTTAGGCATACTTGCATTGTCATTTTCCAGTTTACTCATAACACTACTGAATAACTCTGAATTACAGCAGCCCACTCGGGAACCCTGTTGTAAGAACAAACTTCATGCAGTATTATCAATTTATTTCAAAACTTATGTATGATGTGCCTCTGGTACAGAGATTTTACTAACCTTTTACACATGCCTGTTTAACTTCCTCAGTTACTTCATCTCAAATTCACTCAGCTCTCCTAGATCCTCTACAAATGCAAAAAAATACTGAACTATTACTAAAGCACAGTTTCCATTTCCAAAACACAATTCTGGTTAGACTTTTTTCCACCGTGATTTTACAGACCTTCTATGATTGTGTTTTAGTGATAACCAATTTATCCGGGAAAACTGTAAACTTATTTGCAGATTAAAAAAATCTCCTAAGCACATACACAGTGGAATTTCTTCAGTCCTCTGGATTGGTTAGAGACTGGGTATTTTGTTGTATGTTCAGACATTTCATAACTGAGTTCAGTCGGAGTAACTTTATGCCTAGCATCCATCCTCCCTGATTTCCAGTTTTGTTTCTTATCTTTTTTCTGATAACCTCTGATACTATGTCACCTTTATTAGCAAAGTAGTTTCTCATAAATAAATTCTTGCATTTTTATCTATTTTTAATCCATATTTAAGATAGGCGCTTTTTTTATGCATTTCATTAGTTACTTTGGAAATATGTTTTGACCTTTCTTGCATTCCTCATAAATACTATTGTCGTTTATTTTATTTTCCTATTTATTAGCTACAGTGGGTCAGATTTTTTAAGTATCTCTGCTTGGCTCAATCATCTGAAATTTGTTATTTAGCTATGTAAGTTTTTCCTATTCTCATTTTGTTCAGCTACACAACACCTCCCAAGACGCTATTACTGTTTCCTTAAGTAGAATAAATACCACATCCAAGGAGTTTACTTTTCCTTGGGGCATTTTTTATGAGCTCCCTCATTTTATTAAACCTGTCTTTCTCAAGTTTATTGTCACTCTAATGCTTTTGTATACATAACTTTCTCATGATATGGATTCTAATTATATTGTGATTATCATTGTTTTGCAGCGCTGCCAGCACTGCAATTTAGATGAACACCTATGTCCTACTCTTAGGACGGGAAGAGGTATTCACACCACCAGACTCTAGCCAGTTAACTTAGCCAAATTCAGACACAATCTCCCTAGGTTCCCTACATTGCCATTTAAGACAAAAAACACACCTTCAGGATGTGATTCAGGAAAAATATCACTTGTCAGTAGCTGAAGTGTGCATCCCATCTGAGGTAAAACATTCTAGCTTCCATTTAACTCACCTTGTCTTGCAGCGTGGGCTTTGCCCTTGAGAGAAGAGATCTGCTTCCTCCATGTGTGCACATCCCCCAGAGCTAGAAAGGAAACAGGTATTCCTCATGCAGCTAGAAGGGAAGAAAAATGGCATCTGTTCTAATTAGATAATATTAAATAATAATGTTCTAATTTTAATTAGGCTGTCTCTTTAAAAAAAAAAACAATTTGTCTGAGTAAGATCTTTATATCTTCATGTAGTCTTCACAATGACAGGATAAAACCTTTTGCTGTCTGGGAGTCAAATTACCCAAGTGCTTCTGAAAAAGGAACAATGTTTCACTAAACGGGGTATTTTCTCTCCAGAATTATCAGAAAAACTACAATAAATACCAAGTAAGTTTTTTGAAATCTTACACAATATATATATACAGATTTACAGTCCTATCATCTCTTTGATTTGGAAAGACTCCCCGAGGCTTAAATATTAAGGAGAATTAGCATTTGTGTCAGCTGCAGTTGTGTGAACTAAATGTCCTATGATAAAACAGTGCCGCAGCTAATGTTCACATCACTGAGAAACCATAGCCATCCATTACTATCCAAAGACAGATGTGTAAGTTTCAACTCATAAAAACTGGATGAAGGAAACTAATGGGACACTAATCTCCTGGTACCTCTTGGGACAAAGAGAAAGAATGAATAAGATTTTTAAAGACTACAAAATTTGTTTCCTCTGCAAATGCCTTGCAAAACATTATAAATAAATCATCAGTTTCATCATTGTTTGACTTTTGGGACCATCACCATAACAGAACGAAAAGAGCCTTGTCTTGGCTCTCTGGGACTGCAAAAGCATCTATGGGGCTGTGACCAAACTCCAGTCTGCAGATACAACTTCTGGGAACAGGTATTTCATCAGCTGCTCATTGATGACAATTATGTGATATTTACAATTCCAAAACAATGCAGATAGAGCTCTCTATAAAAATTTAACAAGCAGCATGTTTTGTTGGAAGTGTCATAAAACTTTCATCAAAGTTCAAAATATTCCCAAGAAAACAGCTCTGTCTTTGACAAGAAGATCAGAAATTTTCAGTTTAGATCAAACACTGTGAAGAGGAAGAGAAATGTCGTCTGTTATAATTATTAGGATACGATAATTATACTTTTACAAGCTCAGAAAATTTTTAAAAAGCAGCTCAGTAAACATTGTAAAATCCAGTATTAAGATTAGCTTTTATAGTTCTCCTTATAAGGAAGATGAACAAAGTCACAGTAGCTAAAAGCTGAACAATAATAGTAGGAAAGAGAATGTTGATTTCATTTTTTTTAATCATTATTCAGACAGGCCATTCTGAAAAACTGGCCACTAGGGGCTAACAAAATAAAATAAAATAAATAACTATTTCTTTACTTCATTCTGGAACAGTTCTTTTTTTCCTACTAGGTAAAATTCCATTCCTTCTTTCCCATAGTTGATGATAGAAGATGCTATAGATACAATAGAAGCAGGAGGTCCTGAGTTCAGTTTATAGCAATTTTAATTGTTAACTTGCAAACAGTTGGAACTAAAAAGTGCGCAGCTTCTCTATCCAATAGGTCCATGAATAATTGAAAAAATGGACCTCATGACCTTGGGGGCTTTAGGAATTAAAACAAATCAAGGTGGAAACAAGAACTAAGTGTTATAGTATGACAAAAGTTACGATGTAATTAAAGAAAAGGTGAAAAAAATCCCCAAACAATAGAACAGAGGGTGGGTGAATAAAAGAAATATTCTATAGAACCAGATACATGTTATGGAAACACAAAAGGAAATCCCATTTGGTCAATAAAAACATGAGTATACTTGTCCCTTTTAGTACCACACACAGGCTAATTATGATTCCATGAATCCTTTATGGAAAAACTGCAACAGCAGGGCTTGTCTTTCATTTCTTCTTCATTTTTCTGTACCTAGTTCCAAGCATAGGCCATAAGGAGATTCTTTGCTGCACTCTGTCTTGCATCTCAGGACTTGTTCTCCACACATTAGTTGTCCCCACAGTACAGACCAGCATGCTCTTCCTGGTCACCGAGGCTATGGCTATCCTCCCCTACAAGCTGTTGAAGTTTTCAGCCTGTTCTGCAGCAGTTCTTGATTCCTGAATTTTTATACAGCTTCTACTAGCCTGCCGATGGAGTAAAATGGAAATAACAGTGACAGTTTCCCTCATTTCTCTCAAATACAGCTCCTGCTTCTTCTTTTTCTAGATGGAGCATCCCATACACCTTAACAGTAAGTAGAAACATTCACACTTGTTAATACAAGCCTAATCCCCAGGCCTTTACTGGAACATATCCCTCAAGCTAAGCCAAGTAACGGTGACAGCACCTTCCTTTCACGTTAAAAGAAATACAGATCCGCCATCAGGTTTCAAACACACAACAGCAGCTCCAGGTTTTGCACCAGTCACCTTCAGTTGTGCACCTACTTTAACTCCTAAAATCCAGTTGTGATTCAAACTTGCCAGGTCAGTCCTTAGTTCTTTTGTCTACAAGAGACATGAATGCAGTATTATCATTCAAGTAACAAGGTGGTATGCAGCAAGTTTAGGGCTGCAAAAGTGACCCCGAAAGCCCTCAAATGCCATTAAAATTCTGGTTTTCGGTACGCACATATTTGAACCAGGCTGCTTTTGAGCATGACTGAAAATCAAGGATCTTTGCCTTTTAGAAGTGAAAGCACCAATTAGGTGAGATAATTCCACAAATTACCTTTGGCAGTTAGCCAAATTTCTAGTCTTTGGCAGACTGCAAGTTAAATCTGAGACTTGCCTTCCTAAATGTGTGAAAGAGGTGGTATAAGAATAGGCTTAAATTGATGCTGTGCCTCTTTATGCACCAGTGGATATAGTTTCAAACTCAATAGAACTTTCTACCAGAAATGAAGATATATTGCTCTTCTTATTCACATCCAGGGCACCACAGTCTGTGCTGGCTATGGTCCCTGGACCAGATTATTTTCAAAGTAATTGCTAAACTGGAACTGAAAGAGCATTTGGATGGTTTCAAATACTACCCTTCCCCTCCAGTTTGCCTTTACCAGCTGTAGCTATCTGTGCTACAGACTCTCGAGAGTCTGTAGTAATTTTGGCATCACATAGCCAAAATTATTTTCCAGCCCAAATGGCTAGGTAGTGAAATAACAAAATACTGTTTGAGCTGCAGACTAACCAAAGCAACTCTTAACTTCACACTCAGACTGAGGAGGACAGAGGAATAGGTGTCACTGTGCTGCAGTCATGAGCTTTGTGATTTCACCTGGTGTTCTCACCCCCAGGATGGGAACTGCAAAATGGGTGCTGCAGAAGGGGGCAGGATTGTTAATCTTCAAGCCATTTCACTTCATCATTGCTCCAGTATAGATACTTGGAACATTTTTCTAACTGGTAAATAGATACAGATATTCCATGACACACCTATTGTTGGCTTCTTCAGTCTTTCCTTGCACTTCTCTCAATTCTCTTGCTCTGTCAGGAATGCTTTTTTTTTCACAGTTTGTTCCTTCTCACTTGTGTTTGTGTGTCACAGACTTGTGTTTATTCAGTATGTATTTATGTAGATATTATGTTCAAAATACCTGGGAACATAAACAGGCAAGCAGTGTAAATCTTTTCCTCGTCATATATCTTCAGCACACAAATTAAAGTAACTCAAGTTTTCTGAATTTTGTTGAAGACTTTAAAAAACGAGGGGAGGCAACAGTGCAAGGTTTTCAGTAAAAAGAATAGGATTGAGTTAAAGACTTGCAGAAAACTACTCTCTAAATGAAGAGAGAGAGATGAAAATGGATTTACTTAATGATGCACTTGGGTATATAAAATAAGGTACTGAATGCTTATGACAAAGAATTTAAGTTATGCTAGTTAAAAGTTTATCTCTCTTTCCAGAGATCTCCAAGCTTTCACACAACAAAGGTATTACCACAGATGCTGGAAATATAGTTGACTGAATAATAAAAATAATGTATTCATGAGTAAATTATTCAGAGATTGACAGAAAAAATGTTGAATAAATTATTCACTGAACATTATTTAATAATCTAGAGAGCTGGTCAAATAATAGAAATATGTATTTCAGATAATTTATGCAGAGAGTAATGTCAAAATCCTTTGGCTAGGATTTTCCTAGTCCATTAGGAATGAATAATTTGACAAGTTATTGATTATAGCTCATTTCTGTATTAAAACAAAATTCAGCAGGAATTCAGCTAAGCAGAAAGATACATAATTGACAATAAAGTGTCATCATCCTGATGATGAAAATCTTTTATCGTGCTTGCAAACACAGCCTGTGTTCAAACAGTGCTTATATACCACATAGGCTCACACTTCTGGGGGTTTTTAAGGTACATAAGTCTGTGTTAATAAGCCTTATCAGCCAGCACTGTGGGGCTGGAGAGGTTATGCATCCTTTCAACAGACTGTGAGTAATTTCCCTCCTTATAAATCCTTTAACTTTGATACAGGAGGGCAAAAGAAAACAGCATCTTTCCACACTTGTTTTGGCCTAGGTTTCAAGGTATCCGTGCTCAAAGAGCTGAAGAGAGAACAAGAAATAGACTTCTTTATACTCCTTCACAAAGGCATTTTGTAAGAAGTCTTTCCCCAGGAGCAGATCAGTGGAGAAGTGGACAAGGCCGTGGTTTGTGTGGGGAGTGTGCACAATGCTGCTGCCACCCCCAGATACCCCGAAAAGACACTTGGAGCCTGTTTTTTTTCTGAGTGCTTTTCTTGTGGTAATGTGAATCAGCACTATTTCCTGTACAGAACTGTTGTACAAAGCCACAGTTCAACTTTGAAGAATAGAGTACTGCAAATTCAATGTTTTCTTCATCAAAAGCTCTCCCTGACAGGTTGTCATTTTCTCCTAAGGGTACATAATGCCAGCTGAACATCTGCAGGAAGGAGAACTCTGCCTCCTCCACACTAAATGCACATCATTTTTTATTTTCCTCAGCTCACCTGGCCATGAAAGTGAAGACAGTGAGAACTTTTCCGTGGTTAAATATCCTGTGCATTGTCTTCCTAACATGTCAGACCTCAGACACATTTACACCATAAAGATTGGAACTTCTTGTTATTGTAAAACTGGTGGAATGGATTGAGAAACTGTGTATGAGAAAGCAAAATCCAGTGCAAAAGTTAATGATTTGAATCCTTATAATTTCAAAAAGGCACCTGGCAGAAGTATCCTCTTCACTTGTTATTCTTTGTTTTTGAAAGTGCATCTCTAGCAACTGTAATTAGAGGTGAAATAGAAAGCAGGGGTTTTGTGAATAATTTGCACACAAAATTAAATCTCATTATATGCAGATGTTAAATGTATTGCTGCTGGCAATGTGTTTTAGTGCTGCTGGTACAGTTTCCTTCGATTTCCACCTGTGCTCCCAGGGCCAGTCCTGTATTCCCACTCTCTTTGACATCCATCTTCACACTATTCATCACTTCAGCCCCCTCCACAGGTTCTTCTTCCAGTCATGGTTTCTCTTTTTCATTTTCCTTTTTTGAGGGGGAGAGACAGGGAAGATGCATTTCACAGCATACCTTTATGCTTCATTAACAATAACATGCTAAAATCTATCAACATTCAATTAGTCAATTCAGCATGTGTTTAGCTAGCCTGGCACCTGAAGATATCTCTGCCTGCTCCCTGGATATTGTTAATTATGTCTTCTCTTTTTCATTAGTTCATTAATATACTTACCATGTACTGTCTCCATCCACTTAGCATGTGGAGACTGAATATATCTGTAACATGCTGGCAATTATACAAATAGAAGTAATTAAAACAAATAATCTTGATACTTGTTATTTTGTAACACATAACTTACCTTTCCTCCACCAGAATGGAATTTACAATATATGGCATGAAAACTTACATAATATTTACTTTGCAACATCTGCTTAAAGACTGAAAAAAGCCAAGCTGACCTGAACACATGGTGAATGTAAATGGGAAAGAATCAAACTACTCAGCCACTTCAATGTTTTTAGTTGGAAAACAATTTTTCTTCCGTGTTCTCAATGATCTTGATCTGAAAAGGGAAAAGGACTATGTCCTTACAGTGGTACTGTGCATTCATTTGAATTGATCATTCAACACTTTCTTTATATCTGTTACCAGCTGCCCAGCCCACTGTGTACAAAATGTTCAAACATTAAAGCATGACACCATCTCAAGTGTATTAATGTCAATCAGGTTTTAAAGATTGACATTGTAAGGCCACATAGAAAAGTAAATTATTAATAATGACACAAGAAATTGCACTGTTATGCATTTCAAAATGTATGAAGAAATATTTTTAATATAAATTAAATTACTGAGTCTTATGCCAGTGATCTGGGAGGCTCTATGGAAGGACTGATTGCTCTGAGTTTTTTTGTTTTTCTCTCAAATTTCCTAAATTTTGAGAAAAAATATTAAGGGACAACAATTAAATAAAGAACAAATTAAATCCTTCCCAATCCTTGAGCAGATCAAGAAGATATCTCACAATGAATTTATCATACAAGAAAGAGAATGACACTGACTTAAGAAAGAGAATGGCATTGACTTTTGTGCTGATAATTATTGATAGTTTGGGGTTTTTTTATAGATAAGTCCTAAGGCTGTTCCTGGAAGAATATCATTAATGATATTAATGATCTCCCTAGTCTACTAATTTCCCTTTCAACATAAGCTAATGCTGTCTCTAATTTTTTACCCATAATAAAGTTCTTGCCATAACAACCTTTTTCTCCAGGTTAACTAATAATTTATCATATAGTTACCAAATTAGAAACTTTGTTAAGGTCAGAATAAGTGACATCTGCAGCACTTAGTAAACCAGCCACCATTAAAGGAAGGTGTCATTTCATAAATCGATGGAGAATTTTACCTCACTTTACTGTAAAGAGCTGAAAAGCTTTACATACTCTTGAGGACAAGCTCAAAAACCTTCATTTGGCTAGACCATGCTTTCTCCTTTCTTGTAAATAGGAAAATTAACTACTTTTATTTTAAAAGCTTGTTATAACATCTATAATTTTATATTATAGTTCTCTAGACCTTTGAACGTGGTTTAGATCTGTGCTGGACACAGCTATCATACTGTTTTTCCCTTAACCATCATACTTTAGCTAATAGCTAATATTACTCTCCTACTGGAAACATTTTATTAAGGCTACAACCAGTACATAAATTATCTTCAACTTCTTTCCCACTGCTACAAAGGCTTTAGTGCTTCTTTTCTTGTCCTTGTTCCATACTGATTTACCAGCTTGATTTTTGGCAGTTCTTAATTTTTCTTTGGGGTCACCTGTCCTGGCTAGGTCCCTTTACAACTTCTTGTGCACCCCAAGGCACTCTCTGGCAGGGGCACCATGAGAAGCAAAAGACCTTGATACTGTGCAAGTGCTGTACACCAACAGCTAAAATTAAGCCTTATTACCACCACTGCTTTTGTCACAAACCTAAAACATAGGACCATACAGCTACCATGAAGAAAATTAACTTCATCCCAGCCAGACCTATTTTCTTCTCTCACAATTCATTCTAAACTAAATCAACATGGTTTTACCTTTGAATTGTTTTAATGCAACTACCACTTTTATAGTCTATTTTTGTTACATTATCAAGACTATTTTTACAATGCTAATTGGTTATAAATAAAACCACACACCATTATATTGACATCAAACTACTGTAAGATTAGTAGCACGTCAGTCTTATTTACAGAACCTAACAAACAGAATCCCCCACAGGTTTCTACAGAAGAACAAAACTTTCTCTAATAAAAATTAAATTAAAAAATTAAGAAATAAAATCGGATGCAAAGTAACATTTCTAGCATTCATTTTAGAAATAAACGTCAAAAAAGACCCCACAAATTCAAGGAGTATAAAAGTTTAACAAAATGCAAAAATTTTTGAGTGATCACTGGTAGGAGCTGTGGGTAATATGAACTCTGAAAATCAAATCATTTGAGGGAATTCTGCTCCTTCCCTTTGTCCTAAATACCATTTGAATTTTCATAATTACATTCCTTGCAATAATATATAGATATTTTGAAAATTTGTTTTCATTTATACATATACACACATGCACAAACAGGTTATAATCCTAAATTTGGAAAGATGCTGAAAAACTTTCCAAAGAGTATTTGGTATTGTAGACATTTATAAAGACTTTGGGCATCACTTCATCAGTTCTAGAAAGATCTCACTTGTAACTGTAGTGTGCTGGGAACTCAGAGACAACTTAATTGTTTACCAATTAAAAGGAGAGCTTCAAGAGGCTCAGGCAGAGGATGTTAAGTCTGCCATTAGCTTAATTTTTACAAATTCCCATTTACACACACAGCTAAGCAAGTTGCCTGTGATACCATGCGTGGGATACACTGAGACTGTGCATGAGGTGAGTGCCTGAACATGCTCCATTTTGAGGTGCATCCTGGTTAGACCGAGGGCTTCAGCAGAAAACACCACTGGGTTTCCAGTCCAAGGAATATGTAGCTTTAGAAGCAAAGGGAGAAAAAAGAGGAATGAAAAAGCATCATGTAAACCCAGATATTGCTGTGATTCAAAGCCAATTTCATTCTTGATTTCCCTTCTGAAACTGTGATGTTGCAGTCTTTAAAATATAAGACAATACGAGGATGCCATAATAAGGATGAAGTCTAAGTAACAGCTTTAAATGGATATTATAGAAGCGATGTAGGCGTCAGCATGAAAAAAAAAAAAAGATTCTTTTATGTGTGTCAACTTTTCATTTTAGCAATTAAAATGGCTTTTGAAGCTCTTTGGCATTTAATTTAAGCCCATAGAGTAAAAAATCATGCCAACCCTTGCAGACAGTCCTATATTTAGCACAAACAAGGTCATAAAGATCAACAAATTTAGAAAAAAAAATGGTAATTTGAGTTTACAAATATATAAACTTAATTCTCTTTATTTAGGAGCTTGCCAAAATTATGACATACTACTGTCCTTTTTTGGTTTGTTGTTTTTTTTTGTTGTTGTTGTTGGTTGGTTGGTTGGTTGGTTGGTTGGTTGGGGGTTTTTTGTGTTTTTTTCGTTTGGGTTTTTTTTAGCTGCATAACCAGTAGCTGCTTGGTGTTTGTCAACATCCTTTTACACAAACACAGGTGAGAGATTTTTTTTACCTGTGAAAACACATGAAGAGGAACCCTACATTATGGCCTGAAAGAGCTCTAATATGTTGAAGGATTCCCCACCAGAAACATTTTCTTATTTTAAAAAAAGGGGTATTCCAGCCTTCCTAATAATTATCCTGACATCTCTGCAGTCAAATGACATCTGCTCATGTGTCTTAAATATGTGACAACTCAGAATGAATGATGTTAAGTTTTTCATTCAAGCATGACAATTTGGAGGAACTTAACAGAATGGACCTTGAATTATATTAAAAAAAATTAAAATAAATGAAGTAATTACACTGCGTATGTGTCACAAAATAGCATATGCAATTATTCCAGGTGCACATAGTAATATTTAGAAATATTTAGTAGTAAAACTTTCCAAGTTTCCTAAAAAGATGCTAGATATAATAACAATCAAATTGTAGTATACATTTTGACCACAATAATATTAGTATGCATCTGTGAGTTCTCATTGTTAACTGACGTTATGCTATCATTTCCTTCCAATAGAAAGTTTTGTGTGGTAAATTGCAAGCAAACCAAAAATGTATATTTGTTTCCTTGCTACGTATGGAATGAGATTTTCAATAGGAGGAAAAAAAAAAATCAGCAAAGTACACTATTTTTAAATCTCACACATACATACACAAATGAAAGTCAACTTCTTACTTTTCTTCCTAACTACTTTACTGTACAGTACTGTATTTTACCCGTGGTAGCAGCAATGTACTAAATCAGACTTAGCTAACAGGTGCTCTCCAGGCTGTGGACAATTACATAATAAAAATGTATTACAGTGCTCACTCTTGGGAGTAAAGACTTTTGCTATAATAGCGAAATGCATTATATGAAGTGGAATTTCTAATGGACTTCAACAGAGCTGGTGGCTCGAATGCTTGGTGATATATCAGGGGTAGTGCCACAGAAGAAAGCCTCACAGGAAGAAGGTAATTTATGGAGTAGAAACACTTATGCTTTCCACTGCATATATTTACAACAATAAATCAATTGGACAACATGTTTCCCATTTGCGTTTGCAATAAGCATTTCTAACTGTTAACATTGTGGGGTTTTGGTGGGTTTGTTTCTTTTTTCATTGTGTAGTTTCATTATCCACTCATACTTCTGAAAAATGAGAAAATGGAGGAACACACAGAGCCAGCAGATTTAAATGGCTCTTAGAGAAGTACTTCAACATCCAAAATGATCAACAGCAAATTGTTTATACAACCTTTGCTTTCACTGCCTTCCCTAACAAATAGTATTAGTAAATGAATCAAGTAAAACCACTTAAGCTTAATTCTGAAAAGGAGAGGAGGAAGTCTGTATTTTATTAATAGTAATCTATTCATAATAATAACTTTTTAGGCAAGTATCACATTAACAAACATAGAGTTTGGACTTTGTTTTTAAACAAATGAGTTATGAATAAGTAAATGATATATTCAGGAGATCAGTAACATTATTTCCATTCCTCAGATTTATTTTCTTTAGCAAGAATTATAAATACCAAGCTTAAACAATGCCTTATAAGGCTTTTAAAAATACAAAAAATTTCTTTAACTAAAGTGACTCATTTTAGCAAGTATGATCACATTTTCCTTGCCTTTCAATTATGTCAAGCTTTTTACACAACTGTATTAAATCTCAAGATTGCATTGATCTTAAAAATCAGGTCTTGTGTCAAAAGGTGATTCAAAACCATCTTCTCAACAGATTTCAGTGGAATATCTCCTTTGCAAACTGCTGCTATAGCTAAGGCCTAGTGTACTATGTCCCACTCTAATCCTCTGCTTGTTGCATACACCTTACATCATTTTATTCCATACTTAAATCCTACAGTGTCCTTTGTGTTGTATTCATTGTCAGTTAGGTATGACATCTAAAGCTTATCTGTTGCACTGGACTGTGAGAATTGTGTGGGCTTCCAGTATGTCCATTTGTAGCCACCTGCTACTGTGCCCTATAAGTTAAGTGAGGAGGAATGTATGTAACTGATGATAACAAAGACATTCTCTCCCATACTTCTACTTATGAAGTAACTGTGAAAATAAACAAAAAATAACTGTTGATAGATATGAATGTTGCTCCAGCAATGTTGACTTCGATTCAGAAACAGCCATTTATGTCCAATGGTAAATAAGTTATTGGCAAATACTAGCCAAGATTCAAGACAACTTTGGGTGGTACATAAGTAATGCCATATCTGATTTTTAGAAATACAGTCTAAAGGTACGTAAGATGAACTGTATAAGAAAATCAGTGGTGCTAGCCCTCCATCTAGTCTCTCACACCACAACACCAACAACAAACCAGAAATCCTCAAATTTCTAAGCACGACCTACCTCTCAATAGAGGACAATAGAGTAGAAATATTTATACTTCTCAGTCCCAGAACAACCATTTGGCATCTGATGTGTACTGTCAGCTCAAGGAATTCACCAAAAAAAGTAAAAGGAGTAATGACAGGTAGAAACAAGGCAGAACACCAACCCACATTGATAGTCTCCAATTTTAAAGATCTGCTGGGTAGGTGGCAACACAGGTGTTGCTACTTCAGTACATTAGCAGTTCAGTTCTCTAATCTATGTATAACATCTATTTTCTAAAGATGGCACTTGTGGCAGTAAAAAACTGGGTTAACATTGCTGAACTGGGCTGATTAGCAGCAACTGAAAGACCTGTCCAGTCATTTGGAAAGGGGTGAACCCATGATCACAGAAGCAGTTTAAACACAGAGGTGTTATAAGCAGAAGACAAACATCCCAGCATTCTGCAAAACAATGTTACAGGATTGTATGTACTTTTGTGCTTCTTATTACTTCTCTTTTTTTTTACCATTACTCTATTCATTCCCTTTATGAGCAAATTTCAATTCCTTATCACTATTTAATGCTTACCATAATAAAAAAGTAATTTTGAGAAGAGAATAAAGATAGAAAACGTCAAAGTTGCAGAAAACTGAAAACACTGTCAGAAAAGAAGCTGTTATAGAGTTTTAATTACATTTTTCTCTCTGCTGCTTTTTCTATAATAGCTTGATTCTTCTTGTGAGAGCTGGATATTTTTTCTGATGAAGTATTGGCTGTCTTAACATTATTAAGTATTGAATACGCTTTTCATTTCTACTCACTACATTTCATGCAGCCACATGCCAAAAATCTTATCAGTTTCAGCACAAATTAAGAAAGGTCACTGCCATGGATGGGGACACTTCTTTTGCAGCCTCTATGAGTTTCTGGAAAGGAGAAAGCATTAGGCACCTGGAAATCTTCCCGCCTCCCAGAAATCAACCACTACTACAGTAGCATACACTAGTGAAAATTTTTTAATGAAACAATAAATGCTGACTTACAGTCAGCATACCTAAGGAATATATAATTTTCATGAATAATATTACACAGAGTAGGAGAGAAGTTTTCTAGCCTTCCTTCCCCATTTTTCCTGGCAGCCTGAAGGATGTCTGATTGGAGAGCCGCCTTTGAAGGAAGCATGGAATCACTCTGTTGATAATTTATGGCTACAACAATTTCACAGCATTCTACAGAAAAATATATTAACTTGAATGTTTTGGTTATTATTCTTCAAACTGGGAGATTATAATATTTACCATACATTACCCACATTTATTCAATATCTGCTTTCTCTAGTGGAAAGAGTTTTCACTTATTTAGTCACAAAAATCTCACCGGTGATTTATTTATTCACCTTTAAGTCATAAATAACAGCTGTATCTCAGTCTCTTTCTCTGTTCAGGTTCCTTATGACATTTGAAGTCAAACTGTGTTAGATGACAATAGGTCTAACACTATTCATGATGAAAATTAATGGAAAAACATGTAAAGTATTTACCAGTTGGCACTAACTTCATCTGAAGTGCATACACCATTTAAAAATTCAACTTCTGGGAAATTCACAGGTCTGACTGTTCTTGTGGGAGTCATAGGTCTCAGAAAACCATAGGAAAGTTCTAAAAAAGTCCTAGAATTTAATGAAGAATGACTGTTCTTACTCTGTGCATGAGGATACCAAGTATTTGCCACATCCATGCATTCTACCTGTCTCAAGGGTTACTAATTCCCTTCTTGTGATCCAGAAAGTCAAAAGGAATCTGGGCCTCTTATGCACTGTGCTCTTCTGCTGGAGCTAAAGCTCAGCACCACATGGCACCTAAAGGTGACACAGTGGTCTGCAGACTAAAAATAGAAAATTAAATTTTAGTTTGAAGAAAGATCATTACACAAATAATCGAGTAGAGTCAGCTATGTACAAAGTAACTTAAAAAGATCTTATAAAAATTAAAATATGCATAATGTTAATATTAAATTTTGGGGGAAAAAATAGGAGGAAAACCAAAGCACAAGCATTAGCAATACTAGGAAGCTTCCAAAATATTCTAGAAAAGGTAAAGCCCATGGATGACAATCATTAAAGAGTCATTATAATTGTTCTCTTAACACTGTCATCAGGAGGAACAATGACTGAGCATGAATAGGGAAGTGCTAGATTTTGCCTGATGTCTCCTGTGTGTTGCAAAAACAACATTAAAATACACTTCTTAATAATAAAATCTAAGTTTGAAAATGTAATAAATAAGGAAATGTTAGATCAGACCAGTAATCACTGCCATTCAGCAGATGTCTTCCAGCGCCAGTACCTAAAAATCAGAAGACAGGCTACACAGAATGTCTTGGGAGCTTTTAAATATGGTTTTTACCAGGTTAAGACTTTATATGTCTTCCAGAGAAAGGAATCTTCCTGTCTCCAGTGGCTAAAATCTACTGCTCACGTCAGGTTTCATAGCAGAGAAGAAGTAGCAGCCTCTTAAGTACACATGACTACCACCATAAAAGTTAAGTATAAGTTAAAATCAATATCAAGAATTACACTTGGAAGCAAATGAAGCACTGGAAGCAAATTAAGTTTATAGAGTTCTAATTCAACGTTCACCATGCAATAAGCTCTGCAGAAAGTACATTAGGGCCCAGCTTGGAGGTGACAAAGCTGATTTTAGTGAAGTCTATATTCAAGACAAATGGTCAAGACTCCCTGGAGGTTCCAAGATGAAAGTCTGGGCACTCAGCTGCTACCCCTCCTGTTCAGACAGCTATAGAGATCCCCCAAAGGGAGACTGAGAGAGATAAATGTTGCCCTAATCCTTTTATACAATAATCATGGACATAATCTTTCAAAATGTGATCAGTAAAATCAGTACCTCAGAAAAATTTTTACACAGGATTCATAAAAAAAAAAAAGCTGCAGGAAACATTTCTTGCCTTCTCCAGGTGGTTGCTTTCTGAGGAGATTGGTCTCATGATCTACAGCCTTGTGCCAGCACTTGCCTTCAGGGTCAAGCCTTCCCTGTCTTACCAGAACTATTCCACAGAGGAAAACAAAATACAGAAAGATAAAATTACTTTTTGTTCATTTTCCTTACCAAGATTGGAAACAGAGTATCTGGCCCAGAGGAATCACTTTATAGGTAAGCTGGAAAAAGCCCATACAAAACTTACCAATGTTGTTCAAACTTATGGTCCCATGTGTGGGTACTCAGATGGTTTTCACTAGAAAGACAGCACACATGAAATCAGACTCTCCCTCAAAATTAATTTACTGTTTTGAAACAAGCAACACAAACCAAAAACCAAACCACAGATGACAGCTAGTTGCATTTATGATTACAAAAAGTCTAAGAAATGCAGTGTCCACCA
Source organism: Lophotriccus pileatus (assembly GCA_035583135.1). NCBI lineage: Eukaryota > Metazoa > Chordata > Aves > Passeriformes > Tyrannidae > Lophotriccus > Lophotriccus pileatus. Next base: position 8,553,233 of record JAWWES010000133.1, on the reverse strand, counting down.
GTTTTCTAGGAAATCATAATTAGCACGCTATCAACACATTACATATGTCACTGAGCAATTCCTTACAATGCGTTGGCATTTCAGCTTTCTGTGAGGTGCAGGGAACCTCACAGAGTTTAGAAACAAAGCATGGGATGAAATTTCTGTCACATTCAAGTACGAGGCTTTGAAGGGTTGTTTCAATTGAACAGAATGCCTTATAGGTTTATTTTCTGATTTTTCCTTTGTGTGTGTGTGTGTGTGTGTGTGTGTGTGTGTCCTCCAATACATATAAAGAAAATATAGCGAAAGAACACAATATTCTAAAGACTTATTTTTATTCATTTTGGCATGTAATCTAAATATGTCACTTAACTGCCAAGGGAAAAAAATACTAAATCAAACTGAAGTCTATGTTCTTTTCCACAGCTGTTACAGGCTCATGGAAGGTGTTGTCTCAGTGTGTGCACATGAGGGATTTCAGTCATTTAAAAACGCAACACCAGCATGATTAAGTTGTTGCATTAAAAGCTACAAAAGCCCTCCTGTTTCAAAGTGTTAATAACATTCTAGGGATTGGAGACACTCTGAAAAGCAACACACAGAAAGTCAAACAGCCTGGATAATGGTGAAGAGGAAGCTAACACATAAATAAATTACTTGGGCAGGCAAAGAACAAATTCACAGAGAGAGGTGGTAGCATATTGTCAGAAGACAGCTTCAGGCGAAATAGGTGAAAATCACAAAGAAAAGACATGAAGCACAGAAAGGGAAACAAAATTGCAGAGAAGTAGCAAAAGCAAAGGCCTAATAGTTATTCTGACTAGGACAAGTTGACAGCATGCCAAAAGAATTAGGATCTAATCAATCTGCGGGGCTGAAGACTGTTTGGAAGAAGGAGAATCAAATAAATGGAATATTTGAAAAAAAGCCAAAGGAACAAACTGATTTTGAAGGAAATATTATGTTTCTGTCAAAAGTCTCTTGACACAGAAAGGGCGAGACATACAATTTCTACAGCTGGGTCATCATTGCTTCCTTATATCCAGATAAGGTTACCATGATGTTTAAGATAACCTGTTGAAGATACAGGACAGTGTTTGTCCACCTACAGTAAGCAGGCCAAATGATCCATGGATACACAAGTAGCTCAGTAGGAAAACACAACTGATTTTGTAAAATATGTGCCACCTTACTAAATGACAGAAGGTAAAAAAAGTGTAAATGTCAACTGTATTACATTTGTAACTATGATAGTTTTGCCTCCTGATATATCTTAAATCCTCAAAAAATCATCAAATGAAAATCATTGCCATTAATTAGCTCCAGCAGTTGTTCACATTCAGCCCTGGATCCACTGCCCACTTCAAAACTACTTGATTTTTCTCCTTGGAAAACCAGGGTCAATTTTCCAGAATAGCCCAAGAGTAATTGCAAAAGCAATTACTTCGAGACTTGTGTAACCTCTGGACAGGAATGCTGTCATTAATGGGCAAGTCAGGACCCACAACTGGGAACAGAGTTATTGGTCATGACACAAAATAAGCTCAGAGTCATCCAAGATATTAAGATGGTATCACAGGAACAGCCTGCACTCAGATTCTGAAGATCATACTCCTTCCATTTGGATGTTTAGCTGTAAATCTAAATTCACTACTGACTTAGCTGTAATATACATTCTTTGTGACTATAAGAACAACTAAAACATACATGCCCAGATTCTTTACTAAAATGTAAATCCACCTCTAAACTAGAGGTTACTTTGATCATGTCTGTTTTTACAAAACTAAATGATCAAAACATGTTAATTATTTCCTATAGTACATATATTTTACAGTATCGCAGATACTATTCTGTGATAAAATTAATTAAAGAACCATTTTAACAACAACCAACCAAAAAAAAATTTGCAAAAAGAACCACATTGGTGTAACCTCACAGCCTTGCAAATACAGCATGACTGTAGCTAGAAAGAGGCCATAAGGGAGGATGGAGATGGGACACAGGCACAGAGACCTCACGCCCATAAACACCTCAGCCATGGTTTGTTAAAAAATGCAGACCTGAGCTGGACAAATCTGGTTTCAGGGGCAACAGAGAGAATGAAGAATCACCATCTAACAGAAGTACAAGGCAACACATATAGTAAATTCAAACGTTACATGGAGCTGCTGATCAGTGAAGAAAGAGGAAGGTGGAAAAGCACATTAGCAAACATTAAAATGACCCTGAATGAATTCTGGAGGGAGGAAAAAGAAACTGTGGATACAAACGTCATGATATTCCTCATTGTGAAGGACTCCACATGCTGCCAACTCACTGACAGCACCAGCATGAACCTCGTGGCCTTGGGTCCCAAGGAGCTGAGGAAAAGGGATCATAGCACCAGGAAAAGGGCTACAAACCATGCATCTAAAAATCCTAATTATATACTTTTATACACTGTTACATTTTTTCTTTGCTAGTGACGATTAAATTCTGATTATTTCAACTGTACCAACAAGAAATTCTTGGCCTTACTTAGAACAAACATTTTGAATGCAACACTGCATGAGATTCAAAATTCAAATGCAAATTTACAGTTATTATTCTTATAGTTAAAAATTACTGGTTTCATTGTAGCCCCTCTATAAGTCACATAAACTGCTAAACTTCCAAAGAACAGCCCTGTGCATTTCAAGTGGTGCCATAAGAACTAGAAGGAATCCTGCAGGCAAATTGTTGGTCTTTCCAAGAAAGGTTACATTCACCAGATGTGTAATGTAGCTCCTTGTTTCGGAGAAGGAATGACCTGTTTAGGTGAAAAACATTCATCAATACAACTATCCTTTCTGCTACCTATGATGAAGGTGAGTATCTCCCTAAACTGACTCTTCAAGGAACCTTTGACCACATAAGCAAATGCTTATACTTTTCAAATAAAATAAAAAAAAAAAACCACATTTTTTTTATTCTAATGGTGTTGCTAAAGAGTTAGTCTAAGATGGATATGTAATTTATATAAGAAAGCAGAGGGTGGTTTGAATGAGAAGTGCTGGGGAGACAAAAGTAAGGGAAAAAAGTCCTCATTTTTCTTAGCAAGGATTCTTGGGGGGCGGGAGGGGAAGGAGATTTTTTTATTTTTGACTTGGTTTTTTGTTCGTTTGTGTCTGGTTTGGGTTTTGCTTTTTTTATTTTTGTCCTATAATAACAATATTTGAAATCCTGAAAATAGTGTTCCAAAATCATTGATCATTAGTAAGAAATTATTAGTCAGAAAGTGATTTTAAAGGTCATTGTGTTTCTTCTTTCAATGATAATTTCTCAAAATAGCTTAGTCTGAGACAATACAAAATCACAACCACAGTACAAGGGGCTAATTCTAATCATACTTTCATTTCAATTACACTTTTCAATTTAGTAGATCAGAAACAGAAACAAAAGATTCTTGAAAAAGAAGTATAAAAGAAAAAAAAAACACATTTACCTATTGAACAAGCATTGCTTTACTAGGGGAAAATAATTGGTGAGAACATACATTACCTTTTCATGTTAATGTCAAAGATCTGATTCAAACAAGTCTATATTATTTTTCATATTTATTTTTTAACTGGCATCAGTACTCCTTCCAAAGCACAGATGTCCATCAGCAGAAGCATGTGAGAAGAGTTGGCCAAGGCAGGTATGATTGATTTGCCAGTGATGCTGTTACCTTACATGGCAAAAATGGTGACAGTACACAAATGCTGAATGGATCACCAATTTGCCAACATATTTTAAGGCTGATCTTTGATCATTTGTGGAAATCTGTGGATTTTTATGGGAATTTTCCATGGCCAGGTAGTCCACCTGCAGCTATGGATTAGTACAGATTCTGAAAAATATTAAAATCAAGCCCTGGCTAAGCAGCTTTTCTCTTTTCCCCTCATCTTTCCCTCTTTTCCCCAAATATGCAAGTGCTTGGATTTTATAATTTCTTCATATATATCACACTGTGATCAAAAGCAGTTCAATGTAGTGCTGGTGTTTATACAAAAGGATATCTGAGGCTACTTTGATATCCTACATAACATCTTCTGTGATTCCTCTTCCTAGTTTTGTATCATTTAGATGCAGCAAGCAGCAATTTAAGCGAAAAAAAGTCCTAAACTCCCCCACTTAGACTGACATTGAGAGTAGGGTTTAGCAGTTGATTTTAAATGTCAATAGAGAAGATTTCTACACCTTTGCTGAACCTGCCACCTATGCAGTCAAGGGAGGGTTGTAGCCACTTTGCTGAGGTGTTTAATCTGACCTACTTCCTCAGTGTAAGATGAATCACGTTATGGAACTGCTTAGTTCCACCTGTCTGCTCTAAGGGGACCTCTGCACAAAGCTTAAAACCCGAGGACATGAATCCCACATCACAGACATTTTAAAATAAATCAAGACAATAAAATTTTTTACATATTATATTAAATAATAGGAAAATCTAACAAACAAGTTTGTTGCTACTGGAATGAAAACAGATTATGGTAGTGGCTTTCTACTACAAATTCTTGGAAATCAATATTTTTGAAAAATATATTTCTGATTATTATTTATTAAAATAGTTTCAATTTTAGGTGTTCTAGTAAAATTCATTTACTACGTAATATACATTTCAACCCCCTTATTTTTCAACATTCTTGTCCTATATGTAACTATGTGGCTATTATCAGAATTATTTTCAGTGGTTTTTAAAACAAAAACACATTAAACATATTTTTAAAGATACAGTGCTAGTTCATACTACCTGTTCCATACTACATGGGGAATCACAGAACAAGATTTTCCTTCTCTGAACACAAATTCTGCTCAACAGAAAGCAGAGCCTGTTCAAGACAATATTGTTAACACTTTAGTTCTTTATCAGCTACCTCAGGGTTACCACAATGCACTGCACAATGAATCTCACATGACAAACCCTGAGGAAAGATCAACTAAAACCAGACTGTATTCAGAGTGTAAAACCATAGAATCATTATAGTTGGAAAAAATCCAATATCATTAATGTGACATTTCCATATTCACCACTAAACCCTGTCCCCAGGCACCACAATTACATGTTTTTTGAACACTTTCAGGAATGGTGACTCCACCACTTCCCTGGACAGCCTGTTCCAGTGTCTGACCACCCTACTAGTGAAAAAATTTTTCCTAATATCCAACCTAAACCTCTCTTGGTGTACAGGCCCCCACCTTGCCACAACTTTTCAGGGCCTGGTAGACAGCAATGACATTTCCCCCGAGCCTCCTTTTCTTCAGTCTAAACACTCTCCACTCCCTCAGCCACTCCTCATAAAACGTTTTGGGTGGTCAGGACACAAAGCCAAGGTTAACTCAGTAGTTGAATTGCAGTGTTGATAGCAATGCACATGTACCCTGATGTGTTTAATAATTAAGTGCTCTGCAAGAAGAGAGATAGTGGTTCTGCAGGCACAGCTCTGCATTTTTTTCCATGAATTTTTATTTTATTAAGTCATCTTTTCAAAATGATCACAAACAGGGTATTTATCTGATCTTAGATGGTCATCAGGAGGTATGATAACAACTCCAAGTATTTTAAAATTTAACAAAAAAATAAAATACTAGAAAAAGAAAGAAGCCTTTTCAACTTGCAACGCTAAAATAAGTTGGTTTGCCATTAAAGTTACTAGGCTAATTTCCTCACCCATAAAGTGCTGAGACTCTTCATTATAGGAGAGCTATGACAAAAAAAAAAAAAAAAAAGTGATGTCTTTGGACCATTCTAACCCAAATTGTGATAGGAGGGCCAAACGGGAAAAGGTCATGAGGAGTGCCAAGTGAGGTCATGAGGAGTGGCAAGTGTGGGGAGGCACACTGAAGTCCTCCTGAGTCATGCCCAGAACACACTGCTAACACTCCAGGAGAGCACTGAAAGATGAGGGAAAAGCTGGAATAGCCATGTCCAGAGCCTTAGGTAACAGTGCCCCAGAAGGGCAACTCAGATGCTTGCACATGCAAGTAGAGCAGGACTGGGATGAATCATGAAGTAGCAGTGGACAGCTGCATATTCACATTATTCAGTTGTTATATATTTTGCTGTACACTTTATTCAGTTTTCTATAGTCTATTTGTAAGCAAATCAAGGATCAAGAGGAAAAACTGTGTTGCATTCACACCCCCACAATTAAGAAGCATCTTATATGTATTTTGACCAGCAGATTTTAGTTCTGATATTTTCTAACATCTCTGTGTTGGACTTTGTGCTGCAATGCTCATTTAGCCATATTTCTGTATGTAAAATCTATCTACCTATCTACTCCCCCAAAATCTGTTCAGTCCTTTATTAAAAACAAACAAGCAAAATGTTAATGCGTGCACTCTTCTCTGTGGAAGACACATTTCAGCAACTCAGTGCAGGGTTTTTAATATCTGGCAACTACATAAGTTACATTAAAACACTGCAGTTCAATTCTACATTTTTTAACAGATTATGAAGGTAATAGAAAAATGTTTTTCTATAGCTGAAATTCTCTCTATTTATCTGTTAATTATGCATGGGTCTTTATTCTTTTAAGTTATCCACAAACAACATGCTGGCCATCCATCGAGAGAAGTGCTGCATGCATATTTGGGTTGGGAAAAAACTCTAATTCCTCAAGGTACACTACCAACAAGAAAGAGTCTAAAAGAGAATTTGAAAGCTGCTGCTTTAACAGGGCTGCTTGCAAAACTGCCAGGCCGTGTAAGTGAACGCAGGAAGATGTTACAGTTGGCTTACTGTGACAGAGCACTGATATTTTCACCCCGTACGGCGGATCATCCGGGGATCACACTCCTGAGGATGTACTGGGCTAGGATGCAGTATGCAGACCTGCTGTAGCAAAGAATCTGCTTTAACTAATGAGGGGAATAGCAAAAAAGAAAACAAGATCTGACAGTTCCTTGATACTAAATGGTGTGACCTAAGCCCATAGCTGTCAAGGTTTTTGCACTGCCAGAAGGGAGATCTGGGGGGTTTGCAGCAAGAGAAACAACTATAATGATTTAGGCTTAACCTCAGCAGTGCCCTGACCATTATTTAAAGATGACTCACCTTGGAGTATGCTAGTTAAATATTTTGATAAATGGAAGAAATAAAAGTTACTGGTCCAAATAGTTCCACTGTACATAAAGAAGTGAAATAATTGATAAAACAGTATGAAAAGGCAGGAAGGTAGCATATAATTATTCCCCAGGTGGCAAGAAATAAAATGGGCAGCGTAAATCTACTAAAGGCTATAATTATCTTCAGGTAGCAGGCCCACACGAGACATTATCTAACACTTGCAAGAGCCAGAGGATTGTTTATTTTCACCTGTTGCATCCATAGGAAATACTGCAGCAAACGACTAAAAGCAATAGGCAGTTACTTCACAAGAAAAAAATGCTAAGGAAAAAAACAGAACTAACACCTGAGATTTGTGTAAGGGCACTGAATAAGAGCTGATACAACACATTAGACTCACTGGGCAAGGAGCTCAATTAAATATGCACGGTATTCTTCAGATGTACTACATCTTCCACGCACTCCTAGGTACAGTGAAAATATTCTGTGTTGCTGAAAACCAACAGGGCCTGTATACAGCTGCCTGGCTGTCCTCTGTAGAGCTGCAGTGATGATAATCATGACATCCAGCAAAAAACCCGGTCATGTCCATCAGGTCTGGCACCTCTCCCATCTGCTCAGCATGGGGAGGAATCCTACAGACACCTTGCATGTTAAATCAGGCGTGCTGCAATATTAATATGGTGAGGAGCAGAGGCTGCAAAAGAGATGCCAGTCCAGACAGACATAAAATAAATTAGGTTTTGTGCTCTTTTTGTGTGAATGTGAAAATGGAGACATGATACTAAGTGACATCCATCAAAGCCTGCAGATGACATAGGGAATGTATCTCCTATCAGGGAATAGGATTCTGCTTGCTGATACTATGAAATCAGCAGCATTCACGTAATCTGTAAAAAGAAGAGGTTTCAGGAACAAATGCTAATAAATAGCCTAAAGAGTACTTCAAATGCAGAGAAAATCATGTTGATAAATTAAAAAAAAAAAAAAAAAAAGGTTATCTTCTGTCTTCTATTAAGATACAAAAATCTAATGAATTAAGAATTTTAGCAAGGGATATAATATTTGAAAACTGACATTTGCATTTAATCTTTTAGACTCTTGCAATGGATGTCAACTGAATTACCTTTACCTAGGCTTCTTCCAGTGCTCCTAAACACACAAGTCACCCTTCCATACTACCCTGGCATGATTTAGAATGAAGTCTCAAAAAACAAGCTTGCAAAGCTTTTGATATTGCAAGGAGCTCAGAGGGATTTTGATTTACTGTTACTGTACAATGTATTTTATAAACAGAAGGATGTATGTGTTTAGGACTCTACAAAGAATAATCCTGCACACCATGGACTCAGTCAAAAGGTGGAAATTAGTCTATAAAAAAAATTGTATTTTCAGAATTTCAAACTTTAACAGTTAACTATTACAGTCTTTTAAATACAAAGGTTCCAAATCATTAGTTACTACTCAGAAACTTGACCGCAGTTAAGATCATCACATTAGAAAGCCAGTATCTGTTTATTAACACTGTTAATGGAGAAGTGGGTAATACTTACTAACCCACTACTGGTACTGCAAAAAACACAGCATGATTATGTGACACCAATTAACGGCATGTTTTTGAAGAATGCCAGCTTGACAAGTCATTGACAAGTACTGGAAACTAAAGTCTCAAGAATATATGAGACATGACAGAGGCAGCATAAGTTCTCCCACCCTTCCTTCCCAATACTCTTCAACCCTGACTTACCATATTCTGTGGAAAAAATTCATTTGCTATGCCTACTCCACAGTTGTTATCTGTGAGTGACCACCAGCAGGCCTGCTGGCTAGTGCCAATTTTGACAGTGGATTATGTCGTGAAATGACATTTGGGTTTTGTCCTTGCTCAATAGCAAACAGTGTTAAGGAAGTAGGTCACAAGACAAATTCCTAGTGTAGGAGTTTTATGGGCAAACAACTTTAATCTGTCCTTTTCTCTTAGGTTATGTTTGCTTACCAGGGGGAAATAAGGGGAGGGGAAAAGTTTACCTGCCTGAAAGGAAGGAGCTTATGTACGGAGCGGAAAAAGATTTGATTGCCTGAAAGTGAAGTGCCTATTAGAAAGAAAATAAACATTTCCTGAGAGAGGAGCTTACTCACTTACTTCAAAAAGCCTGCCTGCTTCCAAAAAAAGAATTTACCTGCTAGGATCCAGCTCACTGGCTTTTCTGCCAAGTGCTGGAAAGCAGAATGCTGAAGCAAGGTCTATACTCATTACTTCTGCTGCTATCACACAGTCAAAACAAGGCCATCAATTAATTTCTGTACAATAGCCTCTTCAGCTTTAAAATCTACCGTGCTTTGCTCACAGCTTTCAAGGCAATCCTGGAAAGTAAGGGTGCTATGAGAAGTGCTAATCTTTTCATCTTTTTTGTATGGGTCTAAGAAGAGAAGAGAGTCTAGAAGTTATTCATCACTTACAAGGCATAACATGAACTTTTCTTGTGCTTTTGAAGTGATTCCCCCTGAATATAATTGACTAAACTGATTAAAGCAACTGTTGAGTTGAAAGTCTTCCAAACAAGGTCTGAAAAATGCCTTCCTGTGAAATGTTTAATATTTCTTTTTGTATGATCTCCTTATTAGGCTGCTCAACTTTTTATCCTCAGAAAATTATGATTTTTTTCAGAAAATTGGATTCTATCTCCTTACCCTCTCTGTAACTGACACTATTTGCTTAGAATTTTGTTTTTAGAACTGGCCATTTGATTTCAGACATTTTTTAGAAAACACATTTCTTCTGCAACACAGAACATTGACTTGATTTTCAGTACCCAGCTGTACAAAATTTTATACAAAATGAAGAATTGGTGTTTAAAATGAAATCATTATCAAGAAGCCAAGTCTAAAATTAGGGGTTTGGCATAAAAAACATAAGACATTTTCAAATATTGTACTTCTCCCATTAAAGCATGTATTTTTCTCATATATGAGAATTTCACAGGATCACAGGATACTTGAAGTTGGGAGGGATGTTTGGAGGACATCTTTTTCAAGCAGGGTGGCCCAGAGCAAGACCATCTCTAGATGGCTTTTGAATATTACCAGTGATGGAGACTCCACAGCTTCTCCAGGTAACCTGTGCCAATGTTCAGTCACCTATTAGTACTCAGTCCACATTCACAAATATGTAAACATATCTATTTTATAGACGTTTTATATCCACAGATATCTATTTTATCTACGTATTTATGAGAAAATACATGCTTTCTGTGTCCTTGTGTTTGCAACATACAATATATAATTTTCTTTCTTCCCTGTCATTAAAAAAAATCAATGATAAGAGACCTTACACTGAACCCTGAACCTCTGAAGGTTTTTATATCATAGCTTCTGTCCTTATTAATCTTTAACAAATCCTTCCTGGGGAAAAAAAAAAAAGGCAAATACAAATGAATGCCCATTTTGTGTTCACACACTGGGATATTAGTGCAGCTAATTTGCATTCCCAGTTAGCCAGTTGGGTGTACTTTGTAAGGTGAGCACAGTCCTACATACTCAAGTGCATCCTTACCATACACAGAGCTGTGCTGCTGAAGGGCTAAACTGGAAACCACATGGTACAAGAGGTAGCAACACAAGTTTTAAAATAATTTTAAAGCCTGCTTAAAAAAAAAAGAAAAAAAAAAAAAAGCTCACATGGAATACTTTCTACTTTATTATATTTATCTATATACTTTTAGACACTCCGTTATCTATTCATAGTTCAGCAGGTATGCCACGCTCATCAGTTTCCAAATTATTTGCTGGCTTCCTGGCACACCTCTTAGTTATTTTTATCTGATATTTCAAATAAATTACAAAATGCCTTGAATTGCATGATTAGTCCATTATGTAGTCTGTTTATTACAATTATATGAACTTTTGATTAACCTCCATAAGTTTCATGAATAAATTACCTGGATCGAGGAAGCTGCCAGTTAATGTTACAATGTTCCAGTGAGGAGTTTCCAAGAGATTAGTCTGCCTTTTTTAGAGGCAGCTTTTTTCCTCCCTGCTTCCTTTAAAAGGAATCCATGCCACTGTTGGCTCAGGTGTGATGAAGGACATGTGAATATTTTTGCAACTCCCTCAAAATAAGTGGGTGCAAAATTTACTCACAGAATCATATCTTTGCAAGATGATTTGTGCCCTTTTAAATATTGATGGCACAGTCACTCTAACATGATGAGGATAAATTACGCTAATTATCATGAGGCTCCCAAGCTCTACTACATTACAGTTCAGAAATTTCCTCCCTGTATCTTCTGTGAGTGGTGTTGAAAAATTACTTGGTGAGAAATCTAAATGCAATTACCAGAAGGAAGAATCACAAGAATAGACAGTTACCAAAGACCTGGCTCTGGTTTTGCCCAAAGATCCTCCTCACTCACACATACACATTTCCCAGAGGTCTATTTTTTTGCATGGCAAGCTTCATTTAGGCAGATGGACCGGCACCAGCACTTTTATAAAGTAATCAAGAAAACAGAAGAAAAAAATTATATGGATGTAGCCTTTGGGTACAGAGGAAGGTATTAGCCAAAGTTAACAGAGAATGGGATGACCAAGACAGCACTCTGCCTACCAAATTCATCACACTTGACACCTGCTGTGTGTTGTAGGATCAGGACAAGATGAGAAGTAGGACAGCTTTCTGATGGTCAAGAACAAGTAATAAACCTCCAGAGATAACCTGTTAGTAAATGAAAACTTGGTGGCACGGAAGTTGATTAGGCAGAGAGAAGAAAGGCACTGGAGAAGGGTGCAGGTGCCCCTTTGATGAACTGTACAGAAGACCTTTGAATACAGAATAAAAGCATGAACTCAAAGTATTAATTGCAATGACACAGGGTATGTCTGCAAGAGTTGGGAAGTATGGAGATGTCCACAGGAACATTTCAGTGCTGTCCTGTACAGCTGGTCCTCAGCAGCATCGTAGCAATGAAACAGCTCAAAACGAGAAAGTTTGTGCAGTAGAACAGCATGAAGTGTCCAGGAAGGCCAAAAAAAAAGGAGGTTTGGGAGACCCTGAGGGAGCACCAGTGAGACTGAAAGGGTGCTGGACGAGCCATCAGAGTCCATTGGGTGGGGTCCTCTGGCCTGGCTGTTCCAAATGGATATTGATATAGCAAATGTAGGATACTTCATCCCTGCCTTAGCTAATCTTTAGACTGTTCTTAGAAGACAAAATTTGTTACTATTTCTTAAATAAACAAATACACGAGGTTCTGTAAGGTCAGAATAGTCCATGGGTTCAGTTCAATTTTGATGGAAAACTACTGGGAATGATCATCAAATGAGCCTGGGCTATAAATATTATTATTAACATACTGATTATATCTTTTTCTATGCTGCTTTTTCGTAGGAGATAGACAGAGATGGTGCCAACTGCTCTCAGTAGTTGGCAGAAATGGAGAACTGGCTGAAAACCAGCTAGTTGCAGCTCAGATTGGTTAGATAGATGGCATTCAGGAGAAGCATTTAAGACACAGAATACTGCACCAAACAGTGCCTGACATGTTTTCATATTAGACTCAAATTTCTGTGGGATTCACAGATCTATTAGGGGTCAGCTTTCCAGAGAAAAATGTAACACTGTCGATCCTACACGTTTTCTCTTGTGGATGACTATACTCACAGTAAATGTATTCTCTTTACTATGATCTGTAAACACAAAAGTCCCAGGATGACTACAGGAGAGGAAAAAACTGCTAGGGCCAAGAGCCCAATGACATTACTCTTCTCAGTGAACACCAGGGTGCAAGCTGAGTGAAGGCAAGTGAGAGCCAGGAGACCAAAAGGTAATAAGTGAGCAGAGACCAAAATCAAAAGCATTATTCTAATGATCAACAATATACCAGTTCAGAAGCTAAAAAGCAAAAAAAAAAAAAAAAGACATAAAGAAGGAAAAATATTAGGTGTTACAAGAAATTTTGGTGTTCGGTTTTTTTTTGTTTGTTTGTTTAAAGTAAATTCTGGAAGACAGATGGTAAAGTTGTAAAAGACGTGCTTTCTACAAGCTAAAGTCAGGAACATTAGAAGTGTAAAGAGGCATGACTTTAAGTAAGAGAGCTATTTATTACAAAAACTAACAATGCATGCCCTAGAAATTTATTGGTATTTCTTTAAAACAACCTTGGCAAATAGTGTAAGAATTACATAGGATACTATGAACCTTTCGGTGTAATTTCCTTCTGTTTCCCAGAAACAATAAAATAATATACAGGAGTTCTTTCACTTTACTCAGCGCAGTGACATTTCACAAAAGGTAAAGTAATGCTGCACCTACTGACTTCCCATGTCTATTTACAAGAGGAAATGTCATCAAGCATTCAAAATGTCACTACCTACTGGGATGACGTCATGGAAATATTCCTTCCCCTTCAGATGTTGGAGTTTGGAGCAATAAACCGTAATCTGCTTAAGGAGATGATGGTTTGGTAGGCAAATGACACTGTGCTTTATACCTACGAAATGAATAGTGGAGTAAACACATTTGCCAGGATTGAAGACATTTTCCGAGGAGCTCAGACAAATGTTCATTACTGTTGTCTGCCTCTTAAGCCAATTACTGCTGCAATGCAGACAAAGAGGTGCTGTGTCTGCTACTTAGCCATCTTGTTACAGTCCTTTAAAAGTGTCATGCATACAGAGAAGTATATTTGTAATCTTTATACTAAGTACACTTCACCTTAATTGCATCACCTCATGAAATTATATAAACAAGACTTTTGTATTTGTGCTGGAGATTTTCTTGAACTGTAAAACTGAGGGTTGCTTATGAATTTCACAGGATATAGTTAGTGGCTTCAGGATCCACAGTCTTGGTTTATTTATTATTTTATGTGAAATAGGCATAATTCACAAATTCTGAGATTTCTTTCTGTCATTAAATGTCCACCAGATTCATATCCTGCTGTTTATTTCTTGCGTGTACTCAGACGTTTTTCTGATTCCTAATAAAACACAAACCTTAAAACTAAGTAATTCTCAGAAAGAAATGATTTGGTATGAATTACTGACTTACTTTCTTCATTATCAAATACTGCAGTAAACATACATGACAACAAAAAGGTCTTTAAACAAAGAAAAACAATATTTTCCTTTTCCACTTCAGTCTGTTTTATCCAGGACATACACTGGTTCTTGTCACCTAAGGACTTGCATGCATAGGCATAAAGCTCAAAGTAAATCCTAAATTGAATCTATACTATGAAGTTTAAAAAATCCAGTTATGTTTTTTGTTTTATTTGTGGTTTGTGTGTTGGGTTTTTTTTGAACAATCCTTGATTAAATTTCAACTAAAACTTAAGTAAATATAGTCCAATGGTGGTTATCCTGATCTCCTAAAGCTGCTATTGCTGATCTCAGCATCACTATTATGGCAGTCAGCTTCAGAGGCCCTCTGAATATTGAGGAGCTACTATGGAAAACCTTAAGATACACACCAGTTTGAGATATCTAACCCTTAAAATAAAATACCCACAGAGTTTCTTAGTCCTACCACCAAGATAACACTTTGGGGTACACTTATGAAAATTCTCTGGTGAAAACACTGATTTCCACTAGTTTGCAAAAGAAAAAAATTGACAATGAAGGGTAAATAATTTTTATTCACATTTAACCTGAAAATCTGAACACTTACTTGAGGTCACTCAGTAAGTCAGTGGCAGGACTGACTGCAAACTTTCCATCTTGTATATTTTTAGAGACAATTCTCAGATTTTCATAGTACTTTCCAGCCTAGCAAGATTCACTGGAGTTCAGATGAGCTGAGAGTCAGAGCACAGCTTATCTGAATCTCCTAAGTTTCTGAAGATTTCCTTTCACAGTATTACACATTTATTTTTAGTAGCTGTACAACTTCTAACGTGAGTCACAAACTCCAAGTTAAACTAAGTTTATAAAGTTATGAGATAAAGCTAAGAGTCTCAGACTCCTAAATGATTCCATTAGCATCGATGAGTAGGATGCATTTTGTGGAGATATGGTTATACACAATTTAAAATTCATCTGAATATTCCAAACTTAAATGAAAGAGCTGTTCTCTAGAGATTAACTGAGGAACCATATTCCTATTACTTGCTTCAGCTACATCTTTACTGATTTTTTTTTTAAGCAGTTTTGCCTCTCATGCTATTTTTAGGGATCACTTATTAGTGTCTGAGTTTAAATTAATGTGAGGATACAAGTGGCCTGGTCCCAATAATTCTCTGCATTTTATCAGTTAAAACAGTATTCTATATGTGATATTAAAAAAATAAGACTGCATCTACATAGTTAGTGCAGACAGCAGAGGTTCACTCACAGACATAGTGGAAAACTAAGGAAAAAAAAATTAAAAATATCAAAGTAAAGACAAACCTCAGTACTCTCCAAATGTTCTTATGATAGAGTTTAAGATTCATTAGACTATTACAATATTCCTTTCAATTACTTCCATGTAACTGAGAAAATTATATCATGGCAAATGCAGTATGTATGAGTTATCTTGCAAAAATGAATTAAAAAAAAAGTCAAATACTAAAAATATCCACATCAGAGTAAACTTCTGGACTACAAATAAATAGCCTGGGGAATTTGCCCATTTGAAACAGTTATTATTGTATTAGCTTACAGGTTAGATTTTCTGTTAAAGAAGAGTTTAAAAAAACTGGACAAAATGTATTTTCCAGTTTTCAGATATTTATTTCTTAGTTTAGAAATTCTATATTTATTAATCTGGAACTAAACTGATTAGAAAAAAAGCAAGCTATTACCTCTTGCATAGTTCCAGCTACAAAGCTTTCAAATCCAAAACAAAGGCATGTCTTCTTGAAGTTTCCGAATCATTCAGTGTAAAACTAAATACTGTTGGCACTAGTAATTAAGGAAATCATTACAGCTCTATCTGTCTCATGGTACCTGGAAAAAAATTGCTCTGATTGTCACAACTCGGATGAACCTCAGTTTCTCTCAGGAGAAGATACAAGCACACATCCCTCTGCCACACCACTTCCATGGTGAGCTGCTCCCAAACTTATCACCCCCCTCAGTCTGAGCAGTTAGCAGGCCAGATACACAGGGTGTAGTGGAAGGTCATCTGTCCTGACATACAGCCCTAAACAGAAAGAATTGAGAATACATAATTAAAAGTTCATGGTATTAAACAAATACTTATGTTTCAGCTACCTTATTTTCTCCTGGATAATTGCTTTTACATTTGCTTGTAATTCAACATTATTGAATGAACATTTGATAAAAAGATATTTAGCCTTCCATTGCAACTATTGAGAGAAATGAGCTGGAAACAACCGAGCCGTAACTGATTCTCACTCGCTCTCCGGTAGGACACAGCAGCCCATGGGCTGAGAGAAGAATGATGTTCTGGAAGTTCTGCCTCATGAATTGTACTTACTTAGAATACACAACTGGGCACACAGATGGTTTAAATCTCCTGGACTGACAGGCTCTTCAGGTGCACAGGTTTCCCACAGGCAATTAGCTAGACCCAGTATTTGGCAGTGCCTCGTGGCTTCCTAGGCAGAGCACTCTGGTTTTGGTTCTTTCCTGAAAGACAAACTCCAAGCAGGATGTTCAATTTTTCAGCTATCTGAACATCGACTTTAAAGAGCTCTTTCTGATATGGTGCTTTAGCCTTTGCTTTCTCCCCTGTTGCTACTCTGACATGCCAACAAGACTGTATACAGAGCACCTGAAGGATGGCAGCAAACGTACAAAACAAACAAAGAGCCTCCACATTCAGGTGCATCCTGCCTGCTGGAGCTTGGCATGGCTCAGGGAAGGTTTTTAAAACACTGAAAGAGTAACTACATTTTATCTCCGCACTCTTGTTTTCCCTTTTGAGGACTGGGGAAGAACAGTGCACATATACCCAGGTTCTCCAGCCCTGTGATACAAAGTTCTGCAGCAAAAGAACTAGTAGGTTTTCAAGATTATCCAAATAGAAGAATCTATGACATAAATAAACCCTCCAGGCACAGATAAAAAAAATTGCTGATCTTTAGCATCTCCCATTTAATAACCTTAAAGCTCATTACAAATAGTAATAAGCCATGCCTCCTGATGGATAGGAATATTAATAGTATCTTTTTGGCCAGCAGTGTGATTTTCATAACGTGCCTGTTCACTCATTCATACAGTTTGTGAGTATAATTGCAACAACTGTGTGTTTTTGTTGGCCTGTTACGTGCATAAGTAGCTATTTGCATCTGCAAATATCTCATTTATGTGTATGGTCACTGTTATGTCTATGTGCATAAATTAGGCATGCAATTGCAAACATCGTCATGTTCACATATTTATAAGAAAAAACGACCATGAGCTAAGCCATATATCCTGCTATGTCAACTTTGTGGCAGAACTGGGAATACAACACAAATTGTCAGACTCCCAAGCCTGCAATTTAATCACAGAGCCTCACACTCTAGAAGAGGAATGCAAGCTGAAGGAAACAGCCCAGTAAGGATAATAGTGATCCACCTCAGACTCCCTTTTTGACTTTGTTAAATTGTTAAGGCTAAGGGATGAGCTCTGTTTCAGAGAACAGATCACCCTGACTGATGCCTTGTGAAATAATCCTGTGGGTGTAGCAAAATAGCAGAGATTCAGAACCAATTTTTGCAAAGATAGCCCAATATGCTATAATTTGTAATCAGTTAAACTGGGGGATTTTAAGTTGCTGGACACGTTCCAAACACTTCCCTTACTCAGCTACTAAGATTTTTAGATTTGTGATCCAGTCTTCTAGGAACCATAAAATGAGATAGAAATGTGATTCTGTGATCCTAACTGATATCTGTGTGAAAGAAAACAACTAATTTAATTAATTGAGCTATCCAAAATAACAGTTCTTGTTGAATCATAGGAGAGAGTGCATGGCCACAGGGCAAAAGGAAGCAAATTCAGAAAAACAGCAGGAACTTGTCTGGAAAAACTATATTGTGTTTACTGAGGAGAACTACCAGCCTCTGAACTCATATTAAATGTAATTCAAAACATCTGGGAAAAAAAAAAAGTACGAAGAGTAAATAAGCAGAAGAAAACACAACAACTCTTTTTTCTCTAGGGCATCAGGAGGCACATGTGAGAGCAGAAGGGCAATAGAATCCACAATCTTTGGAAAAGGCCTGGATCAGGAGCTATAAAAATATGTGATTCAGTTCTTGGTTCAGAAAAAGGTTTCATTTCTCTGTAACTCTTGACAAGACACAGCAGAATTGAAGCAGTGCCTTGTGACATTGAGAGCATGATATGATGGCTGGAGCTGAAGTCCAAATTTCCAACACAAAACCTTACTCCATAATCTACTTACTTCAATGCGTAGCTTTCTAAACTGAGAAGCTACCTCTTTTAATTTTGTATATGACTCATTGCTATTGTGCTCTTTACCAAGAATGTAAAAAGTTAGTTCAATATAAAACAGGTAATCACATACATCACAGTTCCAGTATCTTTACATGTAATTAGGTTAAGCTTTCTTGAAACAAAAATCCCTCAAATACGCTCAAGTGGTAAATGTCTATGGATTGTGTTCTACTCAAAGGGCAGCAAATGTAACACCTGAACCACCTGCCAAAGACCACCTCCAACCCATTTTTTTCCAGTTTAGTAGGAGATAGAATAACTAAATGATCTACTTGAGCTAAAAACAGAGGTTCTACTTCCTTGAGTGAAATATTCCTGGTGCAAAAGAAGAGCAAAAAGGAACATAACTACAGGCAACAATGGGTTATTTGAAGCAACAATGGGTTATCTGAATAGAAAGAGAAGTTCTGAAATTCTGCTTTCTTCCTTCCCAGAGTAGTTTTATATTTCCATAATCAACTGTCATTGGAAAAAGAAAGGAAATAGTCCAGAGTCTAGGGACCAGAAATCAAAATTTATTTCACCTCTCTGAAGGTGGAATAAAATGACATATCACTGGTCTAAAGGCCTTTGTCTTTTGCTGCACCAGGCAGGTTACAGAATTATGTATGTGAACTGCACTGCTGTCACTGATGGTTATGAGTACCCACTAGAACTGGATAATTTTTAATACCTGGAACAGATAGCAGGTATGTCAGCATCTGCACATCTGAACAGTGTATGTGTTTCATGTCCTCTTAACTGCCCAGGGCAATCTTGCCTGTTTTTTGCCATTGCTGTGAACTGGTGGGAACCAGCAGCCTTATTCTACTTGAAATAAATTCCAGCTGCCAAATTACTATTCCAGTTTGAATTTTGATTGTATTGCTGCCAACAAAACCTTGCTTATTCCTGTCTTTCATATATCATCTCTCTATGAAGAATCCTTTCTGACAGCAGTTAGGGATACTAACGATGACTCTTGCCCATGGACATTCCCTACATCACCTACATCAAACAAATCAGACACTCTTTTGCCTGAGTGTATGAGTAAATGGGTGACCCTATTTGAAAATATTCATTAAATGGTTTCATAATTTTTTTATATTCTTTTAAAGTCATTAACATATTGGGTCAAATTATGATCTCAATTACAGAGAGTAAATCTGAGGTAATTACGCGGACGAAGAATATGATGAAAATCTGGTGCAAAATAATTAGAACCTTTCAGTTGTTCTTGGTGAACCATCACTAGTGGAATAACATAAATCAATAAAGACCACCAAGATGTATGATATTAGAAAATTTGCTGAAATTGAAGCCTCCAGTTGCATTGTTCACAGGAAACATATCAAGTAAGGAAGACAAATGAAACCCTGAAATCCTGGTAATCAGTGTTAGACCTACTTATGATCTTCACCCTTTTGGTGGGAACACAACTAATCCACTTGATAAACTGAGCATCAATGACCTTCGTTAAAAATTCATTGAAACCTCACTAGTAAATGATAACTATTAGCCTTAAATTATGTGGACATATAATTATCCAGATTGGATTCTCTGCATTCCTATTACAGGAGCACAACCTGAGTCCCCCAGCAATCCCCCATCCTTACTCACATTAGCAAGTTTTTACTCCAAATGCAATTATAGACACAAATACATTAAACAAACTTTTCGCTGTTTAAAAAAATCAATATGCTACGAGATAGGAAACATCAGAATTAAAATTACACATAAACATATTCCCCCCCTCTACTAACACATGCATGTGAGTTTCAGCTTTGGGCTTCACTTGCGCTCCCCTATGCGTACCCTCTCCTTCAGCACAGAGGGTGGGTCGTGAACACATAAGGAAAAGCCCTTCCATTTTCTTGTCTTCTATTCAGCACTGTTTTTGATATTCTGCATTACTACAGAAATGAGGACAAAGTCCTGATTCCTGTAGCATTCGACTGCTTCTTCAACACTGATGTGTGTGCTTCTTCTGAAAACTTTCATTAATGATATGGGGCAATTTCTGTCCTACAGGAAGTTTGTATACCTGGGGAAAAAAAAAAATCTCAAAAGATGGTCAAGGCAAATGGTGGGAAGAAAGAAATACAGAAACACATAATACAATCCTTTAAAACTGTCTGCCTAATAGCTCCGTTTCAGAGGAACTGCACAATGCATCCTACACTCACACAAATGTTTCCGAGGCTTCAACACTGGACCATTTATCTGCCTTCTCAGAGAGCTTGAGGAGGCAGCCGCCAGCTTCAGGAGCTTTCTTACCTACTCTGGTGTGACCCGAAGGGATTTGCCTGTTTGTTTGTTTGTAAACAACCTGACGTGCAGCCAGGGGGGACTTGGGGTGGCTTCTTTTGGTGACAGCCTGCCTGGCAGAAAGCCAAGCTCTGGGCTCTGTACTGGACATGGCATTGGAGAGCTCAGGAGCCCTCTGTGGTCAAATTGTGAACAATATCTAACTACTCAGACACCAGCTTTAATCACATACAATCACTTTAAAAACCAGGAGCCACTGGACAAAGAGATCAAAGAATACTAATTCATTACTGGTTTCATCACCAAAATAAGCGAACTAGAATTAATTCTTGCAGCACGTGTTATCATTTTATACATGGAGGTCATAAATCCAACTCTCCTGGATACTGGCTGCAGTAGTGAAGGCTCAGCCATCCTCCCACACAGGAATCAGGTCTTGAAGGCAGGGAAAAAGCCTTTGTGTATGTATCTGGTTTAGCATTTCCCAGGGAATCTATGACAGATGACAGGATGGCACCTGATCTCCCCAGCTTTCCTTGACAATACAGTAACAACAAAATAATTCAACTTTTTAAGGCAAAACAAATAACAGAAATGTAGTTCATTTTTAACAGAAATGACTGCTGTTCTTTATTAAGGTTAAAAAAAAAATACTTTTCAGGTCAACCCTTTCTTGCCCTACCTCCTCAGCTTGTTTCACATCCAAACTAAAAATAAGCTTATTCAACTCATGAAAAAATATATCCACAATATATTTGAAGATGGTCTTTTTCATTCCTTAAAAGGGTTTAAAAGAAACATTCAAGCAACAGGCATTTCAAAAAGTCAGCCACCTGAATTTTTGAATTATTTTTCTGTCTTACAATCAATCATCAGAATTTTTTTCTAAAAGCGACCTTGTGTACTTCCATGACCTGCAAACTGTATTTTTTGCAAGGCTTCTCTGCATCTCCAAACTTGCTGGTTTGACTGAGTGATCGCTGTAATTTTTCAGCAAGTTGGTTTCCAACCAAAATGATTAAATGTTGATTACTTATAAATTGCTTAAACCAAGACCTACTATGAAAATAATCACCAGTAGTGATCAGTCCGAGTCTTTACTGCTGTTGGTCCAAACTACCATAAAGCAACCTCCAAGGTGTTTATTTATTGTATTATTGTATTAGTGGTTAAGTACAGTCTCCCCCAGCCCAACCTAGAATAATGTGTAACCAGATTTTCAGCAGACATGAACTTTAGGACATTATGGTTAAAAAGACAGGCTATGACATTTTACTTGTGTAGAAGAAAATTCAGTGCTTTGATTAGCAGTGCCACTTCATCAATATGTTTTGTATCATGCAGATATTGCTGATTCCAATAAAATTTTTCTTTTTTTTCTTTTTTTTCTTTTTTAAGTAAAAGGGATAAAAAAAAAGAATTATGCAGAATGCTTAAAGTATTGCATCAATCAATGCTACAGTTTTCTGCTCAGAGGCACACAAGACAGAAGAAACCCAACCCTCATTTTGGCTTTACACTGCACCTTTTTTGCATTTTTATATAAATCACTATCCAAAACCACTATGTCATCTTTCTGAAACAGTGTCATCATGAACCTACAAGAGAAATGCATTTTTGGTAGCAGGGAAAAAAGCTACTAAAGGCTGTAAAGAGCTCTCTGCTTCATGAGACTATCTGCCCTTCAAACCTTATACACATTGAGGATGTAATTAGAGTTCTGAGGATGGAAAGTAATAGAGCTCTAAGCAAAGGTACTGTTGGACTTGAATTTTTCCAGAAGTAGTGGGAGGCAATGTAATTTTGTTCATGTTCACCATTTTTTCATAATCCAGAGGTAGCACATTTTTCTCACCTATCATAGTAAAAGCCTACCGCTAATGTAAGGACTTTTAGTTTTAAAAAAATCATGTCTTTGGAGCACATGGCAGAATTGCTTTGTAACAAATTGTGTACTCTCCATTTTGAATTAAAAAAAAAAATTGGAGGGAAGGAGAGAACATGGACATCCTCAGTCAAAAAGAAAACTTGCCACAAAAGTCAAATTTAATTTATCAAGAATATGATTTCTCTTTACTTCCTTCAGCAAGTATGTCTGCCTATCTGCATGATACTGAGCATAGCTGCTTCTCTATATTTAACCCTGAAATGACAAGACCTGGTTCTTTTGGGAAATGGCTCCAGTTAGACATCTTTCATGCCCAAGGTATCCCAAATTGCTTTCAGAAAAACATTGCTACATCAATCATATAAATCCAGAGCCCCTTTCAGAGATGGCAGCATAAAGTCAACAACTGCTCACAACTCAGTTCAAAGTGCAGAAAGGTTTATAGAGGTTGCTACAACACAGAAGGGGTATGCTATAAAAGTTATGATTTCAAACTGCTTGGACGTGTTACCTGGAGTGCTCATGTATGGAACTGTGAATTGAACTATCACCTTAAAATTTAAATCTTTGGGGGATTGTTTGTTTATGTTTTCTTATTCTTATGCTGCTTTTAACAAACCACCTTCTTTCCAAGCCTCCAGTTCAACAGTTTTTCTAAACAAGTCATCAACATCAGATCATTTCAAATAATTTTGCAGAGGGAAAGTGCAGATTCAGAATGGGATGACAAATGACAAAGATCCACCACCAATGCCGCTGCCTTAGTGTTCAACATGACCAAAATGGTCAAGGTTTATCAACACACAATTCTTAGGCTATGCAAGAACAGATTCCTGGGCTCTGTGTGGTTTTTTTATTTTAATGCTATTTGCACACAGAAAACATATTGCAGGGAAAAATAATTAGATGAAGTGCCCTTTTTTTAAGAAGAAAAATTACAGGAGTGCAATAGTAACACACATATCTACTGTTTGCAGTAATGCTATTTATGCTACTTTATGCACATTAAGCGAAATGCCCCGTAAGCCCCAGCACGTTACTTTTTATTTTCTTTCAGCAGTTTTACTCAAATAGGTGACAGACGTATAAACAACTAAATGCATCTGAAAATTCCAAGTGTTCTGAAAATACCTTTTGATAACATAAAAAATAACAAACACATTCTTAAGCAGAAAGACCTAGTTTAAAACAATTAGATGAGATAAGGGCTATTTGTTCAGGGGTTTATACTACTCAGAATTAATACTCTATATAAATATGGGGATGATCCCTCATCTCTCAGCAGCAAACCAAGGAGGGAATCAGGACACTTGTTCCATTGATTTCTCATTTACTTTTTGAGAGAGGCAGGGAAAAACCAACACTTTTAGCAGCAAGTAGCTTTCTTGGAAAAAAGTTGAGATGGGTGAAAAATCAGATCTACAAAGCACTTAGGTAAGTTTTATGCCTAAAACAACAAATCTGGGCACCTAATGATGACAGATCCTCATAGAAACCCTGCTAATTTCTAGTCTTTTTTTATCAACCAGTAAGCTAATAAAGACCATAGGACTCAGTATACAGAAATTACCTCAACACCCAAAGAGATAATATTGGCAAGATAGTCAAGAACATGTTCACAAAAAAAAAAAAAAAAACCAAACAACCAAACAAAATAAACAAACAAAAAACAAAACCAACAAAAAAACCACATTTCTCTGAAGATGAGGAAATATTTCTCTTTTTTTTTTTTTTTTTTTTTGTGTAAGTGAAGAGGAAAAAAATCTGTTTAAACCATCCTAACCTCGTGTTCTGTTTCCCCAAATGCAGGAAGATACCATTCCTCCTGGTGAGCCTAGGATACAGGTGAGCCTAGGATACAGCCAGTCTTTATCCATCCTGAGGAAGCTATACTGCTGTGCAAGACAGGAACACATCACTTGTAGGGCTAGATATCAAGAGCGGGAGATGCATCAGCCTCCAGATTTAGATCCCTTCCTTGAAAATAAGGATGAAACCTCAAGTTTCCTCAGGCAGACATTGTCCAGACTTCTCTTCTTTCTGAATTAAATTTCTAACTATGAATCATTTTTTACAAAAAAAAAAAAAAAAAAAAAAAGGGGCCAAATCACTGCCAAAGGGTATGAAATTTGTGTTATTTGCTCATAAAAGGCAGCAAAAATTCTGTAAAACATTCCCACTTTTTTCAAAACCCGAGAAACCTTATTTTCCTTTTTAATTCCAGCCCAAGTAAATTGACAAACTTATGAAAGTCTCCATTTTTGTTCCAAGTAGCAAGGAGAGCAGGGCAGCTTCTGAACTTGTGTATTAGGTATACTCATGTATGTACCCATTATCACAATAACATACAGTGACCTGCAAAGAACAAGAAGAAAGTTAATTGGCATACACATAACTGCATCTTCACACTTCAAATGTAAATACACAACCTAGTAACATATTGCAGTGTTGCAGAAATCAGTTTTGTCCTATTCTGCTAGAATTCATACAATTTACTCTGATCTCTGTGAACTTTCAAAATACACAATGGATATATAATAGCTTTGCTTTTTTAACTACTTTTACCTTGCACTGAGTTTCATTTTCCTTATACATATAAATGCTTCTTTTTTTTTTTTAATTTCATCATCTTTATAATATAGTCCTGTTTACCTTTTCTCACTGGAAGGGTTAAACTTGTTGCTCTTACCTAAGACCACAGTGTACAGTGTTTACGAGAGCTACTTTCTGCTCTGAAACTAAGGCTGAGAAAATTACTTCTATTCAACGCTTCTGCTTTAAAAAAGGATAATGATTTCATCTGGTTAGAGCTGTCTGTACCTACTTAGTTTATTGCAGGGAAGAAACTGCCTGTTCGCGCATGATAAGATAATTTGTCGCCTTGGAAATTAAATTATCCATTCCAGTTTACCTTGAGGAGGAATACTATATAATACCTATTTGTTCCATTATACCCTTTAAATCTGAAATACGCTTTACTCTACAAATATGTTCCATGTAATCAGAGACATTAAGACAAGTTAAAATAGCCCCTGACTGCAACTTAATTAGCCTCCAAAGTTGTCAATTGTGTAGGACTTGAATCCAGTGGAACTAAAAGGATATTGAATAAATAATTTCTTTTAAAGAATAAAACTAAGCCTGCAATACATTTTTAAGATTACTTTTTATTTATTTTTTTTTTTCATTTTTAATACTTGCAGGGAAATTAACCACAGAAAGCCGTACCGGGTACACATCTTCACTCTACCAAACCAGAATAGCATTTCTTGGCATCATTACAAGATGAAACAACAGGTAGGATCAAACCTTATTTTTCACCTAATACTTTAAATTATATAAAGGATTAAGGATATGTGCCTAATTTGTTTTTTCCTGTTTCTGCCAGTGAGTACTCAAATACATAAATACAGTTGGTTTTTCAGAGATACTGGTTTGTAAAATTCTCATTTCTCAAACAGTTTTTAAAGTCCAAGCTGAGTGAAGGGGTTTTAATATTTAAAACCTGCTATCACAAACCCACAGCAATTAGGAATGGCCATAGTTCTAGGCCAAGGAGAACACATCAGAAATGCTGGGTAGGGCATGGTAGGACACAGCTCTCAAGGCACTTGTTTGACAATAGGCACTGAAAACAGCTTCTGAATCCTCTATAAAGCTCATCTATGGAACTGCATAATCCAAGCGACTCATTAACTTCTTACATACAGAAATTAAAAAAAAAAAAAAAAAGAGTAAGAAAATTAGATTTTTCCATAGCATATTTTTTCAAGCCTTTGAGTGGTGATGAAGAGAAGCTGGTCTTGTGATGATGATAATGGATTACGAAACAAAGCTTTGCGCTGTTGGCTCTGACACAGGCTCTGAGCATGACCTTGAATGAATTGTATAATCCCCCTGCTCCTGTTTCTCCTCCTGTGAAACAAGGAAGATAATTTTTTACCTACAGTGAGAAACTGTTCAGGGGATTAATTAGATATTTATTGGGTGCTTTACATGTGAAATACATGAAATCATCCGCTTTATTTGAGGCTAAGATATACTTATTTTTAATTGAGTTCTAGAGATAGGTGCTTTCCAGTGAAATAGTTTTTTCTTTCCCCAAAATACTGGTTTGACACAAATGAGGCTTTTCATGGAACCACAGTGGCTGAAAACGTTTTAGTGAGGGAGACTGTTCAGGTTTCTGAGATTTCTTCACCCATCCTAAAACAAATGGGAAATGTAACTCAGTTTTCGCACTGACATGGATGGTTACTAAGCCCATATTACAGCTAAGAAAAAGTATATAATGGCCTTGACCATGACACTGACACGGAAACATCATGACCTTCCCTCACCTTATTTGCAGTCTTGCTGTCTCAGTCTCACTCAGACATTAACAACTGCTACATCAAGTATATTTTATAATAGTATTTTTCCTTTTGTCTCATCTTGCTAGTGCATACTGCATCACGGAAAAGTTGGAAAGACTTCACAAAGTTCAGTGGTGGGAAATAACGAATTTAGGTGGAATGGAGGCTGGAAAGAGGATTTGATGGAGCAAGGAAAGAAAACTCTCCTCCATTTCTACATCCAATTATTAGTAAATTAATTATATATTAAGTAGAGGAGCATTTACTGAGAGAAAATTCTGCATGTGAATAAAACTAGCTTACACATTAGTCATTAAAATGGCAAAGCGTCTCCATTAAGCTTCAAAAGAGCACTTAAGCAAGCAGGATCCAAGCAACAAAATTACAAGAAATCTGAATGATTTCATCATCAAATGAACTTAACTCATTTCCTTCTGGATGCCATAGTGGGTGCTCTCAGGAAACAAGGACAATAAATTACTTGATCGAAAAGCAGCAATAAAATGAGTAAAATCATCTTTTGACGTAGAAACTCTTGGCCTGATGCATTTTGTACTTACCATCTGCTGCATACCAGTGAGCAGTAACATTGCTCGAAGAGTTTCTCCCAATTTTCACTGGATCACTACGAAAGATGAATATTAAAGTCTCACAAAAAACGCTACAAAACATTTTTGTTTGCCTTTTTTTTTTTTTTAATGTACATTAGCACAATTGATTTTAGGGTCATTCTCTTAAATAATGTAGTCTCTAAAGGCAATATTATGAACTCTTTGTTCAGCTGCATTTTTCTTCTTTAAACTGGGAAATGCTGCTTTCCCTTGTCTTTTCTGCTAATCCTCCAAAATTCATGGCATAGCCATTCCAAAACCATCATCCATGGACTTGGAATTGTTTTTTTTTTAAAAAAAAAAAAATCACAAAAAAACCCCCAGAAACTATAAAAAGTAGGACTAATTTTTTTGTAATTTTAATTCCACAAAAAGATGCACAGACAAAATACAGTTGAATTTCAATCCCAAGTTGTGGTTTTAGCTGTCTGTACTGCTCAGATGCAATAGTTTGAAGTTCATTATTTTTTGTTCTGAAACCACCCTGCTGTTCTCACCAAAGGAAAAGCAGGCCAGAACCAAGCTATTTAATTTGTTGTAAAGGTAGGTGATGCTTAAGCATGCTACCAATCATTTTCTAACTATTTGCCATTTTCCATCAAGGATAGATTGACAATAAAATTTCAAAACATGGAGAAAATGATAATTCATGGAAAGTGGCTGTGAGTAGATGTATTACAGTTAATTTTAGTAACGGGAAAGGCTAATAAGGAACAGATCATAAAATATTAAAATAAGAATATATCTTTGTTACGTCTGAACAGTACTCAAATCTGTATCTGAATGAATTGAATAGAAACAAAGCAAACCAGTAGACTTGGGTGTTAAAAAAGGTCACCGATGAGATCTGAAATGATGGAAGCAAACAAAGCAGCTCACCAGCACATGCAATTTCTATTTTCCTGGGTGGTTCAGAGCTTGAACCAGAAGTTTGCACTTCTGATTTCATCAAAACGACACATGTGTGCATATTGCAGACCACTAAATTTTGCATGATTAACTAGTAGAATAAAAGTTGTATTGTTCACATTACTTTTAACTTTCAATAATAGCATAAAATATAAATAACTCTCTCTCCTGCAATGTCTCTCATTCAGTATTTCACACAGGCTGTTATACTCAGAAATATTACTTTTATTTTAACTACTGTTCTTGGGCTGAAGCATTTCTAACCTTAAGAAATTTCAGTGTCCCATCTGGAGCAAAGTGGGATGAGAATATGACAACTTTTGGGGAATTCTAAGAGAAAATATCATAACTAGGGGCTCTGCTCATCAGAAATCAGCTTCCCTAGGTGCAGCAAATTCACAAATTTCAACAGTTTGGTTCCCAGAGAAACAAAGCTTATGGTTTGAAATACGCTCATTACCAAATATATCTAAAAACTTGAGAGCAGCTGCCTCATGTCAAGGTAAGCATCAGTGACTGCCACGTTTCATCTCACACATAAGGAAAACCAGCCTTTACTGTGAAGAAGGGAGCTCCCCGATGACTTAAAGAATTTCCCAGTAAACAGTGCTGTGTTTTAATTAAGACAAAAAATTAGTATCAGTGATGCACTACCTGGGATGGTAAAACAGCCTTTTTCCTGTCTTTAATGAAAATCAGTTAGCTAGCTGCAGTGCTAATGAAATTTTCACTGTTTATCTACTGGGTTTAAGAGACTTCCTAATAGGTGGCTCAGTAACCAGTGCTATTAAAGGAAGTATGCAGAACCTTAATTTGAAGCACTAATTAGTCCTAAAATAGTGAAGATCGCATTGCAGGAATAGGGACTCAGTGTGTAATGGCCTTGTCCATAAGAATCAAGAAGGGACATATCCTCTTGCCTGCAGAACCAAGATCAAAGCCAGATTATGCTCAGTTAGTAAGGTGTTTGCTTCCACCGTTATCATAAGACCCCCAGAATAAAGCAGGTAACATGGGAAAAGATATTTTGACTTAAAAGCCAGTGCTCTGGGAGAGAGCATTCATGAAGATTAAGGGGTAAATTAGACATGGCTTCTAATCTTGTGAGTAAAGTAATCAAGAGAGCACTAAGGGAACATTTGCCTTATCAAATTCAGTAATTTTGATATTCTGATTATTTATTTAATCCATTGGACTACGTGGTTTTGATTACTTCATGGAATCCCTTTTAGAGTGAAGATACCTTGTTCTACGGAATCCTGCATAAGATTATATTCTGCAATCAGAGAAATAAAATAGCTGTGAAAAACACAGTCCAGCCCTAAGTTGCTAAAACATTATGAATTCACTTATAATACATATATCTATAGAGTATGTCTTCAGTAAGACAACATTCCTAGGAAGTTAAAGTATAAATTATACCATATTTTTATAAATCTGTTTCATACTAACCTTTGCCTTCAAATCACTTGATTTTCTTGATCAACAAGTCATAAAAATAACTGAGTCCGTAGATTTAGTTAGAGGAAAATTTTGTGTAACTTGGAATAAAATCTGTTTTGTTAAAGTAAGGAGTATTTGTTGGGGAGGATTTCCTGTTATTATTGTTGGGTTTACATAACGATTGTGGGTGGCATGTGTATCACTTCCTTCTCAGATGGAAGTCTGAAACCTTTGAAGCTTTTACACATGACCAGAATTACCAAAACGGCTCCTTTTCATCAGGACATTTTGACAAGCATCAAAACATCATGACATTAGGAGATGATAAGGAACAATGCACCTGTTAATTAGGAACCCAAGAGACACAGAATAGTAAAATCAAAAACAATTCTAGAATATTACTTTCCAGTTTTTACCAACTGACCTTACAGTTTTCTCATTTCTCATTTGATATCCATCCCAACCATTTATTTGGGGTATGCATTCTTGTTATATCCATGTCTATTTTTGCTTCAATTAGATTATAAATAGGTATATATAAATATATAGATAGATATAGATATATAGATTAGCTATAGATAGATATAGATATAGTTATAGATATAGATGATATAGATAGATATAGATATAGATATAGATTAGATATAGATAGATATAGATGATATAGACATATGTGTGTGTATGTTGGCTCTGGGCATATAAAATAATAAAATACATTTTTGAACATTCCAGACAAGTCCAGACAAGTTTTGAATGTTCCAGACAGCACAAGTATTTTCCAACATCCCCTTTTGAAACTAAGCATTAAAAGTGTTCTTGGGAAATATTAGACACCCTTCTGACCACCTGCCTCCCCACAGCTGGCCTCTGATGCTGCAGGGTAAAATTCAAGAACCTTCACAGTGTACAGTTAAAAGGTCTGCTGCCTATAAAAAAATAATATTCCTAGCTCCTATCATTGTCTTTTGCCCTGAAGCATGAGAAGTTATATCATTCTAGATCCCTGATTACTTTTAAAACCCTAGTAACTCTGACTGTTGTTATAATCTATACAAACATCCATTTCCTTTTCTAATCCGACTGAGCTCTTGACTCCAGTAATATATTGTGGCAATGACTTTTGTTAGCTTATTGTTGACAGAAAAAATAATTCCTTCTGTCGATTTCAGATTTGCTGTCTCTCAATTTACTGAATACTGCTTTGCTCCAATATTATGTCAGAAGTTAAGTAGAAAGCCTGCACTAGGCTTCTCTATAAATTCATTTTTATGCACCGTCTTTTTCACTTGGTTATTTTTCATGTCCCATCTTGTTCATCTCTATTCTGAAGTAAACTGCTGCTGTCTTTTCAATCTTATTTCAGTGGTAGTTTTTCCACTTCTATAAGCATTCTTATTGCCAATCTCTGCACCTCTTCTATTTTCCCTATACTCTTTTTGGAAATAAAATAAACAGAGCTGAAAGCTGTGTTTCAGAGGCAGCCTAGGTTACAAATAGCATTATAATACCATCAATATCAATTCATTAAAAATCCTAATCCTAGATTTCTTTTCTTTGTTAACCATTACCCTGTTGACTGATGAGAAGGGTTTGCAGTTGTTTGAGTTTCTGATTGGGAAACCACAGCCACAGTACATTTGATTCCAGATGTTGTGCATTAGCATCCATAGAATATGTTTCCTAATGCCTGCTGAACTCACAGAATACAGTGGATGTATTTTTTTTTCCCTCTTCATACATTATAGCCTGAGAGCAACTGCACACACTGAGCATGGAACAACTGTGTTTCCCATTCTCTCTTGGAAGCCTGTGATGCCTGAGGCACTTTTCAAGCAATATCCTTTTATTTGAAATAAAGAAAGCCGATTGATCTCCTGGAGTAAAATCAGGTCTCCAGACAGCATCCAAGCCCCTCTTTTGACAGTGGGCAGTAAAATGTACTGGTATTGACCACTTTCACATGATAACTCACAGCTGTTGTCGCCTTCTTTTTGTACAGCAGTAGTTCAGACTGAATGTTGCAAATGTCATGGAAATTGTGCCTGAAGCACAACCTCTCACCAGAGAACTGCACATTGTTATTAGATCTTAGAGAAGACCTTCCACTTGTTTCTGTGTTCATGAGTTCAGGTTTTCCTTCATAAACCAGCCATGCTACATTGCTTTCCAGATTCGGGAAGACAAGTTTCCATTAAGGTCCTTTGCCTTAACACCTGGATGAGATTTCTGCACCTTCTTCGGTATAATTTGTTATTAAGGGCAAACATCTTACTTGAAGAATCAAGTAGAATATTTACCCAACCCTCAGAACTAAAAATATTCGAGACCTGTTATGTGTCAGTGGCAGACTGCTTTAAAACAGGATTAATCATTTAATCAAAGGGATTTAGAAAATAAAGCAAGGTTTATTAGAGTTTATTTTACTACAACAATTCAATAGTCACCCTGGGATCATTAATTCTGAAAAAAAACCCCCACACCTAGGTTGCCAGTCCAAAACTTCTCTTTAAACTTCTTGCTGTTGTATTACACCATTTCATGCATTTCTTTACAACGAATTGCAGATTCCATCAGAGCAATTCTGGGCGGAACTTGGTGCTGCATGTCAGAATCCTGCACAGAGATAGGGCGATGCAGGGGATTAAAAGACATTGCTTCGTGGAAGCCCATTATTCATTCTCTGAATTTCTGCCTGTGATGTAAGAAGGAAAAACCAACCCTGTCTGGTCTGACTTGTGAGAGCTGAAGCAGGAGTAAAAGGAGTCTGTGACCAAGTAGGAAAGACTATGATGAGTAATAGATTTGTCATGGAGGGGAAGGAAAAAGTTCCTGTAAGGTTGAAATTATTTGTACTGTTAGGTGAGTGGAAAATTCTGTATACTTCTGTTATAAAAGAGAGAAAGAGGAGCAAGAATTATTTTTCCCCAACATTCTCTGGAAACTTTTTGAACTGCAGACATAAAACTCTACACTGAAATCAACTTTGAAGCCCCTCTGGTTTCTCTCACATGTGAAAGTTCAAAGGTCCAAGTCCCTGCAGGGTCAGCCTCAACAGAGGAAAGCAGGAGACATATTTGACTTCCATCAGCTCCTCATATAATCCAGGTGACACAGTAAATGTCCTGAGATTGCAACTCTCCTTTGATCCAGCTGAGGGGCAGCACAATCCAGGCACGGGAGTGGCAGTTAATTCCCTAATAATTTTTTTGGCCTAGACCAGGCTTGTCTATACACAGCTCCAAAGGAGACGATTCCTATTCTATTACCCTAAATACAACATAACTTAAAAGGAAAGAAAATAATTGCAGCCTATCAGTTTTTTGAATGGAAATCAAAAATCTAAATTATAATCTACATGTCAGCTTTGCATTAGGAAATTAACATTACCCAAGCACTTCACACTGGATTCTGCCAACAAGCTAGAGCAATGTTAGTTATTGTGTGGCACTACAGTATTTTAATTCAGTTTTGAAAAAAAAAAATTAACTTCCACTTCTGTTTCATCTACAGCCAACAGTAAAACTCTTTGTTAGGAAAAATATTTCCTTCAATATAAAAATTATATAGAACTGTTGCCATTCAGGGATTTTTTTGATTTGGTAAGATTGTCAATGCCATAAGAATCCTATTTTATTCCACAACAGACTATGGAAACTCTTTGACTTTATAACTAGAAAAAGATTAAATTTGGCTGTGCTTTACTGCTTTCTATTTTTTCCTTTTCCTTCCAGAAACAGAAAGCCTATAATATTATAATTGCTATTTTTCATGATAGACAGTTTTTACATAAAAGCCCTCAAGAAAGTACAAAAAATCTTTATCTCCTTTTCCTACTGAAAATTACTGAGTAATTTTCACCCAAGTCTGGGATTCTGAATATTTACGGCCCTGCAGCTTGCCTGTCAGAAGTTTGAGCCACCTGCCATGGACCACAATGGAAGTCCAGCCTATCACAGTGAATACTAATTCTTTTACACAGAGTTTCGTGATGTTCTTCATGTGATATTAGAGGAACACCAAGCTGGTTCTTACTAGTCAGTCACACACACATTAAAGTCACTTTTTAGCCCAGGGCTTATGGCAGAAAATTTGCCCCTTTCCTTTCTGGCTATTTCACTTCAGTTGGGAGTTAGTTTCTTTTATTTCCCCCCTTGTCTTTCACTTTTTCTTATTTCTGAGAAGATGGCTTATTCTAACCCAATTCTTTCCACTGTAAAGCATTTAACAAGAGATAAACTGCTACTGAGGTGTTGCTAAATCTGTAAAAGCTTCAGTATGCTGCTTAACAAAGTAGAAATTTCTTAGTGCTACCCTGTGCTCAAACAAAAGCTCTGTGTCAAGGTAAATGATAGGAAACCCTATAAAGAAGACACACTTAGGGTACTTCTCTACTCCTTTGTATTTTATGCATCTGACACTTCACTTCATTATTAACAAATCTAGAAAAACTTTTGGTGATACCAATTTTCATGTTAATATGTGAAAATACATATTTGAGTAACAAATACACCTATGTATCAACTTCACATTCATTCTACTGCACGTTATATATGACTACAGAGATTTTTTTTCCACTCTGCTTTTTCTTCATGTTTATATAGAGGATCTGATTATATTTTGTATTAGAAAATATGAGACTGATTCTTCAATGCCTTGCACCTTCTGTAGCCATTATAGTTGTGCAAAGTGAATGCAGATCACAGATCTTGCTTTACAGTCTAGGATCAGATTTTCCAGAATTGTAGTAATTTTTAAATACTAGTATATTTTTATATATTTATATAAAGAAGTCTCCACAGATAAAGCAAATCTTTGTATGTTAGTAGGCAGAGGAGTATTTAAAACCAGTGACAAAGGTCTGTATCTCTCAAAATATAACAATAGATACAATTCACTATGTGAACACAATTAAACAAAAGTGAAACTTCACACAAAAAATTGAAACAAATAAACATACACATTTGATAGCTATTTTGCAAAAATCACAACTCTTAAAAATGGTTTCCACCACACGTAAATGATATATTAATATTGAATTAAATGATTTTCCCTGGTTTTACATCCTTGGTTTTCGGCATTCTTACCAAAGGAAGTGCAAGACTGCGCAAGTGAGGATGCAGTCTGAATTATATTCCTGGAATTATGTTCACTGGAATCAGATAGACTGGTAGTTCTTCAGAAAAACTTCAAAATATTTGGTTTACTGCTGAAGAGATATCTTCTGTGGTAAGAGGGAAGAGGTGAATAATTTAGCTGAGTGATCGGCAAGGGACAGGAACAGTTCCTTCAGTGATTAGTAGTTGTTTCCTGTCTAGGACAGAAAAATAATTCACTGCTGTGGATTGCCAGCCTCAGCCTTGTCATGGTCCACATCACACTGTCTAAATTAAATAGATTATTCTAGAATAATGTGACAGCATCATAAAACAAAGGAGAGATGACCAAATTTCTAATATGTGTTATCCTTGTGGGCTGGAATTTTCAAGCCCATCTCTAGAAGACACAAGCCATTTTACAGGTAACATGCTAACATAAAGGGCTGAGCCAGTGCTTAAATATATATTTCTGACTCTGCTATGGACCTGCATAGAGACTATATCTTTGGTTTTCCAAACTTTAAAATTATCATAAAATGACTTAAGTGCCTCACTTGAGATGTGCTCCAAGACCAGTTCAGTAAAATCCAGGTAGTAATATCATTACCTGCAATGCAGGTAGTGAAACCATACAAGCAATAAAAATACACCATAAACATGTACCACTGAGCTGTCAAATACCTAAAGTATAAAAATCTGTTGTCATTTTAAATGTCCTGAAGTGTCTTCTATGGTTACAGCTTCATCTCCAAAAATCTGAGGCCCTATTTTGTACCATGCAGAAGTCACATGTACTGTGGGGAATTTGAAAAGGCACCACATGCTTATGTTTAACTGCCTCCATCACATCTTATGCAGCCACAATGACACTTCATTAAAATTAATTTTAACAAGAAGTCCCTATTCATAATTCTTTTTCTAATAGGTCAAGTCTTTCTTAAATGGGAAATATTTACCTAAGTGGAACTGCAATGCATTAAGACAAACTCTTATCTTTTCAGTTCATGTCTGTAACTTTCATGGTGTTAGTGGGACCAATCTCTCTGCAGACAGTGCATGCAGAATAGACAGCCCCTCCCCCCCCACTAAGGAAGTGTGTCAAAAGTATGTATCAGCCATCAAAGAGGCATCAGACTCCCTTTTGTGTCTTCCAGTACCTAAAGGAGCTACAAGAGAACTGCAGAGAGACTTTTACAAGGGCATATAGTGATAGGACAGGGAGGAATGGCTTTGAACTGAAAGAGGAGACGTTTAGGTTAAATATCAGGAAGAAATTCTTCACTCTGAGACTGGCAAGGCACCACAACAGTATACCCAGAAAAGCTGTGGATGCCCTATCCCTGGAAGTTTTCAAGGCCAGGTTGTATGGGGCTTTGAGCAACCTGGTCTGTTGGGAGGTGTCCCTGGCTATGGCAGAAAAGCTGATACAAGGTGATCTGTAAGGTCCCTTCCAACCCAAACCATTCTCTGATAAGTGGCAATCACATAATATGTTTTGATTATATGCCCCTCTACCTTTACAAGGTATTAATAGTCCAGCAAATGCAACCTGGTCAGAAAATAACCCCTGACAGAGATGCTGCTGTTGCAGTACCTGTCACTGCAGGTATGAAAACTTCATTGTCAATATTTGGTTCTTTTGCTGTAGTTTAACTGAATTCTAAACCAGGAAAACAAAAGAGGCCTGTCTGTCCTAAAGCACATGCACTGATGAAGTAGCCTGGAGAGACAAACAAATATCCACACAGTCAAAATGGTACAAGAGTGTGTCTGTCTACATATCTTTTAGGGATGATAATAGATTTTGCAGTTTGATCATCTAGAAACTTAGTCAAGAAGATTACACTTAGATTTTCATTTTGTTTGTAATGTAGTAATTATTCACAGACAGTGAAAAACTCCACATTAATATAACCTTGACTTGATGGCTTTTATAAAGTACCATAAGAAAAAGAAAAAATCCCTACTATCTACATCTCATTATTTTCTCACAAAGGCAATTAAGAGGAAGCTTTTTGGAGTTAATTTTGCTTCTCTTCATTAAAGCACATTTAAATATTCAGAACCAAATACTGTATTTCTTCAGTCCTGTTTTTCCTGTGATATTTACCACCAATGGAACTTTTGTATATATAATCCAGAAGACTGTAAAATCACATAGTTGTTTTATGAGTCAGAGCAGTAAGACAGTGGTAAAACTCCATCTGGCAAGCAAGCAAAAGTTCATTTTTGTGTTTCTGTTAACATTAAATGTTATTCAAGATTCCCATTACACTTGTCATCCTAGTGCAAGGTTAATTAGAATTAATAAATGCTGTACTGATCCAAAAGGAAGAAAGGGCAAAGAGAGAAAAACATACTAATTATTACTCATCCAAAATAAAGCAATTTGACATAGGACACACTGTGCAGATGGACCCATCTTGAGGTGGCGATGGAAAAAATCTGTTAGAAAACTTACTATTTGCTTTTGGTTTTGTTTTTAAAAGGCATAATCATGGCTCAGTGGCCAATTTTAAGGAAAAAATCATGCATAATGGCTTCAGTACAGGACACAGGAGCCTTTAATCCATTATTGACCTGCCTGTCACCTTTTAACTAGTAAATTCATTTTTATGCTTCTCAATTTACTTGTCTGGGGAACAAAAATAAAGACTTTTATCTACAATGTCAGACCTCCTAAAGTCTCTGGAAATTCCATGAGAACTAGATGTTACTCCTATTCCTGCCCAGCAAAGCACCACAAGAAAACTAGTAATAATTGGAAAAAAAAAAAAAAAAAAAGCTAAGAGCAAGCAGCATTACTTTAGGATAACTCAAATAAAATTTGCTGGTTTGAAGGGGGTTTGTTGTTACACTTTGAGGACGAGTGTGTTTTTGGTTGGTTGGGGTTTTTTAGTGTTTGGTGTCCTATTAAGAAGGAATATCAGTCGTATTCCTTATGAGCACTTAGCATATTCAAAATATTCTAGCCATTTTACTACAAGGTTGTCCAAGAACACTTGAGTATCCAAGTAAATACTCAAAAAGTGTTTTACTTGTAGAAAACAATGAGAGAACAGATATTAAAGGAGTTTTCTTCAAAACCATAAAGAAGTACCTTACAAAGCCAAAAGAATGGACTTCCTTCACTGCTCACCTTCTTACCTTAAGGTAGTGTTTTACTATTCCACTTTTAGACTTTATCTTTTCTATATTCAACTTTTTTTTTGCCTTCAGAACACAAGGAACTTCATCTTTTGTTGTGCTGTCTCATTGGCACACTTAAAAATTTCTACCTGCTCTCTGAAGGATCAAAATTTAAATAAATAGATTTGGAAAAAGTCAAATACAAAATGAACTCTTATGCTTTTCCTGGATACATACACATGTATAATGATAAGAAATATGGAAGCTTAATGTTTCTGAAGATAAAACTGCTTTTCCTAACTGGCCTTATATAATTTTCCCTTTCCCTTTGCCATGATATCTTATGCATGACTCTCTTGAAAAGTTAACTGAAAAATTGAGGAGTGAGTGAATTAAATACTCCCTAATCCTGCTCTATTCCAGGAAAAGTAAAAGAGCAAAGAGTCATCATGCTATTTCTTAAATATCACTGAAGACCAGTAGAAACAGTCTTCCTTGCTCTATCAATACATTACACTATTAATCTCCTGATTTTTTTGTTCTCAAAATTAACACCTGTAAGAGCCACTGACAACACAAATTTATTAAGCCCCTCTGAATAACACAATTACCATAGGTGGACAGCCATATTTGATATCACTTACCTATGGGAGAGCTCTGCATGCTCTTTCTTTGCAAATTCCTGATTTAGAGCTATGACACATCAATAATATTCATATGCCATTAAATATCTTTCCTTTGTTTTTTTTTTCTTCTTTTTCAGAAAAAAAAATGTACTTGATGCTATCTGCCTTGCCTCATAACAGTCAGTGAATGACAAAGATACATTTACACTTTAAGTAATGGTTTGAGATAGTCAGCAAGCTGTGGAATTCTGACAGTTTGTGCCTCTGTGACCCTCTTAGGGGAACGTATTTCAACTTTCATAAGTAACTTGAAGTAGAATTTGTTTTATTTATTAGTGCTTGTGAGCTTGTATTTTAGGACAAACAACAGAAAGAAATAAGAAAAGACTGTCATGGTAAGATGCAATTTATGTTCTAATTTGCGATGCTTGCAGTACTCTAAATCACATGCACAAAGATCTGGCATTTCATGAAGCATCTTTTTCTTTTCCTCCCAAGCAATTGGAAAACCAAACATACGGGAAGATTTCAAAAACCATAGGAGGTTCTAACAGTCTCTAGTCTTAATCAGCTGCTCAACCTCCTACAGAATGCACACCAGAGTGAGATGCCTCAGATTACAAGTCACATAGCATTTTACCTTTGCATAAAATATTACTTAGTAATAATTTCTGTCTATTAGTCATAGAAAAAGAACATATCTTAGTATAAAGCCTCTCCTTGGAGGCACCACACACTTCCCCTTTCTATCACATCAAACTTCAGGAACTTAGTCTTCTGAGTCAAGTCTATTTGCAGCCAGTCCTTTCCCTGCTCTACCCTTCCCACACACAGGATTATCTCACACTCACGGATGAGATCACATTAACTTGCCTCATCTCCACAATGCCAGCCTCCCATATCAACTGTTTAAATTTTCTCACATAAATATTTATGCTGACTCCTGTGTTAAACTGGCATGGACAGAATTTCCCTGTAAGCACCTTCAAAAATAATTTAACCCCTTTCTTTTTCTGGGATGACTGCCATTGACTTTGCAACTTCATTTGCTGACAAGCAGTGCCAATTCCTTTTTCTTTTTTTCCTCTAATTATTATATTTTGTTTTACAGCAGGACCATCTGCCCTCCAGGATGGAAATTGTCTTTTTGTTCAGTATTTTGTCCAGCAGGTAGGTAGCTATTAGGATCATGAATAAGAAATTATTTCTTAAAGTCTGCTGAGGGAAACAAAGATGTGTAAGATGTCAGATTGGAGAGAAACTTGTACCGAGCTGAAATGTGTGTGAATCATGTCTGGAATCATAACGTCACTATTTCTGGTTTTTATTCTCTAACTACAAAACATGCAAGTTAGCTTCAAATTGTATTTAATCTTTTATATAGCAAACACATCTATTTTTCTTTGCAATAAAACATATTTTCAAGTTTTGGGATTTTTATTCCTTTCCACATATTGAAATGAACTGTTATCTAAGCACTTGCTATTTACCGCATCATGCAGAGAAGCTACCAGATGCATGGAGTTTAATTAAATATCATGCAGCAGCCAAAAACTTGGGCTTTTTGGAATTTTGGTAACAAGCTATGAAGCAATTTACTTCAGGTAATTTGAAGATACTTGGCTCCAGACTTCTGTCTAAAAGCCACATGGCTGACGTGAAATGAGCTAATCAGTGACTGGAGCCCACTGGCTAGAGTCCCTGTACCAGCCCCTGTGTGTGCTGCCTCAGGATATAGAAGAGATGTGAGCAGGAACCAGGCACATTTTAAGCTCTTTCCAGCTGGGTAGAAAAGAGCCAATCAAATTGCTGGAGGTCCTGAGGGATTCAGCTCAGACCAAGGTCTCCTTCCAAATTTGGAAGTCCTTATCTTCTGAGGTCAGAGATCAGAGGCTGTCTAATTTCAAAGAAGAGAGAGCAGCAACCACTTTTCCCAGGGTGCTGACCTTATTTCAAGGAACAGACATGGATGGAATATTTGTCAATAGCCTACACATTATTCTACATAAAACTGTATAGAGCACAATAATGGTGACTGAATTTTGCTGGATTGCAAGAAGTTGCAACAGTCAAAGACATAGCAAAGATGAAAATAGTTCAGATAATCCCTATTAAACTCATTTTATTTGGGTCTCTGTCATAGAACTTCAATAACAAATGTCTTTTAATAATACATTTAAATATTCACCTTATTCTAGGATTTCAGTCTCTTCTGACTGGATTATTTTGACATCTCTCCTTCAGTGACAGGTAAACTTTGTCAGCTGCCTGAAGTCAGAGATATGAGAGAATATGGTGTCTGAAACCCTTATAAAGATGTTGTGTAGTCAGCCAAGACCGGTTCAAATGAAAACTCCCAATTCGTGTCCCTATCATGCTGCAAAACACATATAAACTGTATGGATTGGTGGGTCTTGTAAAGCTTCTGTGCTGCAGTACAATTGCTTTCTCTCCAAACCTCAGCATGTCACAATCCAGAATTTTCCTTAAAACAACCTGCTTCACTTTAAAGATAATTAATGATCAATTTTAATACTAACTCTCTAGAAGATGCTCACAGGGCAATACAGCACTCTTTCCCTCTTAGGGTGTTCTGCTCTCTAACACAGGTAACTGAAGAGGATCAGTGCCACAGTGGTGCAAATGTTTAGTAGTTCCTTCGTGCAAAGAATTCCTCACTTGAAAATTCTGAGGATCTTTAAAAGAGGATTTAAGTCAGCCAAATTAAACATCAAAAGAATCTATCTGTTATCATTCCCTGAATGAAAAGTATCAAGTTAACATCCATTTCAAACTTAAAGCTATGATGAGACCCAACCCACAGGGGAGTCTGCTGTCTCCCAGGGACTCAGGTAAACTACATTACTGGAAAACTCTCCAGTACAATAAGGCCCTCTGATCACTGTCTGTTATTGACTGTTCAAGTTGGGAATGTTGAAGTAACAAAGCAAAGTCCAAGGGCAATCAAAGCAGACTTCAGGGCCCTGGGATGATTGGTTGAAGGATCAGGAGCATAGTTAGCGATTTCCTTTATCCTTCCGTTAACAAGGAATAATATTGATAGGAATAGGCAGATCTGTCAGGTCAATGCATGGCTCTGAGGTTGGTTTAATCGGAAAAATTTGGAGGTTTTTGACCATGGGATGATCTATTCAGCAACTGGCCTACTGACACCTGACAGCATGTACCTATCTCAGAAGGGAAAAAGGGTTCTAGCACAGGAGCTCATGGGGCTCTTTTATAGAGCTTAAAACTAGCTTGAAAGGGCAAAAGGGACAAAACTAGGCTCACTGGCAATGAGCTACAGGATGGTGTACCCAAACTTGAGGAAACAAGCACTCATAGGATCCCTCAGTCTGCCTCAGCAGGTGTTGGCTACAATATACCACAGCTGAAATGTTTCCATCCCACTGTGAGAAGCATGAGGAACAAACAAGAGGAGCTCGAAGCTCTGGCTCATTCCCAGAGATTCAACATCACTGGCATAAGTGAAACCTGGTGGGATGAACCTATGCCTGGAGTGCCTTGTTGGATGGTTATAGGCTCTTCAGGAGAGACAGACAGGGCAGAAGAGGCAGCGGGATGGAACTGTATGCAACAGAAGGGTTAGGATGTACAGAGTTCACAGCTGGCACTCACACAGTTGGGAGCATTTGGGTGAGAATAAAGGGGCAAACAAATAATGCAGATGTCATCATGGGAGCCTGGTACAGACCTCCCAGCCAGGACAATGACACTGACGAATTATTCTCTGAGGAACTAAGGGACATTTCCAAGTCAACTGCCCTTTGTCCTTATGGGGGACTTCAATTTGCCAGAAATTAGGTGGGAGATCACACAGGTGGTACAACCCGAGCCAGACAATTCCTAAAAAGCCTGGATGACAACTTTATGGAACAGGTCCCACGGGAGCAGACTCAGAAAGGTGTTCTTCTTGATCTGTTGTTTGTCAACAGAGTGGATCTCGTGAGCAAAGCGGAGGTTAGGGACCCTCTTGGCCACAGCAACCACAGGGCAATTGAGTTTAAAATCTCTGTTGACAGGACAAAAAGTGCCAGCAAAACCTCAGCTCTGGACATTAGGAGAGCAGACTGCAGGCTGCTCAGGGAATTAGTGAGTAAAGTCCACTGGGAAAATGTATTTGCAGGTGCTGGGGTCCATCAGTGCTGGTCACTTTTCAAACATCACGTCCTAAGGACACAGGAGCAGCAATTCCCACATGTTGGAAGTCAAGCAGGCAAGGCAGAAGGCCCTCTTGGCTGAAAAGGAATCTTCTCTTGGAAATAAGGCAAAAAAGGAAGGTGTATGCCCAGTGGAAGGAAGGTTAGGTGACATGGGAAGAATACAGAGATGCTGCTGCCACTGTAGGGAGAAAAACTATGCAGCCGAAACTGGATTCGAAGCTGCCAGAAATGTGGGGATAATAAAAAGAGCTTTTTCAAATACATTAACTGAAAAGGGTAGTGTAGAAATAACAGGATGAGGATGGTCAGCTCACAAACAGGGACAGAGACAAGGCAGAGGTGTTTAATGCATTCTGCCTCTGTCTTCAATACTCATGATGGAGCAGGGGGTCTCAGTACCCTGAGCTGGAGGACCACAACTATGAGAATTACCAGCTCCCAGTCAATCCTGAAGTTGTGTGGGATCTGCTGTTCCAGTTAGATTGTTCCAGTTGGATTCCTACAAATATATGGGGCCTGGTGGGATTCACCTCAGAATCCTGAAAGACCTAGCTGATATCATCACATATAATCACATATTCAGAACAACAGGTTTTTGTCTTCACTGGAGGACTGAAAATCACAGAGATGAAACTGTAGCTCAGGAGTGTTATAATGGAAGAAGAGGGTGTAAGGAACAAAAACAAACCAAAGGAAGCATCTCAGTTAAAAACAAATTCATTCCTAAAAGTGTTATACCATTCAAGGCCTTGCTAGCTTTCATGAGATTCACAAAGGGACACTTTAGCTTTAATTTACATTGGCCTGAGCCAATACAATAGAAAACATCTGAAATCCAGGTTAAATTTAACTAACAACAATAGCTTGCTTGACATTAAAAGTATGCTCATTCCTTCTCTTTTGTTGCTCTCCCACAAGTCCAAAGTTAAAGCTGAGAAAGAAAGACTTCAGAATATGAAAATTTTTAATTGTGTATATCTCTAAATATTCCTAAAAATCTAAATCCAGAAGTCTAACAAAATATTATTTTAAGAAAATTGAAAGAAAATGCTCTTGGGATCAGTTAGAGTAAATTACATATGAGGATTAAACTGTACCTCTAGTGGAGTGATCATTTAAGAAGCAGGGCATTAGGGATGTGAGGACAGGAGAGAAGAAATGTTTTCCTGCTTTTTCACTGTCTGGGAAGAGAAGATGCTGAAGAGTCATTGACTCTCAGATTCCAAGAATCAGAGCAATTATGACAACCACTACAAGTTGTTCTGTCATATTCAATGGCTGTTTCACAGAGAACAGAAAAAGACACTTAATTTTTCTGCATTATTCTTTTGCTTGGAAGTCATTAACACACTTAAACTCACTGGTCATTTGAGCAGCTCAGCTTATAAATTCTTTAGAAATACTATGGG
This sequence comes from Lophotriccus pileatus, assembly GCA_035583135.1. Classification (NCBI taxonomy): domain Eukaryota; kingdom Metazoa; phylum Chordata; class Aves; order Passeriformes; family Tyrannidae; genus Lophotriccus; species Lophotriccus pileatus. Next base: position 8,508,897 of record JAWWES010000133.1, on the reverse strand, counting down.
ACTGTATAATTCAACATAACATGCCAGAGACGGATCCTCCTTTATTTCTAGGGAATATCTTTTTTGAATTTTTTCTAAAAATATTTAGGAAAATGTTAAATAATTTTGTAGTACAGGGAGATCCAGGAAAAAAAAAAAAAAAAAAAAAGAAGAAAAAAGCAAAGACAAAAAAACCCAAAAATGATCAGTGAACTTTTTAAAAATAAAAAAGAAAACATCTCTCCCATTTCTTACTCACGTGACAACATTTGAGACTAAGGGACTGTCCTCTGCTCCCAAACCTCAGTAATTCCTGTGCCAGTTACCCAAAAGACAGGTACATCACACTTGGCAAATGCAGCATCCACAGACTGGTAAACTGTCCAGAGTAAAGGACTGGGGTAGATCTGGAGATCTCAATAAACCCTTCAAAACTGATGCAGGCAGGTGAAACACAAGTCAGTAGGAGACTTTCGCTTTTCAGAGACTGGTATCAAATACGGATTTGGGCCTGCCTGCACTGGAGATGTTCCTCTGACTCACAGGCGGGATGTGATGGATTTACAATATAATTTAGCCCAAATATTGCAAATTTTTTTAACTTTTTTTTCCACAGTAGCTTATTCTCACAAAAGGATGATGACAGATTAATTTGAGCAGCTAAGTGCCAGTTTGTTAGGTTATAGGAAGATCCCAGAAGAGGTAAAATTCCACATCAATTCTCTCCTTTCTGTACATGATTACAAAGCAATGCTTCACATGCCTTAACAAAGTAAACTCAAAAAAGCAGTTAGAAAAGGTACTTTCTCCTCTCTCTCCATTCAGCTCTCAGATTAGTATCATCACAGAATTAAAACAAGGAGTATTGAATTCCTAGGACACATCTTTGTACTCACTGAAAGGCACAAGTCACGTCTCGTTCGCTCATGAAAAACCCAGTTTTGTGCTAATGGGGTTTCGTATCATCAGTTGTTACTGTGTTTTGTATCACAACCCTGCCAGGTTTTTGGACAAAACAGAATCAAGGCCTACTCTGGAAAAGACAACTTCTTTTCTTTAATCACCAGTTCACAGTAATCATCAGTTCCAGAAGTTTCCCACTGAAATTCACCAATTCACAAACATGCCTGGAATTTTATAAACTGCATGTATTAAATGATAGCTAAACCAATATCTAAATGAAAACAAAACTTTCAGATATGACTTTTCATTTTTAAAAGTAATATAGATTTGACAAATACCACAGAAATAAATGGTTACTGGCTTTTTTTTTTTCCCTGAGCAATTCAACACTCATCTAGTAGTGAAATAAAAATAAAACAGAGTTGTTTTCTCTCAAAGAACATAATTACTAAATGTGTTGTTTTAGAAGTAAGGCAGAAATCAATCAACTTATCTTCTATGGAGCTAAGCATTCCAGAGACTGTTGCTTGAAAACGGATCCACCTAAGAAAAAATTACTTTTTAGATTGCAATAAGTTTGTTTTTCTCATGCATGCTATTAATCTCATATACGATAATCAACAGGCAGTCTGCTAGCATTTTAAACAATATTTACATAATTGAAGGGTGTTTTAATTTTACTACACTACAGTAAGACTTAGAATCATGCTGGAAGTTTCTAAATACTTTGGAAATATGTAGTATTTCAGGTTCTGTCACCACTAATTAGGAAATATATTAATTAAACTGATAACTGAACAAAGCGGTTAACATCAGAAGAAACCAAATAGAATATAAGAGGCAAAGAAAATTAGCAGTTTCAATGGAATTTCAAATCAGAAGAACATAAAAGAGGAAGAAAAAGCTCCTCATTTTCCTCAGTAAACAAAAGAAGGGTTGAATGGAAGAGTGAAGTAAACAAGTACTATAATGAACTGAACTGTTATGAACTCTAAGAAACTTCCCAAATTACTGATTTTAAGGAAATAAACAGGTAAAATTCTTCCACAGAGTTCTCTTCCTTTAAATACTTCTGCATTTATCATTCAAGAACCCTTTTTGCCCTTGATGCAGAACATGTTTCCAAATTCGCTCATGTGCTGGGCATAGATTTATACATTAGTACAGCCTTGTTTCTCCTGCTGTTGTCTGACATATGCCAAAGACATTTAATACATCCTCTCTGTCTCTCAGCTTCCCAAGCATCTTGTCTTTTATTTAAAAGGCACACTTTAGGCTAGTCACTCTTTCAAATTGCATATTCTCACTTTTTTTACATTCTGAGCCAACATGTGTGTGTAAGACCTTTACCAAACCAGTAAAACTCAAAAATCCTCGTGAGAATTACACAAAATGCACTCTTCAAGATGGAAACTATCAACAATGAGGCCAACTCCTGTCATGTCCCCTCAATTCAGGCTCTGGGCGCTGAAGTCAACCAAACTAAGCTCCTACCTGCACGCTCCCTGGGCAGCACCTACAACTGCAAAACAGTCCTGCAATATCATAGAATCACAGAATGTTTTGAGTTGGAAAGGACCCACAGGGATCATCATAATAAAGTATTTTAAAGTGAGCTCTTTTCCTTTACTGCATGACTGCTCTTCCCCTGAATAAAGTTTTAGCTAGAATTAGTCTTTCTGGACTAACACAGCAGTAAATGTAAGATGAAAATCAGGCCATGAGGAAATCTTTTACAGGATAGGCACTAGTAACCAGATTTCCAGCCTTGTGTAAACTGCTGCTTCTGTAAAGGGATTTTATATGTTATAACAGTAATGATGACAGTTTAAAAAAAATCACATTTCACATCAACATTTTTGAAATATATAATCTGTGATTGTGTTCCATTTCAATCTCTAAACAAAGTCTTTAATCCAAACCCACCTAAATTTCCTTGCAGAACCATTATTTCCAAGCCTCTGCTTTTGAAATGCGCTAAAGTCATGGCCTTTGTTTCAGCATTGTTCTACCCTGCTGCCCTAGAAAGTAATGTTGAATTAGTAATGCTAGAATAGAGAGTTTTTTCTAAAATTACTAAGGTTATATGAAACAAACTCTTTACTCGTCTAATATTTTGAACCTTTCACAATTCATTTGAGACACACTGGCTAAAGAGATTCAACTCATACCATCACATAAGACATCAGTCAGCTTGGAACCATTTCATCAGGCTTCCTTTTGGTGCCAATCTCCATTATGCAAAGCAGCTCTTTAAACATTCAGCATTTGTTGCCCTGGTTTCTACAGTACCATCATGCTCAACTGTAACCTGGAATAATGGGAAAAGAAATGGCATAAGAAATGCAAAATAGCAAAACCTCAGGCTTTTTAAAATCTTGTCCCTTTGTCTACTGACTAATCAACATGCTTAAAAATTATCACAGTGTGTTTCCTAAGCCTAAGTCCTCAAAGTTAGGTTCATAGCAAGAAGCAGCAAACACTGTTGAGCTTTATTCCTGTGTTGTATCCTGCTAGGGCAAAAAAAAATTAAAGTAGTGGTTTTTACTCTGAGAGCATCACACAAATGTAGGAGGTCATATATTTAAAAGAAACACCAGCAGATGATGCATGGAAAAGAAGTTTAGTGATGACAGCACTACTTCTCCTCTAAGTCCCTAAGCCACCAGTTTTGAAGGATGCTTTGCAGATACTCTCCTTAAGCTTGCTGGTCATCATCAGGCAGACCAGGTTTTGTTTGACCTTATTGAATTTAGCTGTAAGTATTTATTGACATCAAGAAAATACTTTTTCATGTCTTTAGGCTGCATACCCCACTAACCCAAAGGCTGCCTGAACAACTGTTCTGCAGTTGCATCTAAGCTGCTGCATATATTTCTACTTATAAATTAATTTATTCCAAGATGGTTAGGATTTGTATTACATTAAAAATATATCGTGATGTTAAACTTCTGTCGAAAAAGCCACTGCTAGAAAAAATAATCTTAATGTATTGATAGTAGATATTTTATCTGGGCTACCACATATGTATTCTGAATATTTGTGTCCATGCATTATATCATCTTCATCTATACATTAGACTGGATACTCTGTTTCTGCCTCTGATATATAAACAGGTTTCACAGCATTTATGCAAAATGCAGACTAAAATTAGACTTGACAATTTCTATTATTTTTTTCCCCTACTAGAATAACGATAAATAGATTTTTAAGGCTTTGGCAATTATAAGTAATGAACAAACTAACCTCTCAGTTGTCTAACACCACCTACACTGAGTAAGAAAGGGAGCTCTTCCCCAGAGTTCACTGTTTGCTTGACTTTCAGCACATGAAACTTAGAAAAAGAAGACACAGGAATAGGAGACAAAATGGTGATGAAAGAAAATTAATCAAGAAACATAACTCTCGATTCACCAAAAAAGCAATTTCTTTAACACTGATATATTCCAAGTGTTCATTTTACCATAATACCACTACTTGCAGATTGTGGAACAGATTTTTAGTCTTGTATTAATGCAAATAATAGTCTTTAAATCAGGTTTTCTTCCATCTAACTGATACAGAGCACCACTTGCTAAAGTATTTTTAACACTTCTATCTGTTCTCCCAATTTCTACTTCAATTTGTCCATTAATTTGCAATCTATAATAATTGACATGATATATTATAGCAAGGATACGGCTTTTGACCTTAAAATTATAGTAATTATTTCAGATAATGATTTATGGTTACAGTTTAGATAGACAGACACAGAGAGTTTAATTTTGGAGCACTTCCTAATTCTTCCCATTAAAACCAAGCTACACAATAAAAAAATTACACATACACTGAAAACTATTTTATTTAGAGAAGGCGAGAGTTTTAATGGAGATCACTCTGACTATAATCATTGTATGCAGAAATAACACAGATGGACTAATGAGACAATTATTCACTAGGAGAATAATTGCATTCCAATCTATCATTTACCTTTATCATCTCTATAGATTCTTATGGAATCATTTTAACATCCAGATATATTACATATGCCCAATTAGCAAATACCTAGCATGATATATACATATTAAGAAGTAAGAGATAATGAAAGTAAATATGGAGAGATAAGTCAAATCACTCATCTGACTGCAAAATTTCTTTTTCTGAAAGACTTCCACAAGGATAACTTTTTCATGTTGGCATTGCCTGAATTAAAATAACCATTTTGATTTATTCAAATGTGTAATGCCATTAAGAAAATGGTTTTTTAAGTGCCCCAATTCTTCGGATTGAAATAATTATCATTTTTATTGTGATGCAAAGTAACTCTGTAATTAGACCTGACATCAGAAAGCTGAGTATAGTGCAATGTCTTCTTAATTTATTTGAAACCTGGATAGATAAATATGGACTGGTATCAGGTCCTTCCTTTCCGTTTATGGAACTTTTCCATCCAAATACTGGTGTCGCTCATTTTTTACAGGGACTTGCTGTAAATTCAGCCTTCTGGGTATTATGTGACATGTTAACTGAGGAACAGAGCTTCATGGTCTATATGGTCTTGGTGATTGGGTACCATTTCCTTCAGGAAGAGAGGTTTCTCATTATACATATGGGAGATGTAAAAGGGCACCCTGTGCTGCCCTTACAAGAGCATCATGTCTGGTTGGTAGCTGCACAGATTTTGGGAATGGCAAGGAAAATGAGTCTCTTTCTGACACTGAAGATGGATCTGTGTAATGGATAGCTGAGTAAGTAAAGGTAAAATAGGGAAGTTTTCCTATCTCAGACATGTGATGAAATCTCCTAATGTTACAAAGGGAGCAGAGCAAATAAATACTGACATGAAAAAAGCGAACATGAAAGGTAGCACTGACAGAACTCAGACATCTTTTCACATTTCCATATCTGACCTGTCTGAAAGAACCATTACCTATATTTTACTAAAAAGTTTTACTCTACCTCATTTATTACTATTCAGCAAACAAGAGCAGCCTACATCAAGCCTAAGGACAAGCTTCCTGTAGAACTAATTCTTTCCCCTGATACGGTGAGAACTATGAAATATGCTTAAGGTCTCCACAGCTTATTTCTTGTGCTGAGAAGAATTTTTAAAGGATGAGGAAATACTGGAGGAAATTATCCTGAAAGCATTAGTGAGATCAAAATTGGGGTTTATTGTTTATCATTTGGAATATACATTGATTATTTTGGATTTAGCAGTGAAGCTGGTATAAAAGCACACCTATTCTCAGCATCACACTGATCAGTGACTCCAACCTCCTTTCCTGTGACTGAGACAGAACTTTCAGGAACACCAGTAAGCAAGTCTGCTGTTGTGTATCAGCAAATCAATACTGATTTTACAGCAGTTAAGGAATTTCCACTCCGTTTCTCTCCAAGATGTCATTTTCACTCTCTAGATAAACTAACATACACAATCACCAGTGCACACCCTCACATCCTTCAGAGAATGTTGTTAATGTAGCATGGGGGAAAGACAACCAGAGATTACTAACTTCATCTAATATATGAACTGATATTCACTCTTTCAACTGCTCAAAGGCGGGAAGAAGCAAGTCTGAATTACTCGCAGACTCAGCAGTGCCATCAGTGAGGGACTATCAGCTCGGCACCTGCGTAAGTCAAATAGTTTCCCCTCAAAAATATTTCTCTAACAGTATCCACAAAAAATAATAATAATTAAAAAAAATAAAATAAATTAAAAAATCACACAGATAAGCAGACCTGCAGTGTTATTTGATTCAAACTAGGATTCAGTTTTCACTGAATGAAATTGCTAGCTAATTATCCACCATCAAGAACTTATCTAATGGACCTTATAGAGGGAACAGGATCTGGAAAAGAAGAATTGCTTTGATGTCTAAGATCCAAAAAATAAATGACAGAGTGAAACATTTAAAATATAGTATTAAATAGGAAACAGAAATAAAAACTCTGCCATGGAATCTTTCAATTAAATAGCAGAGTGCATACCCAGAATTGTTACTCAAGACTTGGGGAGGAATGACAGCAAAGAGGAAGAGGTGACAAGTTACTGCATTAAAGTAACTTGGATTACAGCGAGACGTGGTGGAGATCTTTAGAGCAGCAATAGAAGAAACAACTGTACTTTTCTCCTTCTTTGCCCTCCAGGTGCCAAGAGTCCTTTGGAGACCTCAGCAGGCTTTTGCCTCTCAGGCATTCCTGAGAAGAAAAGGCTGGGAGGTGAGGATTTGCAGATTCAGAAAGTCCATGACATTGATATGAACAGAACATTTTTGGACAGTCCTATTTCTGGTAAAAAAAATCAAGCACTCCTTTTGTTTGCCGCTGGACATTAAGTTGATACTTTTGTCAAGGAGAGGTTGTCTGGTGGGCCCAGTTAAAAGACAGGGCAGTAGGTGTCTGCAGTGGACAGGCACACCAGTGGGGTTCAGCAGGATGTCATGTTAGCCCTGGACTCTTCAGCACATTCAGAGATCATAAAGAAAGGAGGAGATTAGTAACATCACAAAGTTTGTTGATGATAAGTGGCCTTGATACTACATCAAACCAAAACTGCTTACAGGAGTTATAGAAGACTGCCATGATGTTGAATTCCAGAGGAATAAGTCATGCTTTCAGAAAACACTCAAACATGAAGGTGTCACTATCCTGTGAGAAGAATGTCATGTGTGCTTAATGTACAAATACTTTTTCCCCAGGTTCTCACCAGTGGTTGGTGTCAGCTCCAAAATGGAGGGCCTTTAGGTTGACTCTGTACATGCACTTCTATGTTCAGTTCAGTTGGAATAATCTACCAGAAACCTTCTCCCTTCAGGACAGCTGTAGGATGAGACATTCTTTGCACTCTGTCTAGCATCTTCTTCTCCTTAAAATACTATTTCTATCGGAAAATACTTATTTGCTGAATACAAACACCCTTTCTGATCCAAGGCTTTTCACATAAGCGGTGCTACCTCACAGCTGTAGAAAGCTTTTTTTCTTCCCTCCTGTCTCAGCAGTGAACTATCTTTAGTAGCTTTGACACTGATACATGGAAGTCTGACCTTACTTGACAAAGATATTAAGTTTAATTCAGTGAAAGCTTAATTAAAAGGGCAGTTAGATCAGTAAGATCATAGAAGCCTGACTTTTTTTTAAGATGGCAAGATGGCACTAAAAAGAATGAGAAATTCCTTTGTGTAACTAAGGAATAGTTAGACAACTAAGGAATAACTTAGACAATTTCACATACAGAATCAGGAAAGGCATTAAACAGGACACTAAATGTATTTGATTTTGGTTCTCTATTAGCAAGAACCATTCTGTTGATTACAATAAACCCCTAACATAGACATATTCAGTGTGAGACAATGCAAGCCACCAGTGATCATTTTTAAGGTGACTGCAACTTTCAATTATGGACTTAAGCAGTGCCCACTTGTACACAGGTACAAGAATCACTATTCACTTGCATAAGTAGTCAAAGAAAAAGTTACCATTTTTTCAAATGAAATGACTATATAAAAGCAAATTTTAAGAGGTTTATTCCCCCATCCCCACTCCGGAAAAAGTGCTGGCAGAGATCTTGCAGTTCCCATTTTATGAAATATCTTCAAGGCTTTTAGAGTGGTATTTTAAGTTATTTTATTTTACACAAAGCAAAAAATCAAGAATTAAGTTTCATAGCAAACAAGGGTGTATAGGAAATTGCTAATTCATGGTCTCTCTTGTGACTCACTGTTTTCAATTTATCCAAATCAGTGATCATTGGAGTAATACTTCCATTGTGACACTTTTCCATAGTCTAACACAACCCAGTCCGAGGAAGGTTTTATTTGCTGTTTAATCTACCTTTTCACTTAAGTCTCGTTTTATCACTTAGGTGAATTCAAGCAATGCCTCAAAATTCTTTCCCCTGCAGAACAATAGCTGGTTTTGTTTCCCTTCGTGGCACCTCTCTTACCTTCATGGAGATTCTGTGGAAGACTGCCACTTGATAGACATTGCCACAATCCAACTGATTTTAGCAGAGATCTAACAGTTTGTATCAGTGGAATATCTGACAGAACATATATTATATATTTATGACCATCACTGAAGTCAAACACTGAAAAAAGAGATGTAGGGATAACATGTAACCACATCCAGTCCTAAGTTGCCCCAAGTACTTAGTCCTGACCTATCTACTTTGAAGTCTATATTTTAATTTTTTTTTTAAGGATGGAAGTGAATAAAATTAACTTTTTCTTTGCATCCCACCATGACACAGTACCAACTGCACTTAACATTTACAGACTGTTTTAACCCTTATGTTGAATCATTAATCTTCAACAATCCAAGAAGCATCCTTATTACATGAATAATATAGTTTCATACCCAAATTAAAACTAAGGATAACTGAAAGCAGAGTAAAGGAGAGACAGGAACAGCGGCATTAGAAAACCATCATATTACAAATAATAAATAAATTCAGAGAGTGTTAGGGACTAAAGACTAAGCTTTAAACAAACTTTTCCTGCCTCTTTATCCTCCCTTTCTTTCCCTAGCCTTGCAAAGTCTGAATAGCAAAGTGAGACCAAATTAAGCACATTCTCACTTAATTAAGCAAAGAGCGTTTCAAGTTAATTCATTTTAAAAAAGTATGGCCTTTATGGAAGCCAAGTAAAATATATTTTTAATGATGTCCATTTTGTCTACTTTCCACTGAAAAGAAAAATTATTAAGTAGGTGAACTCACTTATGGTAACCAATATGGAGTCTGAATAGGAGAATTTTATGAAAGCACCATCATGATGCCAATGACTTTTAACAGCATCTTAACTGGGTCTTTTGGGTGCTTGGACCATTCCATATTTTGCATTCGGTAATGAGAGTTAAAATAAATAAAGAGACCCACTGCAGTTCCAAATCTGTGTCCATTTTGGAACTGTGATTTCAGTAGTCCACAAAAAAAGCTAGAAAAAACATCATGCTGGTGAAAAAAACAGTTGGGTTCAGCTGCTAAGCTGAAAGGGTAAGAAGATCAGATCAAATAAGGCAGAACAAGTTCTCAGTGTGTTTTAAGAGATGAAGCATACAGGCATTGTGCTGGAACAAGAGCTGATGCTGACTACAAGGAATTCTACTTTAAAATACATGAATCAGAAATAGTTTCAAAATAAGAAAGCGCATCAAATCCATTCAATTTAGCCAATTCCCTTTACCATCTATTAAACAATTAGTCATATTCTTTCAATATAAAAACTGTACTGAAAGGCTTTATATTCTAAAGATGAAATTCTCAAGTGGAACAGCATATTAATACTCAAAAGAGACACGAGGGTTTGTTTTATGAGGCCATTAAAGAATTACTTGGGCAAATGAAGGCAGTTGGCAGGACCTACAGAGTAGGTATTAACAGTCTGTAAACCACACCCCGGCCTGTCTGATGGCTTTGGGAATTTGAGATAAAAAAAGTTATCACCAGATGAGATCATACAAAGTCCTGCATCACTCCTTTACCGACACACACATTAATTCTCAGAGCACAGGTGAAACTGGAAGAAGAAAATGCTAGAAAAATAGTGGGTGTTTTTTGTTCTGGGGTTTTGCTTTGGTTTTTTGATTGTTTTTAATTAAACAAATGGATTAAAAACCAAAAACACTCCCACCCACACATCAGATTACACATGCCACCTTCACCTACAGCAATGCAACACAGAGGGCCTGCCTGCATTAACCATTCCTGGCAGTGGGATAGAGTAGAAACAAGGGCATGAGGAATACAGAGAGTTGTTGCTCTTAATCTAAATTTTTTTTAAAAAATTACACAAGATGACCTGAGGACATTTCCCTTCTCTTTCACCTTATGTCCCTGCCTTTGTGGCAACCCCCCTCACCCCCACAAGAGACTATCTCTTCGTTCAGTCTGGGGGACTGCTATTAGCTGGCGGGGGGTGGGGGGGGGGGGGATGCTTCTTTTCAGAACCCCAAACCAAAATATGTTCTTGTCAAAACTGCTAAACCTTAGGCAATGAAATGTCCACGGGAAAGTTGCTCGGGGCATCACTTTCATTCAGAGTAAATCCCCTTTCCAAGCAAGGCAGCCAAAAGAGAAACCAAGGATTGTCATTCTGCTCCATAAGGTTGCCAAATAGTTCCCCTACATCATACAATCCACACTTTGCAACATAGCATGCTGCAGAAATGACTGTTGGACACTTAAAAACAAAGAAAAAAATACCCCAAAATTGCTAGTCAGCTCCTTTCTGTTTAGGAAAATAATATATAACATATTTCTTTTTTTCCACATTTTATGGCTGCCATTTTTCAGGCTTCTAGAAGTATATTCTCTGCTTGGTCCCTGATGGTATAAAAGTGATTCAAAAATAAATCTGTATTTCTAGTATCTTTATAACCTATGTGCTAACATGCTTTATACCAGATGACACTCTCAGGTATTCCCCCCCACCCCCAGTATTATATGCTTTAATATAAAAACGTAACATCATAAAACTGTGACCCAGTCTTGTCTCTGTAACGCAATTGGAGAGTGTGTAATCATCTCTAGCTGTAGATGGAAAAGTCTATTTTTGTTGTTGTTGTCAAGGTTATATGATTGTCTGGTAGCCCCAATGAGTCCAAATTAATAGAAAGGCTAAGGAATGATTTAATCTGAGAGCAAATGCCTCCTATAATGCCAGTTGCCTTTAACAATTTCTCAAGGCAGCATTCTGAGTGGGCAGGTAATGTTTGATGATCAGTACTCTTACATTCAAAGGTCAGGATCTGGAAACCTAATGTGGATGTAATTGTCAATTAATTGATGTCACTGCAACAAAAAAGCTTTCACAACACCTTAGCACTAATTTAAAGAGGTGCTCCTGCAAACTTAGTGCTGGCTAAAAAATTCCCTCTAAATATACCTTGGAAAATTAGATTTAGACAACAGGAGAAAGTTTCTGAAGTTTTAGACACTTACTATTTGTTTGAAAAAATAGTGTCTTGCTCCTATTATTTCTGTTGGTTTGAGTTTTGGTGTATTCTTATCAAAGGAGTTAAAAGGTTGCAAAAAACAACTTGTCTTCTTTCTGCCTTCTGCTTTCTCATTAGATAAAACATGGGGTCAAAAGTACAAGCAGTGATTGTCCAACAGTGGCGATTCTGCTCTTACAGGTTTTGGAAGCCCTCGGCTTTGTTGACAGGAGTACATTTCTTTCTCATTTTATGTTTGACTCTGGCTATTGACGGGAGAACAAGAAATCACAGCATGTCTTGTGCTGGTAGTCCATGAGGAACAGACAGGAAAGGGAAGGACCCCAGCTCTTAACCCTCCACTTCTTCCACTATCACCATACCCCTGTTGAACTGCTCTTTCCAGGTTACTTCCACTCAAAACATTGCAGTTTTTTCCCAATAAGAAAGGTGACAGATGCACAATTACCCGATCTAACTGAAGTAACTACTGTGGGGACAAGCAAAAGGGATGTGAGGGTTCCCAAACATTGGAAATAAATCTGGTTTTAGCTAGCTCCTGTTGCATTTGGGTAAATAATCATTGTGGTTTTGTTCTGAAATGCTTCACCTCACAGTCACCATTACCAGTTTTCTTTTTCCAAGTGCTACACAGTTTTTAAGGAACACATTAAGTGCTGTGTTTGTTTTACATGTACGCAAGAATGGATACTGCATTTAAGACCACTGATGTGTCTGGTGAAGCCTTTGAATCATAAAGCTTCTTTTTTTAAAATCTAGTCAAACTCCACGGTCCCAAAAGGAGTTGTAGTATTTCAAATACTATTCATTACATCAGTGTTAATGAGACCGAGAAAGACTAAGGGGCAAGAGAGGGGAAACAAAGTGAGACTAACAGACAATAACAATTAGCAAGGATCATCCTAGAAATAACTGTGTTACCAAACACAACAACATCTGGAAAGCTTCACAGTATCAAAAGAAAAGTGAATATATTAAACACATCGGAAACCTATTTACAGGGGTTTCACATAACAGGCACTGGAGAGAAAACAGAGCAGCAGCAGTGGCAGAAATGTTTCTGCAGCAGGTTTGCAGTCCTGAGCCATGTTTCAGGGGAGAAGGGAAACAGAGGACAGGATTTTAAGTCCTTGTCAGTTTGCAATGTGTTATTTTGTGGTGAGACACAGCACAGATGATCTGCATGAAGCCATCCCAAGCTATAGCTGATAATCTCCAACATCTCAGTTATCTGGGGGAAGGAGGGGAAGAAATCTGGCTGGGAAACACCTAATTGTCCATTCAGATACTTATAATTAATTAAGTATATAAACTTACATTCTAGTGTAATACCATCTTTCCTTCACATTTGTTACAGAAATTTGTTAAAGAAATTTAGAAATTATTTTACCTTTACTGTTTCTTTAAGACATTTCTGCAAAACATGGCTCTAAACAAAGCTAAAAACCTAAAAGAATTTTGGATTAATTATTAATAAGCATGCAAAATGTAAGGCAGTGTGACAGTCCAAGCAAGACTGCATGTAAGGCCATGCTAAACAGGCACAAAAATTTCAGCCAGATAATTTCAGGTTTCTTGACTTTAAGTTTGCTCTTCACTAGAATTCAGAAAAAACAGAACAACAAAAGTAAGAAAACATGTTAAATGCATGACAGATGACTCTGGTGTGGTAAATAAAATACAATATCCTCAATTGCTACAGATTACTCATTCCACGAATATATGAAATACAAAATAAGAACAGTGAATAAAACAGAAAAAAAAAAAATCTCTTTCCAGAACGATATGCCTTTCTAAAATAACCATTAATGATCTGGGCAAGAAGGAAGAGGTGTATGTTACGACAGTGGCCCCTAAAGAAGAGGAAGTCCAGCTCGTGATGGCTCTGAACAGACCATTTTACCACTGCAGCTTTTCTTGTACAGCAGCCAGTTCAGTAAAATCCTAAAATCGTTCAATCTGAGAGGGACTTGTGCGGCAGATCTTCCAAACCAAGATAGGCATGGGCCAGAGCAGGTTGCTCAGGCTCTGCTCAGCCACATCTTGAATGTCTCCAAGGATGGAGAGGCCACAGTTTTCCTGGGCAGCCTGGGTGCTGGTTACAAGGAAGAAGAAGGAATGCAAGGGAAGAAGGAAATAGAAAGAAAGGAAGAGAAAGGGAATGAAAGAGAATCCAAATAATTTCTGAAGGCTAAAGAGTGTTTTGTTTTATGCAGTTGTAAACCAATGACTTCTGTTGCTCAGACTTCACACAGTCTTTACCTCTGACAAAACAACTCCACACAGACTAACGTACAGTTTTCTTTGTTTCTGTATTCCTTTTCTATAAAGTTTGCAATATCTTACATTTACCTTAACCCACTTTTGCTACAACTCATTTTGCAGTTGACAAACCACCTGGCACTTTGTTTCCTTGGTGATTTTTGAAATTGAGGCATTGGAACAGCCTTATACCTCTCAGCACTTTGTACTAAGGCTAACAGGGTGATCCTTCACCGTGGCTGACGAACCACTCAGGGAGGTCTGTACTTATGGAGGCAGCAGATATTGAAGAAAACCTCTCCCAGAGATTAAAAATAGCAAAATAGATTCCCTATCATTGAAATGGACCAGAAGAAACCTTGCACCATAATGACTTCCTAACCTCTTCTTTAGAAGAAATCAGCAAAGTAATACAAAGACAAAGCAAGAATTACAAAAACATAAGGATTTGAAAGCAAGGACAATGAAAGTGACAATAACTAGGATGATAAACAAGAGAAAAATAAATCAATGAGGGAAATGAAGTGAAACTGCAGAGAAAGTGGAGAAAGTGCATTGTAATTCAATCTGCAGTCACTCAGAATCTCCAGCACATGCAGCTTAAGGCAGCAAACTGAAATGCACACCAGTTCTGTCTTAGTACCAGATAGTAAAGCAAAAGTGCTAAGGAAATAAAAACATACAAACTCACCACATGAAGTCTTTTTCAACCTAAGCTGGCTACAGACAGAAACTGAAATGAAATCCAGTGTCTTGGTTTCTGCCATCAGGGCTTATAATGGACACAGGCCCCAGTACAAAATCACCCAAAGCAGCAGAATGAACACTATAATAATCTGTTAACGTACTCCAGCACTGTGATTTTCTCCACAATAAAGCCAAAGTTCATCTTTTGGTGAAGATATATCTGGGAAGACAGGAGGCCAAATCCATGGAATAAACTCCCTCAGCAAATGAGAAGACCATTTTCCCCGAAAGACTCCTTCTAGGCTATGTTTTCTCTAACAAATATAAGCAAAGAGACACAAATGAGTTCTAAAGTCTAAACCAAGACACTTCGCTGCACACACTTTCTCTCTGGGAAAAGAATAAGAGAGCAAACAATGCCAGATGTTAGACACACTTGGAAAGTCCTCAGATACTGTGGTGATGAATGGCTGTAACCACCTCTTTAGGACACAGCAGCCTGTTTATTGCCTGAAGCACAAGATACCATTCCCTTTTGGTGATGCTTGTGTACTGTACTATCATACCAATGAAGTTACAATTGGAGTATTGTTAAAAAATAATCTTTAAAAAGCTGTGAGATAAAAGATCATTCATCATACCACCGAGGGCATTATTTTTCATAGTTCATAAAATGCATAACTGTGCTAACACACCTAATTGTCAAGCTACTCTTTTGGCAAACTATTGTGTGAGTGTGTGCCAAACAGCAGGGAATACAAAATGGAGTGGGAAAACGGTTGAGATTTGATGGTTTTCTGCCTCCCATGAAAAGTGCTCTTCCATGAAAATACATAATATACATATGTGCATGCATTGTAACTAAGAAACTAAGAAGCATTCATAAATCTCATTTTAATATTGTCTCATTTTTTCTGAAGTTACTATTGGAAAAAAATAGGATAGCAGGATTTGTTTTGCCATGTTACATTATTTTGAGCCAGATTTAGGAAACATGGATCCAATAACATTGTCAGAGATGATCTGCTAGATATTCATCTAACACTGTCACTATATTAATTCTGTTTTACAATACATATATATACATGTTTAGTGTTATGCCTTTATTCTTGCAGAGACAGAGGTTAGCGACAGAGGTAAAAATCTCTGTCAGAAGCAAAGCCAAGCCACCTGGATAGTCGTATGTTAGGGCAGCACATTATTTTAAAAGGGGTTGTTTATGCTTCTTAAAACACTTCACTGGAAACATCAGGTCAGGTTTCTAGTCCTACTACTTTTTGGGTTTGTTCATTTTTACCTCAGTAACCTGCCAAACTCCTCTCCTGCTCTTTCTAGTCTTCTCCCCTTTGGCTCTTTCCATCATCCCCCCAACACGGATAAAACAACTCTAGGAATTATCTGGGAGACCACCAGCTCCCACCTGCCAGAACTACACCAAAGACTATGCTAACCTTTAGATAGTAGGGCTGGTCACAGGCTGGTTCAAACCTATTAGGACGGATTTTGATGCCAAGGCTCTTGACCCCCCGTCAAAACATAACTGATAGTCTGAAGTCCCACACAAATTTTGCATATATTTAGTAAAAAAATAACTGGTATACACATCAGTTGCTATAGGTACATATGTGTGTGCTTATGTGTAGGCATACAGCACCAAACCACAAAGACTTTGGAGAAAGCAGATATGACTCATCAGTCACATATGCCAGGACCTCTGGACTATGTTAATTTCTGGTAGCGCAAAAATTGAGACACTGAGAGAAGAGAACAAGCAAACGTGTACTTCCAGTCCCCACCTCTCCCATCAGAGATCATGGCACTCAGACATTTTCAAATCTAGTTTATTCAGCAAAGGCTAAAAGTTTTCTCCATGTGGTGTGTGTGTACAGCATGTCCATGTGTGTCTGCACACGTGGGTGTCGGCAGACACAAGGAGTGAGGACAAGGGAGCAGCTCTTCTTTGTCCTCTGCAGGCCCTTTTCTCATCCCCAAGTGCAATCTCCACTGCAGTAGCATGGCAGTAAAACCCTACCCCCAGCCAGATTCTTTAAACAGCCCAAATTTTCTGGTTCTGTGCCAAAATGGCCTCAGCCAAGGAAACAGCTCCCACCTATTTCAGCATTCTGTTTCCACAGAAATGCCAGTTCACACATTTTCAAAATTGCACAATTCATTACTTGTAAAACATCTTCTCTTTTATTATTATATTGCCACCAATACAGTGATATTTTTATGCTTTTGGAGAAAGAAGAAAAAAAAGCCTCTCCCCTTATTTCTTTCACCTTCCATAAGTCTAATATTTTTTCCCTATCTTCCTGCTCAAATCTCTGCTAAAACATAAACTAGCACACAGGAATACATATGTTTCACTTTTCTAACCTTTCAGTCCTCCTGGTGCTCTTGTAGTCACGCCAGGCTTACTCAAGCATAATCTTTAACAGGCTTGAAGCATATGTATGTTCATCACTTAAGAAATATGTTCAGGAATTATTATTTTGAAATTACATTATAGCTACATTACCAGCAGCTTTATTTTTGAACAAGCTAACAAATTCCTGAAAATAGAAAAACAGCCTCCCTCCAATCCAGCTAACAGCAAAATGAACATATTCTGTTACAAAACATTTTACTTCTATTTATAACTCTTGTAAAGAAGTGGAGCCAATCGTAGTACAGGACCGATCTGTCCAGAAGGATCTCTTATTTTTAACGAGCATATCAACCACGCCATGAGAAATAAACAATCCCACCAAATGTTGCACTGGCAACCTGTGTGAATACATCTTATCAGCCAGTTACTACAGAACCCATTTGGTTTGATCTCCTATGGCCGAGCTCATACAGCATCTCAGTAACTGACTCGCTCTCCTAGAAAGTAATCCCGAGTCCTGAATAATAACCTCTGAGCCCTGTCTAGTGGAAGGGTTGAGTTAAGCACAGCTTCAACTGCAAGCTCAAAAGGAAATCCCCAGAAAAGCTTCTAAGCTGGCGGTTGGGCCCTCCAGGAAGAGAAAAGCGTTACGTACCCACTCCAGTGCCTGGATGAGCACTCTCACCGCTGGAGTATTACACAAAAGGAAAACCACTGCTCAACCTGTCTCCCTTTTAGCGGAAAGCAAAAGCTGCCAGTGCATGTTGGGATTGGGTTTAGTGTCACCAGAAGGCCATGGGTGTCCTCCGAGAGCCCCTTCCCAGACCCAGCAATCCTTAAGAGAGGTTTAGGTAGAAACACATCTTTTGAAGGGATTATAATTCAAGCAGGTACAACGACCAGAGAGACTCTAAAAAGAAGGTGGCCGCTTCAGAAGTTTAAGAGCCTGCAGACTGAGGTAACAGATGAGCAGGGTTGCGCTGTCCTAACTTACCTACTTTTTACAAGTCCATCCTTTCTATTTCTCCAGTCATTTTTAAAGAGTTGGCTTTGATCATTTACAAGTTTAAAATGAATATATGCTTCTAATACACTAGCAATAAAGTTGTTTCCATCATCATCATCAAGAAAAAATAATTTCCATGGTGCAATTTAGCAGCAGACTACAATCTTTGTGTTTACTATTAGTGAATTGCAGAAAAAATGCTTTTTCACACTTGAAGAATAAAGCTTGTATGAGAATATTTCTTCACCCCTCAAATCCTACCTTCAAACAGAGCCTTTGTATTTGGGGCACTTTTTTATATTCTTTAAATCAATACTCCTCAGGCTCTTATTGCACAAAGAAATATGATCTTTTCATAGACGTATTTGGTTCAAAAATTCTAATTGTTCATAGCACCCAAAAATAATTGGTATCATTCAAAACTGTACTCTAGCAGTCCCTAATTATTTCAAGCCTAATTCCCACTTGCACCTCACTGTGGCAAATGTATAAATCTGCTTTAGCTGCAAGAGTTAAAAATACCCTGTGCTCCAGGGATTGTACTGGAGGGCTTTAACAATGAACCCACCGGCATCCTCTGGCTCAGATGACCTTTGAAGACCCCTCCATGTTGTTATTGTGAGGAGAGCGTGGTCGACTCTTTTGGAATAAAACTTCCATTGGCAACAGTATAGTTATGCTCTAAATACTTCTTTTTGAGAACTGTAGTTGTATTATAATGAAGAATATTAAAAGATGCTCAAGCAAAATCAGTTCCTGAGCTTTAAGTTAAATCATAACTAGGAGAGAACCCAAAAAAATATGGGCTAAGTGCTTTGGAAAGGATTTAAATAATTATATTTGTTGATTTTTTTTAGAAAAGTTATAATTTCACTAAGGAGAGGGACTCCTCTGAAGAAAGTACAACTCCTGAAAGGTGAGAATGAAAAATGAACCCAGCAAGTCATCGGAATACAGAGCGAGAGAAGAAAATTCAAATTTCATCTCAGACTCAGATCAGTCACCCCCTCTCCAGATGAATCTTTCATAACTATTTGGAAATCCCTTTTGTAAAATAATACTTTTATTTGCTTTCAAACTTCACCTGGTTAAAACTGATTTTGAAGCAAGAGGTTGACATAAATGGTCTCCATTCAGTGATGTGAGAACAACAAAATTAACACCCTAAGCTCTTTCCCTGGTCTGCACTATCCATTGTAGTTCAATACCTTAGCAAGTGCCTGTCCTGTAACACACTGCTCTGAAGTTACCTGAAGGTAATAAGGGACGCCTCCATTAAAACACAGACAACACCTCTGCTTCCATGAACAGGAAAACCAGGAAAACCCTGTAGCAGGAGCAGATAATACCTGCATCACGGGAGTGCTGAGAAAAATTATGTGTGTATTTACAGGGGATATTTTTTTCATTTAACTTTAACCAACTAAATCTTACATTATTCAGAACTTTATTTTTTGAAACACCATCTTTCCCCTCCTGTTTCCCTGAGCAAGAAACAATCGTTCATCATTTTACAGCACCTTCCTCTTTGCAAAGTAAGAGCTCAGTTCAGTGCTGAATCACACCGAACACAACACCTTTGAAACTTGTTTGACTATGCACGATTCCTGATGAATCACTTGCTTTCATGCTGAGCTGAAAGCCAGGCTTTTGAACTGAGTTTCTACCGCTTGCACACTCTCAGGTTCTAAACTGCACAATTTTGCTGCTTTTGGCTTACAAATGGAACAGCAACAGCAAGGCAGACACCACCTCCATCACAGGGTCATCTGTCACTCTGCATACTACACTAACTCCTTTTGGTATCAAGTTAGGAGTGTGAGGGGACTCTATAAATAAAGTCTGACAAGTGGGGGTGGGAGGGGAAAGTCCACCCAATTTGTATTGACAGCTTCTGCTCATTTCCTCTTTTTGTCAGCAAGTTTTATAATACACAATCTCGCAGCAAAGAAATTTTATTTATGAAGGCTATACTCCAATCAGTTTGCTTTTAATGGATATTATCAACTTACTGATTTAGCCATTTAAAATTTCATCATATTTCTCAAGTTAAAAATTGGGACCTATGATAGGTAGTAAAAATGGATTACAGGCTTTGTAAGACATGCTCCTGGGGCACTGAGAAAAAGACGATGGCCTCTGGGAACAAAAAACAGAATTCTGCATTTGAGATCTCAAAAGCTTTGAGGAAATCAAAACTCCTCTTTCCTGTTCTCATGTTTTGTTTTGGGGGTTTTTGGTGGTTTTTTTTTGGTTTGTTGGTTTTGAGGTGTTTTTTTTTGTTGTTTTGGTTTAGTTTTTTGTTTGTTTTTTTTGTTGTTGTTGTTTTTTTCAGTTGGTTGGGGTTTTTGCCTATTTTTCTGTATTTATAATATGTAGGATGTGTTAAACATTTATCACAATCAGTATAAAAATTCTTTTTGTACCTATCTTTTGTAATTCAAGTTTAGTTTTTAAAAAAAAGGTAGAAAGTAAGAAAAAAAAGAAAAAATATAAAAGCATCTTTGCTCAATTTGCTTGGTAAGCTTCATATCTCATATATACACAATACACTTTTACAATTTAAAATAAGAGATTCTTTTTGAAAGCTCCCTGAAGGAAAACAAATAATTGTTCTCTGTGAGAACACATAAGCCATATGTAAAATCATGCCTCCTGTATGCAACAGAAGTGACTGACATATCATCAGAACAAACCAATATATAGATGAAAAAAAAAATCTTCCTCTGGAGATCAACCAGAGGCAAGTACATTAAAAACCTACTTCTTTTTTTTCCCCCTCAAACAAAGTCTTTTTTATTTCAGTGGTTGCTTAATATTAAAATACAAAAGAATTTCACTTATTTGGAACCAGAACTACTGAGTACTTTCCATCTGGCCACATTAATCTTCTGTTCTCTTCTACTCAGTAGCAGAGGAAGAGAGGAAAATCCCTTTTTTTTTTGCCCTATGGACTGATGATTATCAGTACACTCCTAGGATATGTACATTTAAACAGTCTCAGTTTGAAGCCAGGTCTCCCCTTCCAGTCAAAGCCTTTTAACTCCTGTGTTGTTCCAAGTAGGTTAGGTCTCTACCATGACTTCACAACAAAATTGCATAAGAAATTGAGTTATCAGTCTATGTTGACCAAACTTTGCACACAGTCACCAGCCCCATGGGAGATCCAGGTGTTACCCTGCCCATTTCTAAATTCTACCTTGAAGTCATAAATGCATATGCAAAACTGTGGAGATGTCTCTTGCAATCATGAATTTAGGCATTTAGAGTCATCGTTGTTATTTTCTGAAGGCAGGTTTGGGGGCATTTCTGGTTGACTGGGAGGAGTGTGTTGGGTGGCACCCTGTTCTTTTGCATATTATCTTTATCCCTATTCTTTTCTCATCTGAAAATCTACCTGTATTTCTTTTGTTTCTCAGACTATTCCAGATTATTTGGAAGCAGTTTCTGAAGCTGAAAGCTCGATCCCTTTTCTAAGACTTCATCAGTTCTGGTATACTACAGAAATACTCAGCAGCACAGAATTAAATAAGAGTAGTAACAGTACACAGAGCATCAGGTACAGACAGATTACACACACCCCTCAACATACGTATTTATCACCTACTCTAAAAGAAACAATAATAATGAAGAAATATTTAGCTGATAATTTTAGTGAAAGGTTTAGAAAGCAACAAACTAACAATTTAGGAAAGGTTACCTGTGAAACAATCCCCACCTTACTTCCAAGCCTATCAGAACTGGGTGCACAACTACTGTGATGCAGAGGGCAGACTGGACACACGCTCCCTCCACAAATATTTTTTCAATCACTGAAACACATGGAATACTGTCTGAAGTCAGAGCCTAAACTAAAGCCATTTATTAAAACCTCAGAGCTTTAAACCACCTCCTAGATCCACGTATCTTGCATCTCTCAACACCATCCTTATTTTGCTCAGGCATGCTCATGGTACTTGGGAACAGGAGAGAGACTTGCTTCCCTAAACCCATCTTATCTTTTCTGGTCTCCCTTAAGTTTACTGTTTGTTATATACTGCAAAATTGTATATTGTGAAAAGTGCCTATTAATTATATTCGCAGTACATCAGAAAACTTGGTGAAAGTCACACCTACACACAGCATGGCATATTTAAATGAAAAAAAAAAAAAAAAGAAAGAAAGAAAGAAAGAAGATGAAGAGGACCCAGCTTCACAAACATTTAATGAAGTTTTTCTGACAGCTTGGTGGAAGACTTCCAAAACAGCTTTTGTGCAGAGTGCTTTTACCTCGCACTCAAGTCATGAGGACTTAAAGACCCCTCATAGTAGTGCCAAAATCAACACACCAGGAAGCATGTAATCACTTCTTTTGCAGGGTTAATTACTACAAGGGACTGGAGTTTAGTGTTTCTCTGCATAGTCTTCTCAATACAAACTTTTATGTCAACTTTTCACTAAATAACGTCAGTGCTAAGCAAACACAATCTTTGCTACAGCTATTAGGAAAGATCTGTATCTAGATATCATTTCAACAAGGCTACAGAATTTTGATAACAACAGTCACTTACTAATACATTACATTTGCTACATTTTCTATGACCTAAAACAGACAGATTAAATTTAGAATTATTTTATAGAAAAATTTGTATTAGATATACTATGCTTAATATGTGGAATAAAAGCAAGAAAAAGCAACAGAAGTCATGCCCAGTGACGACATCCTTCAACAAATATGTTTGGAAATACTCAGAGCTAAATTACCAAATTAATACAATTTAAAACATGACAAAACTGAGAATTCTTAGGAAAGTCTGGATTATTTTTTTTTCCGTAGCATAGAGCATATCCTTTCCTCAAAGTGTCCACCTGCAAATATCCCATCAGATTCTACTTGCAGAATAACAAATTCCCTAAGTTCTTCTTGTTTCCAAGGACAAAAGCCAGTTATCAGCAACTCTAACAGAAAATTCTTAACCTGAGATAAACAAAACTTTTGAATTATTCACAAGGGGTTAGAGAAGAAAGACCTCAAGTTTTTATTTCCTCTATAAGGCATCCCTTTTCTTACTGAGACCTCTCTAACAAAACAAAACAAAACAAAAAAGCAAGCAAGCTTTAACAAAATCCACACCCAAGATTTAAATCAGCACCTGTAACTCATCTGTGACATTTTAGTATAGTTTATGTGGTTTTAATAAGATCACATTTAGGTAACTGATTAAAAAATAAACAGGAGGAAGTAATCTTAGGTACTTTTAGTATTGTAATGTGGTTAAAAACTCTTGAGGTAGATCCTTGCAGCAGGGGCTTTGGAGCTCTTTTAATCATCTTCCTGATCGGTTTAGGTGGGTTGCCGCAGGGAGGTGACGCAAAAATACACATCCTCACCCTCACTGAAACTGTAATTAGCCAACTTTAAAACACCTAATTGTGCAGGTAAAAATACTGATACTTTGCAATTACATCAAATCTTTCATCAAAAAAGCCCTGGGCAGGTAAATGAACACAAGTTCGCCTCATTAGATAGTGAAATTGTTTCTGGGAATGCTTAGTACAAATCAAACCAAATGCTGTGTTGAGGATTAAGTACCATATTTCCTGGTACCTTCAATGCTTTGTAAGCATTTAATGTGCTCCAAAAACTGGTCATGCATTGGACACCCCAAATAACTCATACTGCACATGCTTAAGTAACCAGTACCTGAATTAATTCAGTTACATAGGTCTGCAAGAGCCCAAAAGAAAGCAGAGCTATCTCTAAATGTGTTTGTATGTGAAAGACGGACATTTCATGTATTTTCCCAATATTTTTTTAATCCCATCTAGAGTAATGAAGTCCAGAATTTATAGGTATAAAACTTACTTAAGAGTTTCTTTTTTAAAACTTAGTAAAGTTTCACTAAGATACGTGGGAAGGAAAAAAAAAGCCCAAACCAACAAAACAGAAAAACGTCACAGAAGTGTTGCTTTCTTTTCCAAATATTTCTTATGAAATAAGCTGTAACATATGCTAGGCACTTAAATAGCCAAAAAAATCCGAAATGCTTCTCACTTATCTTTCTAAAAATGCTGGTCGCTACTTAGGTCTTCATTTCCATTTGTGCAAGAAGCCTGAGTGCCAGTATAAAAAGTAATACCATATGTCAAAATAAAGCTTTAGAGATAAAGGGAGTGGAGAGGATATCCTTCATTAATTTTAATTGTGCAAAGACTTTTCTTACATCTACTCTGTTAATTACGAACATATTTGTAAGTGGCCAACAAAAAGAAGAAGAAACATCTCAGAATTTGCCAGAATTTCAAACAGTGTATCCAAAAAGAATTGAAGCACAAAAGGGTACTTATCTTTTCTGAATAAAATGCAAGCTGAATATTTTTTTTTTTTCCCTGAAGATGCAGGCTGCAAGAGACAATAATATTTGCAAAAAAGTGTAGCTATTTCAAACTTAAAATCAGGTAATTAGTTTTCAGTATCCCATTTTATGGAATTCAATACACTTGTAACTGCTCAATATTTTGTTTTTTTCTCGCTGAACATATTTTTAAAATATCATCCAGATGAAAAAAAAACAGGGGAGGAGAGGGCAGGAGTTCACTCAACACATTTTATTTCCCAGAATTTGACAGTGTAAGACAATATTGCAACACCTGTAGTAAAGCAGCAAATCCCAGTGAACCACTTTATAGGAATAGAAGGGGATTTCTTGTTTGAAAGCAAAACTGATGTCACACAACTGACTCCTATGCCCAAATTCTCCCAGGTACGAGGAACTATATCCCCACTTGGCCTGGCTTGAAGTCAGGTGCCCAGATGTTCATACCCAAGCAGCCCAAACAGATCCATCCCTTGGATGGTGAGGAACACAAAGGTGCTGACACCCAGCCCTGTTACTATCAACACCTGCAGGTTTGGGGGACTCCCCCTGTACCCTGCTGGAGCCACTGGAACGTCTCTCTTTCCTAAGGGCAAGGATTTCCTTGCTGTCTCCCTCCTGGGTGTCCAGAAAAGCAGCACGAGGCACATGCAGTGGTCAGGACTTACAGATCAGCTCACACTGTGCCAATAGCTTCTGCCACTCCAGCAGCCCTTCCCCAGGGTCTGCTCCTCTTGTGACTTCCACACCCGCCCCCATCATTCCTGCCCTGGCACTCCTATTGGAACTCTCTATAAGAGGCTCTTGAAATAATCTAATGTAAACTGAAGGCTAGGCATTGATGCCCATTTTACCCACCCCGTTATCCTACTAATGCCTGCCATCATCTGGAAACAGCTCCATCTATAGATAAATAGCTTTGATCGAATTGGTACATCTGTTCCCATTTTACTTACAAGCACAAATGTGCACTTATAAAAGTGTATTTAAATATCACATTCCAGCTCTTCATTTCCTTTTGGAAGCACACTAAGCTCCTTTTCTTCATTTACACAGTTTCAACAACTGCTGTTTTTTCCCCCCATGTACTTTTACATGCACACCACCCCCCTAAAGGACTGGCAGGGGCTGTAAGTTTAACAATCTTCTGAGCCAACTCTACATTTAGAGTATGTACTGATAAGCTTTTGTATCCTTCCAGATGTAGCTTACAATAGATAAAATAGCAATATCTTTCATAAAAATCAAAAGAAGTTACTTAACTGACTTCAGAACGTGCTGAATGGCCAATAGGGATAGATATTTATGCTGCAGAGCAATCCCAAGCCCCAGCACATGTATTGGCCATTTCCCAACTTGTTGTCAGAACACATCTCAGACATGAAGAACACCAACTCTCCTTTTCTGGAATGTGAATGATGGAAAGGAACCACAAACTGCATAAGGTCCTTCCTCAGAATGACCAGTGTACAACAACACAGTGCTCTGTGGCACACACCTACCCTAAAGCCCTTGGACCTTCCAACACAACATTCATCATGTTGTGTAACTGCTGCACTGGGCACACAACTGATCCAGCAAAAACTGACAAACAAGATGCACAGTTAAACTCAGTTAAGCTTCTGCATAGGTAATCACCTGATGATTTTTCTTTCTGCATTAACTATCACTATATTAAGTTTAAGCCTAGAATAATATAACCTTATTTCATATTGCAATCTTATCAGCATCTCTAAATTTCCATGATGCCTAAGAAAACCAAATAGTTGCAGGAAGGACAATGTATGTCTTCTGAAGTAGTTTATGTTGCCTCTTAACATTACCTTTGTTGTTCTGTGCCTATCAAAACCACCTGAAATGAGTTTTAATGGCTATTCCATCCTTCTCAGGCATCGCAAGGATTCAAGATGTTTGTATTTCTACAAGTGTTTAACTAGGGTACATCTACTTCCAAGAACAATGTGTTGGGAAAAAAAATCTGCCCAGATCTTCTCAGATTTTACTTGTCTTGAACAAGAAGTATACACTTTTACATGCTTTTTATTTTTACCTGCTCACTATTTTGGTACCAATACTAAATAATTGCATCATCCATCTGCTCCTGCTTCTCTTTATATTTACAGCATCAATAGACTAGAAAGATCAGTAGCATCCACATCTGTAAAAAATGAATGTGTACAAGGGTATATAGAGAATGTCTCAGCTGTTTAACTTTACTGTTCTACTGTTTATTCTCAAATGTTGACAGCTTTATTTAGTTCTAACCATTTATGTTTACAAAGGGATCAGAAGAATAATATCTTCCAGAGGAACAAGAATTCAGCAGTTAAGTACCTGAGGCATTTTTTTTTTCCTCACTTGTACTCAAATTACACAGTCAGAATTTCTTGAGAGTTAGGACTCTGGCTTTGTTTGGAGGCTGCTTGGCATTTTTTTTCACTTGTTAAAAGTGTCAGCTTGAAAGTAGGGCAGTGGGTCTGCCCAGAGGATCCCTTCTCAAGAGACACCAGACTTGTGTTGTTGCCCTGTGCAAGTTGATCAGAAGAGTCAGTTTAACCAAAAAGCATCTTTTAAATATGAATTTTGTGAAGGAAGCTCCTCTGTTTTCTAAGTTACTTAATTCAAAGTTAATGCCTTTTCTTGAACTGTTAATTAAGTAAGAGATTGTGGCTTTCTGACTTGTTCTATAATGATGCAAAAAGACTGGCGATCAACATTCTAGGCAACTTTTTCATAGGATTATTGAAAAGTAAGTTTGAAACACAGATGCAGTGCAGCTTATTTACATTTACAAGCAGCACCAAATGAATATTTATCCAATGATCCTGCAGCTCTCCAGTTAAGGGGTTCATGAGCTTCCACAGTAAGTTGTTCCTGCTCAAAAAATCTTAATGCTCCTGACATGTTTGTCTCTTACTATCTCTTCAGTCTTTTTCTTCTGCCAAAGATAGTTTCTCTCTGCAATCCTTCATCAATTAATTTGAAAGCTTCAGAACATAACATTCCCCTTGCCATATCCTCTTAAAAACCTGCAACTGTAAAATTCCTTGAGGGATGGTTTCCTCTTGGTTTTCTCTTTGTTTGTGTTCTTGTTGAAAGAACACTTGTATTTTTCTCTAATTCTCTACTGGTTTTGGTCCTCCATTTTCTAAGATTCAAAAACCTCTACTGCTCTGTTCAGCCCACATTTCCTTCCACCTTCTCATTCTTAAACCATTTTTTTTTCCAAGTGACATAGAAGCAAACTTACCAATCTCCATTACTGATTCCTTCCCACTTCTGCAACAACTGGCACACTGGGTATGATCTCAGAACTTGGTGGGTTGCATAAGCTGCTCTACTTCTTAGGGAAAACAGACTGAGATAACTAAAATAGCACTTTGAAAAGAAAATAAAAGGGAGAGCTAATGTGTGGTGCTGCTGAAAGCACCTGTGTTGGCCTCTAATGCATCTTAAGAAGCATTTGTGTTCTAGTTTGAAGATATTTTCCAGGATACGGTAAAGTCTCCATAAGCTAATTTATTAACACACTGGTTTTGAAGCAACTAGTAAAAATAATGCTGATAAAGTGATTTTTTTTTTTTTCATTTACTCTGGTACTAAGAATGTCATTCATGTTTCTGTTTTGTTAGAAACTATATCAATCTGCTATTGCTTTACTTAGAAGACAGGCAAAAAGTACTAAATTTCACAGTAAATTTCACAGCGTTTGTGAATAAGACAGAAGAACACAGTAACAGTAATAACAAGCAGGTAGGATACAAAAAAATATCTGTTAATGTACTGAGCGTTCTTTTCTGAAAATACTTCAGTAATTTTGCTTCCTGGTACACAAGTCTTATGGGCTTTTCTACTGTAATACTTTTTTTTTCTCTTAAAATGCATTTTCTTGTTTCAGGGGAGTTCATGAAATATTTCTTTATGCTGGCAATCGCTGAATATATAACGAAGGAAATTTAAATACTGTGCAGTGTCTGGTAGCCCATAAATTACCCTCCCTGCCCCAAGCATCACGTGTCCTCAACAAAGAGCTCTTTGAAAAATACTTACAATTTATACAATTCTGACAGTATCAAGAAACAGTTTTGGAAAGTCTGCAGTGTTTTAAAGAAACGTCAACAGTTTTGCCTCATGGGAGGTGATTGTTTAGGAGTAAGCACTGAAAAACAAAAAGCAAAAGACACTGAAGGAACTGCATAAAACATACAATAAACTCATTAGAATAAACCAAGGCAAGATTTGATTTTGGCAAGTTCTACTTCATTTATGTATTACTGGAAAAACAAAGTCTAGCAATTGTCAAAAATGCATTTGATTGAATTTTGTGCATATTGCTTAATTGTAATTATAAAGAAACAAATTATATTACTCTCCTTTACACGCAGGCATAAACATGAATGAACAAAACCCAGCAAAATGTCATACAAATGGCAAAGAAGGATCTTCTAGTTCATAACAGGAAATATTTGTAGAAATAGAATGGAGCAGAAAGATTTCACATCAGTAACAGTGGATTTGCCACACTGGTATTTTTTAGCCTGGCAACAAAACAGTTATTAAATATTTTAGCTAAAAAATGGTAATTCTTTATAAACAATCCTTGACTTCTGCCAACACATACGTTCAGGGATGTGTTTGTGCATTCTCACATGTATTCAGCTACACAGAGTTGTAAATTGCTTTGATATTCACCAGCTTAGTTTCTGACTGCAGCTGATATTTTAGAATATTAATTGTTTTAGTATAACTTCACAAACAGTCACTCTACCAAATCAGGTCTGTCTGCTTTATTCACAAGTCCTTTTAGTGACTATCCAGTAAATATGTTACTGCTCAAAAACCAAAAAGCAACGGGGAACCAGGAGCCATCACAATAAGAAGTAGATGTGCCAAGTGACAGACACATTTTGAAGAGCAGGTTGTTTCAGTGTCTCCCATTTTTGATATTCAACCAACCCTATTCTTCCTGATTACTCAGTGCCAGCTGTCAACTGTCGCTTGCCCGGGTGGCAAACAACTTACTGTGTAATTAATGGACGTCGTCTGCTTAATTGCAGTGAAGATCTGATTTGAAATACTGGCAGGAAATGCTGAGCTTTAAGATGTTCTGGGAGGATTTCTTTTTTGTTAGGTGCGCTGATTTGATGAGGTAACCAAGCCACATCCAGGGAACAAAGGTCCCAGCTGGCAGCAGTTCGTATCTTGAGCAAGGTGTGACCAAGTGGGACAACTCACTGCCACGTGTTAGGTTATCCCAAAAACACACTTCGACCTCCTCACCTTCAAGGAGGAGTAGGAGCTCAGGTTTGCAGATAGCATAAATCCGTGTAGCAACACATATTTTAACTGGCTGATGATTGAACCTGAATTTCTGTGAAAGACTAGTTTTTCCAAACCATTACTTATATAGAATGTTTTCTGCTGTTGGCAAAGGATTTTTCACTGAAGAACTTGAGGAATACAGTAAAGGATATTTTGGCCAGTTCTGATGCGACTTCAAAATTGAGAAATATGTCAAATATGAAAAGAAGACTTGAAGCAGTAGCTGAAATGCAGTTTAGCAGATATTTCCTATCTCTTCTTTGACTAAAACTAAAATCATGTTAGAAAACTGTACTCTGGGTATCATTCCTCTCCTGAGCACCTGTTTAAGAAGGAAGATAAATCCACACCAGCAGGTTGTGTCTGGTGTGAACCAGACTAGTTTAGTTGCTGTTCTCCATTATTTGCGTTTTTTAAGCCTCCTTGTTTTGGTACAGAACACGCTTCTTCCTGAGAGAATAGTTTAAAAAGCTAGTTAGAGGGTAACACCAATAAAAAAGAAGAGATGAATTCCTAGAGCATTTTGTGTGAGTGTTGGTATGTTTCATTTGTGTTTGATGATCAGTTACACATACATAGATGGGAACAATTTTGCCATGAATCAACCCTAAGTAGCAGTTTGTACGTGAGCACATTCAAAATTCGCATGCCTCAGCATTTCAAACACAGAGCTCATTTGCTAATACAGGGATTACAGTCACTGGAATGTAATTACATGTGTCTACTCGCAGAATAACACAAACTATTTTTCCTTGCCTTCATTTTACTACACCAGAGTAAATTAGACACTGAGATGTTTCAAACACACCAATTACATTCGTCTCATTAGGTCTGGGGAAACTATCTGCTGGGCATGCAAAGGTTTGAAAGGAAGGGAGATGCCAGAAGTAGCATGGGCAACACCTGAAAAGAAAAGATGACAAAATTGACAAGCACATGAATAGATGTCTTTAATGGCTACATGTAACATCAAGCAGCTGTATACAGCTTGGCATTTCTCTACAGATAGACCAAAGATAGAAAGAAAAATGTATTGGTCTTTTGTTTGGAGAGTTGTACAATATAGCAACGCTCTTGCTGTACCACCAACACGATTGAGGAGAAAGAGGAAGAAAGAGAACACCAGGTGCATAATAGAAATAGCATAAGAGGGGGGAATGGTATAGTTTTTGTCATGCTCACGTCAGTCAGGAACTAGAAGGACTCAGAATAGGAGGAGTGTGCAACAAACTACTATAAATTTTGAGCCAACAGGCACACTGTTACTAGAAATTAGCATAAATTCTATAGGAGTTCAAAAGAGCTTTGGAGGAAAGTAATGAAATAGAAGAATAGGCAGAAGCTCAGTTATTTCTTTCATACAATATTGTTAAATTACTCTATCACTAAAGCAATCATCATGTGTAAGATATCACAAACAGAAAGACAGAACATCCAATTAGATGAATTAATGACATTTAGGAGTAGATAAGCTCTCTCCCCCTATTACTGTAAGTGTAATTTTACACCACCATTATATCAGGTTTTTAATTTCTTTTCTTTCCCCTCAATCAATTTCAAACATGTCATTTAAAAGTGTGTAAATCTTTTTACAGAAACAAATTTGGTCCCACTCATGCCCTGCTTAAGTTACTCATTTGCATAGATGCCGTTTCAAATGTGATTTATTAGTAAAATACATGCTTTAATGCCTTGCCTTGTTTCTTAATTTATAAGCCTGGGTTGATGGAGGTTTTTCTGTGTTAATGTTTTCCGGATCTTACTGCCTTATATATGCAGAACAGTGGCCATTAATCAATGTGGTTCACTTAGTTAAACTAAGAACTCCCAATTGTCCCAGCATTTGGGCAGGCAGCAGCTTTTTAGGATCAGCCTTAACTGCCTGCTTCAGAACTGCACCCAAGTTGAGCTGGGACTGGTGTCACCCTCGTCTCCTCCCACTCAGAGTAAACCACATGATCAGGCAGCACAGTAAGGATGGACACACCAGCCTGAAAGGCACAGAAGAGGGTAAGAGGAAGCAGACCCTGTTCTCCTTGCTCCATGGGGGCTGCTCTCGCTCTGTAATTCTAATTTAAACCATGCCTTTTTATCTTCAAGGGCTGTGAAAGAAGCAGGAAAAGCTCCCCCCCATCACCCCCATCTTATATGCTGGGACTATCTTAATATTAAACCTACTTCTACTGCACTGTCAGAACAGCTGTCTAAACCATATCAGCATTTTGCATGCATTGTAAACTCAGGGAAAAGAAAAATAAGTTAATTGAAAATGTGCTGCAGTTTGTGCCAGTCTTGTTCATGTCATCCTGAAAGAATTCCCACCCATGGCACATACTTCTTCAAGCATTTACAATTTATCCATGACACTCCAGATTTCCATTACACAGAAAGTGTTGTTTCTTTACAAACCCGCGGAAATCCAAGCTTTCCCAGTTATTTTGTTACTGCAACAGGTTTGAAAATCATGGAAGACTGGTATGAAGTAAAATTTAGATTAAGTTAACTTAGATTAGTTTGCAGTCTTGTGCAGAGGGGTAGAACCAGGTGAAAGTTACCAAACACAGCAGCAAGAACAATATTTTTGCTTTACAGTTTGCAATTCAAGCATTTTCCACTTAGAGCAAAGCTGCAGAGTTTCATTGCTGGATTAGTATCACAGTGGTAACACTAACAGAGGGTCTATTGCACAACCTGTGGTACACTACAGAAGCCTTTCTGAAAACTAATGAGCTGCAGCTCAGATATTTAATCCATGTTGCAAAAAATATAAACAGTGAAATGTAATCAAATAAGCCCCCCTCTGACATCAACCATAAGACTGCCCAGGGGACTGGGATAACTGATGCCACCCCAAACAGCCTTAAGTTTCCCCAGCAATCATTACACCACCAGATACTACTGTCAGCAAGGGATCATTAAAATTCTGCCAACCTTCCTCTTCCTCTTTTCCCCACTCCTAAGCACCAAACAAATCCTCTAGAGGGTTTTGCTTCTCAAAACTTCTCATTCCTTAAAATCAATCAAGCAACTAGTGATGGCAACAACAGTGTAATTGAATTCAAAAGATGGTACTAAAAGTTTTTGTTACAGGAATGAGGTCTAAGAAGTCATTCATGCCAAAACCTGACAGCAAACTATGAATGATTCTACAGTTATGGCTCTTAGAACATGCAATATTCTTTTTAATGTTCCTCCTAGCCATATTGGAACATGAAAATATTGAAATATAAATAATATTACCATTAAGTTTTTCTGATGAGTCTCAAAACAGAAAGATGTCCAAAAGAATAAAATGTTAAAAAAAAAAAAGAAAAACAAAAACAAAAACAAAAACAAACAAACAAAAAAAAACAAAACAAAACACAAAACCAAACACAAGTGATTGGTTTGGAGGATAAAAGATTTAGAATTTGAAAACAGGCCAATGGTTATCATTTATAGTCTTCCAATAATCGATAGGAAAGGATTCATTGCTGGAGCCGTGAAAGACTACAGTATTCTAATCATTACAGAATAATTACCACATGTAAGTATATAACCAAGCTTTGCTCATTTACAAATTGGAGAGCAGCAGAGAAAGATGAATGGTGGGCTTGCTTCTGCTTATTAGAGGCTTTTTTGTGTCAATGTGTCAAAGGCAAAGAAACTAAAATCCAGTAGATATGGGTCTCCAGAGAGTACAACGAGTCAGGGATTTTCTGATGAAAGTTTTTTCCATAAAAATTGTATTGCCTGAAGGAATGTATGAACCAGTTTAGATGAGAAGAACATTTCTGATTCAAAGAGGGAAAAGGGGAGAAAAAAGCCCCTTTTCCCTTACCTCTAAATAAGTAAAATCTGTAAAAATTAGAGCACATAACTGGAACACAGAACACCTCACCCAACTTTATCCCAGAAACCTGTCCAACCCACCACTAAGCTGCAAAGTAAGTTTGATCATTTTTGGGGGGGAAACAGAATTAAAATAAAAAACAGAGAAGAAAGTAAGAGACATCTAAAGAAACCAGCTGACTGCTGGTCACTGTGGTCACATTAGATGTGAAAAATTAAGTCTCCAGTACACCTAATCAAGATAGAGTCAGCCCTTTAAAGTTCAAGCAGCTACCCCGCCAGCTTGGGTAATGACAAAAATAAGAACTGGCCTCTCTCCTTTCATGAAAAAGTTTGAGATTTCCTCAGTGTATAGTGATATAATAACAACAACCAAGTCTTGAAAAGCACCAGCAGACAGGAGCACCTAAAGACTCAGTTTTCCATGATTACTGATACGCATGCTCAGTGTGAGGTCAGTCACACGAGAGACTACACAAATCCCACAAAACAAAGTTCATATTAGAGTGGCAATTTGGCTACCGACTGTAAGACTGATGTGCAAGGCTGTTCTGCTTTAAGACAAAACTACTGTTGCTGTCATTTTGCTTTGTAAGAAGGCAGAGGAAAAAAAGGGCTGAGACACCAAGGTAAGTATCTGCTTCACAGAGCACCTCTCCACACACACCTCCAACTGGTGTCCCCGGCTTAAGCCAAGGTCCACGTTAAGAAAAAATAATCCCCTTATTTCACTGCTCCCAGATGGCTGTTTGCTTTTCTTTCACTCAGTGCAGAATACCAACACATGGAGATGCTTTAAAACATTGCAGCCTTGATTTCATTCTTCCCACAGGCATTGGGCCAGACAACTGAAAGCCAAACCATTACTTCCTCCACACTGGAGTAAACAGAAAGCAGCATCAGAGCAGTGAGTGGAGATGCTCTAAACTCAAACAGACTCAGCTGAAGTAAGACCATCATGCTTAACTAGTCTAATTAAAGTATAGGACTTCAATTTGGAAAGTACATTTTTAATAAACATATGCTAAAGTGCATTAGATTCTTCTTGGAAAAGCTTCAGATGCACAATTATACTTTACAGACCTGTGAAACAAGAACAGATATGCCTGGTCTTTAGAATGGTGATAGGTAAAGCTTCTTTCTTCTCTAGACTAGCACAACCAAGATTAAAAGCATTTCTGAAAAGATCCAGGATGTGTACAATGCTGTCTTTTCTACACCAAGTATTATGTTAAACCTCACCCAGCAAATAATTAGCCTGGGCTTTGTATGTGTATGTATAGTATTGGTTGTGGGTCTTTTTAAAAGCACTTCAATACTGACCAGTTGAGTTTAAGAAGAATATAAGATGTCGATGATATTAGAGTAGCCTCTTTGAATCACACCAAATAAAAAGAGCTCAGCCTCAAGTAGCTCTCAATTGTTAAGAGATTTCAATGTCTATGAAAAGACAGAATGACTGATGATTCAGAATTAATTGGAATTTGGTGATGGATATAGACAACATGTCCCAAGTACCACATTAACACCAGCAGAGTAAACCTTTTTGCTTGTTGTAGCCTACAAATGAGGTTTACTGTCACACATACAGAAATCTTCAGAAAAAACATCTGGCTGAGCAGATTTTAATTTAACAGGCAAATACAGTGTTTTGTATAAATATTCCTCTCTTTTTACTCTACCCCCAACAGCTCAATCAACCAGAAGACTAAAGCACCAAAAGTTCTCTTTATTAGACTGCTCACTGACATGAACTAAATTGTCAAATTAATGACAACATCCATAGGGAACCAAAATCACTACATGGGAGCAATCCCTGTGCAAAGAAGCTTTAGCTGAAGACCAAAGCAGTTCACATTACTTATTAAACGATTAATGTTACAATTTTTAAAATATGTCACCACAATGGTACATTATACATATTTCCTTGCAAGAATTTCATCAAGCTGAGTTTCTCTGATACTGGAACAGTGCTTTGCTACTGTTTATCATCCATTTAAAGGAAGTATATATTGATAAAGTGGAGCATTTTAACATTCAGAGTCTTTAATTTTAAAGAGGTTCATCAGATTAAAGTTGGAACTGAAACACACAATGAGCTTGCTTACTTTAAGTCATCACATTCTAATAACAATATTTTAAAATTCTCAGTGTTTTTTGGGTGTGGGGGCCATTAATTTGGGGGGGGGGGAAGCAAAGTTTAAATGTGTTGCATTGCTGAGTTTCTCCATTTTACTCAGGACTGGATGCGTAAAATACATTCAACAACAGGCTGAATATTGAGAAGCCAAGGGAGGATGTAGTAACGTTCACATAAATGGGGTCAGAATTTTACCTTTTTTACTACTTTTTTCAATTATAATCCTTTAAAAACAAAACCAAAAAAACCCAAAACAAAACAAAAAAACCTCCCAACTTAACAACTTCTCCTCTTCTTTTTTCTGTTTTACTTTGAAACTATCTGATTCATTAATATTTCCAACTCTAGGTAAAATCCTTGTCAAACACTGAAGGGAATCATGAAATTACTCATTGTAAAATGTCCTTTTCACATTTTTAATTCTCTTGTCATTTACAAGCATGTAAAGTGTTCTTCATTATCCACTGTACAATAGTGGGAAGCCACCAAGATGATAATTTTGATGAAACATACCAGGTTAAACTGAAGATGAGCATTTTGAAAGAGAATTTTGGTTTTGTAGTTTTACGGGTAAAGCAGATGCGCAAGTAGCAGGACTAAGGAAAGCCTTTGATCTCACCTGCCTTTCATGTATAATTGACAGTTGTAATTTGGACTCAGGGATGACAGAGAGGCAGCTGAGAAATTCTGTGAGATGCCTGTGTACAGAGAAACAACATATGCTTGATACAAGCTGAGAGGAAAATACAAAGCCAGAGGAATCAGCACAGCTGAGCGCGAGCACTGCACAGCACAGCAAACATAAAAGGGCAGGGTAGCCCACACAAACCTCACCACCCTCCTGTAGCCAGGCTCTAGAGGTTATTCCTTTTGCCCACACAAAGGAAAAGTAACATATTAGGCCGAGAAACACCCAGGAACGGAAGAACAGCGATGGGTGTCTTGACAGAAGCAGGGACAGAGCACAGAAAGTGCAAGACTGTATCCAGCGAAACACCAGTTGAATACCCTAAGATTTGTTCTCAGTTGTGAGTTTTTCAAAGGGTAAGGAGCAATTTTAATCTAGCAGACCTCATGGATGTTTTTCCAAGGTGGTAGTTCCGTTTGTTTTACTCCTGGCTGTCACGATGAGCAGATCTCCTGTTGGTCATCCAAGCAAAAGGCTGGAGAATGAGGTGTGTGAGATGGTGGCAAGAAAAGGATTTTCTGCTTCTGCCCCCTCAGACCTCTCTAGTGCACCAGCCCACACCTGGCCTCACCCACTCCTCTAACAGACCTCTGATACATTAGGAAATAGGCTGTGGTGAGAGTACTGTGGGAGGCAAAGCTTCAGGGTCAAGTGGTATGTAATCACAGAATCATTTATTTTGGAAAAGATCTCTAAGACCATAGCCTCCAACCATTAATCCAACACTGTCAAATCCACCACTAAACCATGTCCGTAAAGTGCCATATCTACATGTCTTTTTAAGTAACTCCAATTATCCAATCCAGGGATCAGAACTCAAGTAGTTTGCTGGGCAGCCTGTTCCAATGCTTGACCACCCTTTCTGTAAAGAATCTTCCCTAATATCCAATCTAAATATCCCCTGGCACAACTTCAGGTGATTTTTCTCTTATCCTGCCACTTGTTGCTTGTGAGAAGAGGCCAATCCCCACCTTGCTACAACCTCCTTTCAGGGCGCTGTAGAGAACAACAAACCTCAAACCTCCTTTTCTTCAGGCTAAACAACCCCAGTTCCCTCAGTCATTCCTCCTAATTTACAGAATAGAACCTTTATTCATTCTCTGACAGTAAAAAAAAAAAAAAAAAATTAAATAGGTGGTGTTGGTCATTAAGGGAGGAGTTGGAACAACACCAGCACTGGGAGATTCTGGTCAAACAGGATGAAATTCAACTCTCATGTGCTTCTGAATAAAAAGTCATCTAAGTAGAAATGAGGAAAAGTGTTAAAAATTTATCTATGTGTAGGCAAGTTAACATTGTAATTAAGATTTAGAGTGAGCACAGACACAACATTCCCACAATGGGATCACTTCAGTACATCAAAGGCAGCACAAATCAAGACTTCACAACACAGATGGGTCCAATTTGCTGCTTTTCTCAATTAGCGTAGTTTTTTGGTTTCACAATACAAATCTTTAATGCAAGAGTTATTGCTATCATGATTAATTTCTGTTAATCCACATTGTTGATCCGTACTGTTTTTCAAGTATCACCTTGGGAGAACAGATATTATTTCAGGTAGGGAAAAAAACCCAAAAAAAACCACCAAAAAACAAACCCAAAACAAAACATGATTTTCATCTCCTGTTAAGTACTGGCAAAACCCACTCAGGAAAAAAAGAAGTGTCTGAATCCTGAAATTACTTGCAAAGAAACACGTAAACACTTCAATGCATATAAGGATAGGGGAAAGCTGTCTTCCCAGTCAGGGTCCTGTGTGCCTAATCCTGTGGGAGCAGCCGGCACAAGGCCTGGAGTCCTTAATATCTCTGAATGTTCTTGATATTTCTACAACAAAAGCATTTTCTCATCATTCCAGAGGCTTCAGTGGATTAATTTTTTTTTTTTTTTTTTTGCTGGACTCCATTTTATGGTAACATTTTCATGTTGTTTTAATTGCTCTTACTGCTCCCTTTTGTTGGGGTGTTTATCCCCAGGCACACCCCAACAAACCTATGGTTTGTGGACAGATATT
This sequence comes from Lophotriccus pileatus, assembly GCA_035583135.1. NCBI lineage: Eukaryota > Metazoa > Chordata > Aves > Passeriformes > Tyrannidae > Lophotriccus > Lophotriccus pileatus. The sequence continues at coordinate 8,470,400 of JAWWES010000133.1, read as the reverse complement.
AGTACTGTTTTGGGTGAGCTCAGTTCACATTGTGGGAGACTCATTGTGAGCCTTTGCACAATAAGCTCAAGTAGCAAATGAGCAGATTTCTGCTTCTACCCCAGAATGCTGATTTGCCCTCACTGGGGAAGAGTACCCTTACTCTTTTGCCCTGGTTATGCTCTGGGGAAAATTACTTGGGGTCAGAGTAGAATTTCACTCAGGTTGCAGTATTTCTGCATCCACAGATGCAGAGCATCTGAGCAATAGCAAAGGCAGAGAGGTATTTGGGGGGGAGAGGGGGGGAGGAAAGGTTAAAAAGGAGAACTCTGTTGAAAGATGTCCAGTAAAAAAAAGTGGTTTAAGGCTAAATAAGGAGAAGAATATGCATTAAAAGTGTCAGACCCAGGTAAGAGATGAAAGCAGTCTCTCTTCTCTGTGCTGCTAAAATAGGTACATCAGAAAGGCATTGAGCATTACCACATTGCTGGCTCAGTTTACTGACCACCAGTGTGACATCAGCCCAGACAGTATTTTGTGAAGTGCTGTAAGCAGGTTCATGAAACTTTTCTTATCCTCAGGTGTTGGGATATGCACAGCAGAGGGATTTGTTCTAGCTCCAAAGCAATTTTAAATCGCAAAATCCACAACATATACAATAAATCTGTAAGACAGATGGCCATAAATCCCTAATGAAGCACTGCCAATGTAAATATTGTAAAAAGGATAAATAGCACTTAATTACACCACTGGCAAGCAAGTTGGGTTTTTCCTCATCTTCATTCTGCTGTTCACCAATCTCCCGGGCTCTCTCAAGCAATACAGTGTGCACAGCGCAGATTAGTGGTGACTCCACACTCTTCCACTGCATGGCACTTACCCTCCTATGCCTTTGCTTCTCCTTTTGTTTTTTTCTTTCTTTTTGTCTTTTCATTTTGTTTGTTTGTTTTGTTGTTTTTTTGGTGGTGGTGGTGGTTTGGGTTGTTTGGGATTTTTGTTTGTTTAAAAGACCAAAACACAGCATTGTTCATTTGAGCATATGTAGAAGGCATGCTTTTACTTATAGAACTAGACAGCAAAGATAAAAAAAATAATAGGGACAGGGAAAAAAAACCCAGAGACACAAAAAAACCCAGCTATTGAGGTTAAAAGACCTGAGATAGACAAGTTCAGTGTCAGGGGTGGGGAATGATCCTCTTTGAAAACCTTTCAGCTTTTTTTCCAAGCTGTTCTTATGCTCTGCTGCTGAAGGCAGCAGGTATATGTTACCTTTCACTTGAGCTAGGCTGTCATGTTTGGTACTGGCTCAGAGTTACAGCACTTTAACTCACACCTCTTAACTACTCTACTATTATTTAACTGGCTAACTAGCCAAATAAGAAACAGAACTGAGAGCTTTTCCCACTCTTTTCAGGCAAGGGGGACCCTAAAAGCATTACAGAATCAGTATTTGTTTCTCAAAAAAATAAAAATAAAAAGGAAACCTTATTAAAAAAGGATAAAAGAACAACAACAAAACAAACAAACAAAAAACCACAAACAAAAAACAACCACAAAACAAACCACACCACCATTTCATATAATTGATCCTTGGGTTTTCCATTTATCTCTCCCTCTTGCAGACAGGCTGAACCTTGACCTATGAAGCAGAAAATCTTCCTTGTAATTTCAAGAAACCAAAGATACTACCTTGCCCAATATGCAGGTAATTTCCAAAATCTCAGTCAAGTGACAAGTGCACAACTTAATCGAGTAAATTGGCCTTCAGCATCACCTGGTAGCACATCGAGATTGCAGCATTTAGTGGTACTGAACTTCTCTCATCTTGCCATATAGTATAAAACTGCTACTTCTTTTCCTTTAAAATGTGCAATTTATTTTAATACACATACCTATCATAGCAAGCTTCCTTTATTTCTACAGATGCTTTAAAAGAAGTTGCTTTTTTGAAAAGAATAAAGCTTTCAATACTTCGTAGCAGAACGGATAATTTTTTTTCTGCTTTTAAACTATATTTTAACCCACCCTACAGCTATTATAAATTATTATAAAATACCAGTCACCTTGTGAATGCAATATTAAGCAGCTTGCTCATGTACAGTGGACATACAACCTAATATTTTTCATACAGCATTATGTATTGCCTTCAGTGATTTCATATAAATGTGAATATTGGTTTAGTTATGGTTGCCATATGTGAATGAGCAATGTTGGCATTCCTATACCTTTGAGTGAAAATTTCAATTCACTTGATTAAACCAAGAGAATTGTGTTTTGAGGACTAGGCACAGCTGTAAGATCTTAATTCGCAGCAGACTCAGACAGATGTAGACAATCCTCACACTTTTTAACTTTCCCTCTGGAGTTTTCAGCAGTCTGGACTGGGAAACATGGGCAAAAAAATATTAAAATAATACAACAAAACAAAGGCTGGTGATCTTGCTGAGCCCACAGTCATTGCTTGAACTTTTGCTTGGCTCTAAATATTCAGGGAACTAATGAATTCATTTAGCTGGTAGACATATTTTCACTGTTGCTAAATGAAACCATGAAAACATGAGTTACAAGACTAACTGTCAGAGCATTAAGTCAGAGCATTCAAGGCTCAAAATACAAATATGTGTATTTAGCTGTGGAATTGCTCTCTTTGCTTGTATGAGAAAGCAAAAAGAATAAGGGAGTGATTTTTTTCTCCTCAGGGTATTGTTATATTCCAGACCTGGCAGTTACAAAAGTATGTCATAAATAAAGCAAAAATTACCTCCAGATCACTTTGCATCAGTGCCATAATAAACAAGTGGAGTTACTGAATCCCCTCAATCAGGGTGCCCTGTAACATCTCAAGTCTGTTCTGCTTCCCCACTCTATAGAATAGCTTAAAAACACAAAGAGCACTGAAAACATTAAAATCAGTTAACACAAACTTCAAAGTCACCTGATTTGTTTGTAATTCATTTAGTCATTATAAACTTGATGCACTTCACTGCAAAGTGTGCCAGAATGGAAGAACAAGGACATATTAGATTGGATATTAGGGAAAAATTCCTCATCCAAATGGTTGTCAGGGATCAGAATAGATTGCCCAGGGAAGTGGTGCAGTCAGCATCCCTGGAGGTATTTAAGATATTTCGTTGTTGTACTTAGGGACAGTGGTGAACAAAATAACACTGGATTAACAGTTGGACTTGATCTTTAATGTTGGAAAAGACCTCTAAGGTTGTAAACCACAGCCACTAAAATAAAAACGAAATAAAAAAAACCCACAACCAAACAGGATACATTGTTAAAAGATTAAAAAAAATGTGATTTCTCTGATGTGGCGACAATATCACCGAAAAAGAAGTAAGCAGAAGAGAGTGAAAAAGAAACGGTGAAATTCAGAAAATTAATCTCAGTGAAAAGTGATTTACTTCTCATGGCTGTAATGACACCAAATTCTGTTTCAGATACATTAAATATAAGAGGCTGTTAGTGTTAGTCATCAAGAATGAAAGCAGTGACATTACTTCTTATTAATCTTGATAGATTTCAAGCTCTGGAAGCGGTGATAAAACTTCTCTGCAGAGCATGGCAGGAGACCGCTGAAAACTTCATCCCAGGAATACTTTCAGTCCAACAAGTTTTGCACTTTGCTTTTCTTTTTTTTTTTTTTTTTTTTTTTTTTTTAACAAACAGGAGAAAGCAGTGAGTAACTTTATCTGCCATTTTAAGTAGTAAAATGTCTCCCAGCAGAGCAATGCTTTCATCATGTGGCAGTCATGTCCTTAATGAACACACAGTCAATATTGCCACAATTCTCCGGTGAACACCTTTATGGTTTGTTAGATCTGGTAGCTATTAGTCCCGCTGTCCTCTAGCTATATTTCTCTCTGATCTCCCAAGTTAAGCATGTGTAAGTTGGGTGCGAGTTTTAAAGAAAGTGTTCCTAATTGCCTCCAGTTGCTTCTGGGCTTGGCCTTAGTGATTCAGACTCTTTTTAAAAAGTTGTCTTCAGTAGAAGATAAATTCCCCATTTTCACCTTGGGATAACAAAGATGTAAGATAAATCAAGGAAAGGTAAAAAGAGCACATTGTGATGGAAAGAGCCACCTAACAAAAAAGGCTTCAATCATACCTTCAGATAAATTAGATGAGGTCAGCTTTATACCTTGCTCCCCCACTGGGAGGGGTTTTTGTTTCCTGATTTTTCTCATGTAAAACTAAAGCCTCTAATCTTCTTTGTACACTTACTTCGCCTTAGGAAAGATAGCATATGCTAGTCATCTTAAAATTAAAGAAAAGGTTATAGGGCAGATTTTTTTTTTTTTTTAAATGAGTAAGGACTACAAGCTAATAGGGAAGCAATACCATCTGAAATACAAAGAGATTTTTGATGTTGAAGATATCCTTAATATTGAAAATATCCTTTAAATAAAGATATCTGAAATCTGATAAGGTGATACCTCAGCAATTCTCCCAAATATCCACAATGCTAAGTACAGAACATAGAATAGATCCCCTGTAAAAAAATCCAAACTTATTACTATTAAAAATTGTCAGGATTGAATGGTATTCCACCTATTCCATCTAAAACTTCATAGCATTAACTAATATAACTCTCCTCTAATAAATTAGTGGCTATTATTTTACAGCCTAGATTTGACCATAAATAATTACTTTCCTCTTGTACAAGTAAGAAAACCAAAATTCCAACAGCAGTTCCCCCATAGGGTCAGTTCAGATACCCTTCTCTGCTGCAGTCCTTTCCACTGCGCCTTCCCTTTTACTGTCCTACCCTCTACAATTTTAAAGAATGAAGAGGCTTGGCCACTCATATGTAGTTTGCCAAAGGGCAGAGATATAGAAGAGGAAGGACACTGGAACAGAGCTCGGATTTCCACTCCCCACCACCACTTCACTAAAAGTGAGTTCTCACCCTGCACTGCTGCCACGATCTGCTAAACACCTTTCTTTTAACATGAATGTATCGTGGGATAGTTTGGGTTGAAAGGGACCTTAAAGATCATCTAGTTCCAACCTCCCTGTCATGGGCAGGGACATCTTCCACTACATTCAGGTCTAAGTACTCAACTTGACATAAATTGTCATTAAATAAGTATACTCCCATAAAATTTGCCTTATAACTTCAAGGATGAAGTTTGATAAAACTAAGGAGAAAGATCACACACCTGCAGGTTTAAAAGAAAACAAAGAAAACAAAAAGAAAACCCCAAACAAACAAAAAACTCCATAACCAAAACCCAACACAAATTACACCCTTCCCTCATCTTCTCCATTAAAAGCTTATTTTGTTCCACGTTATCACAGTGAACCCAAATTTGATAGAGAAAAGCCTAACACCTACATCATGCTTGTTTCCATTCGGTGCCTGTTATGCCTTGCATACCATAATATGTAATACCTATAAAAAATACAAACACGTGAGGTTGTTTGTAATTAAAAACAACACTGCTGACAGGAATAGTCTCTTCCTAATTAAGATGTGTTTTAAAAAGTGATTAAGCTATAAACTGTCTTTTCACACATTAAATGGACATCCTAACTCTAATCACTTGCAATTAAATCAATCAATCAATCAGAAAGTATTTTTGGAAACCACCACAACAGATACAATCAATCCAATCGCTCAGTTTCCCTGAGAAGTTGCAATGATCCCACACGCACAGATGAGCAAGAGCAACACAAGAATTAAACAATGCGTTTGTACAACTCTTCATTACACTGGTTTTAAAACTGTGTAAAGTTTTGCCAGCCTATGAAACAGCATGAATTAAATCGCAAGGGAGGATACTGCTGGAAATTCACAAAACTTACTTGGCTTGTCTACTCTGGTCAGTGGAATCATCAGAGTGGAGAGGAAACCATGGGGAGAATCAGTGCTTTCCTGGCAGGAGACAAGTTGCATGAGGAAAGATGAATCTCACCTAATTTCTTTTTTAACAACTTAAAAGTTTTTATTTTTTAACAGAAACTGTCATTTATTGTCCACAGTGCGAGAAACGGAAAGAAAGGAGAGATGTTCCATTCCAATGAGGACAGGCTGAAAGAGGGAGGTTGAGTCCAGAGAAGAGAAGGATCTGGAGAGATCTTACTTAAGTACTCAAAGGAGGCCTATAAGAAAGATGGGGACAAACTTTTTAGCAGGGCCTGTAGTAATAAGACAAGGGTTAATGGTTTTAAGCTGAAGCAGCACTGACTTAAGATTACATATAAGCAAGACGTTCTTTTAAAACTAAGATGGCAAAAGTTTTTTTAAAACAAAGGTGGTGCAGGTTGCCCAGAGAGGGATTTCTGTCCCTGGAAAAATTCAAGATCAAGCTGGACGAAGCTCTAAACAACCTGATCTAGTTGCTCTAGTCCATGCTCATTGCAGGAGTGTTGGACCGTTAAAGGTGCCTTCCAACCCAAACCATTCCATGATTGTATGAAGTTTGTTTTAGATTAACTTCAAGCCATATCAATATTTCATTATTTAGTTTTTACTGCAAAGTTAGGTTTGTCCTTTTTTTCACATTAGGAAATTCACACGACCTGTTCCATTTCTGCAATGAAAAGTTACGTAATTAATATATAAAGTTACTGAACTAAAATACTTAACTAATTGTACCTTGCTGTCTATTCAAATAAATTTGTCATTCTTGACAAAATATATATATGCTGGAAGATAAATGCAGATTGAAGTGATACTGATACTAACACCGAAGTCATTTTCACGGTTTCTCAGACAAACTTCATAACTACAGCATGTAAATAAAAAAAGTCAGTTAATTTTTCTGCAGCATAACTTAACACAGGTTTACAAACCAAGAACACAGCCCATTGTTCCATGACTTGCATCTGACTATGTCTGTAACTGAAAGAATTCAACTGCTTACTCTCTAAAACAACTACTACCATATCATCCCAATAGTTAAACACCACCCCTAGGCTACAGAATAAAGACATTGAGAAAGACAGAAACAATTTACAGGTATTTCACACAACAATTTTTCCAGGCTTTCCACAGGCTCATACATAAAATCAGTTGCATTTCGCTGGTATTCTAAGGGCTCCAGTAATGAAACAAATGACAATAATGTACTTGGAAAAACTTCCTCAATGCATGCTCTTGAAAAAATAACATATTGTTTTATGCAACTGTCTGACCTTTTCTGTGCCAATGATGAATCCATCTGGCTGGAGTTATGGTTTCTATACATAAGAGAAAAGTCACGTTCAGTGTGCATTATGATAATGCTGTGCAGCACACAACAGGAGGCTGGAAGGCATAAACAGAGGTGACTACAGAGGCAATAGTTTTCTTCCTTCAGCAAATTTCATATTTAAGTTCTTCAGCAAGAAAATAAGTATCAGAAAGAACAAAGGCTTATGTGACTAAACCAAAAGCTTTATGCAGTGTTTAAGAAAAATAGTTTGCTGGAAACCTAGCCAGGGAAACATATTTTGTGGATAAAGAGTAAAACATCAGTGTTCTTAGTGTACAAGCAAAAAGAGAACACCAGAGGTGATGAAGTGAGTATTGCTTTCAGGTACTGCGCAGTTCCTTCAGTGAAGTAGTGTGGATTTACATCACATTTCCGCAACCAATGGCTCATTTCAGTTCAGGCTTTCTTCCCCAAGCTCAGCCTAAAACATCACCAACCATGAGACACAACAACTGAGAGACAGAAGAGAGGAGAGAGACCCACTGATGCAAAGATTTAGGTCAGTTACAGTTTGTTTAATTTATACTGCTGAAGAACCAAGCAGAATTTGTTTCTTGAGGGTTTTTTTTATTTTATTTTATGAAGGGCTTGGATTTTGGGTGTATAAATCATAACCACCAACTGCAAGTAAACAAAATACAGGATTTTACAAGCTAGTTAACACTTCTTTGCATGTGAAAATATTGAATATTGATTGTATATGAAATAAAGATGTATTCAAATTGAAACACAGAAATTGGGAACGGTAATAAGCTTTGACAGTTTTACCTTAGCAGGGCTTAGTAAAGACACTGCTTGTTTGCTACGGATTCCCGAAGAGAATTAAGTCTATGAAGAATGGGAAACATTGAAATGCTTCAGAGCATTAGAGAAGGCACAAATACCTCACTATGCAACAGCAGTCATTTGGCTCCAAAAGCTGAATTTGATTACATCCCATCCAGTATATCTGCTGAACACAAAATTAGTAACCTAATCTACAGTAAAATTATAAAAATATATATAAAATTTGTCTTCCACCTGCTTCAGGCACACACACACACAAAAGAGAAACAGAAGAATCAGTTTTGAGCTGTGCACTGCATAAACTCTTACTCTGCTTAAAATTCCAAATTGTATATCCAGTGATTCCGTAAATTAATTACGTTTATAGGTTTCTTACTTCTTAGTCCAACAAATGAGTATTTTTGCTATCTGCACAAGAAAGTTCACTTGCCATCTCAATTATAAAATTGAAAAATGTCTTAACAGCATTTTAAAGTAGTTCTAAATAGATGGTTTATGGAACTAGTAATCCAAGTTTATAAAGAGTCTTATTTAAATAAGTTATGTACCTACTAGCAGAACCAAAGTTTAACATAGTACTGGAATGAATGCCTGGTTTTATCTTCCTAAAAATGACAAGGCAGAACTGTTTGCTTTCAAAATAGAAGAGAGCATAATGGGAGAGGGCCAGAAGACTAAATCTGGATAAATAAATGTGTTATTTAGCCCAGTTAAGTACAGAGTAATTTAGTTATACTCTGGAGATGGCAGTTAATTGTGGGAATTCAGTACAGCCTATGAGGTTTTATAAAAAGACTAGAAACTAACACAGTTCAGTATGTCTATGTACTCCAGTTAAAAGGTCACTGACTACCAAAGACCTTGGTGCATAGGTGATGTGCTGATTACTATTCACTTTCTTACACATTAGATACCTTTATTGCTCTGGAGATGCTTAAAGTGCTTTTTATGGCTGTATTTGATGTTGCAGGTAATGCTATATAATTGCATTTAATATAGTCATAAACCACAGGATATTCAATTTACACTTTCTAGCTTATTAAAAAGGTTTAAACTAATTTTTTTTATTTTCTATTTTTATTGGGTTCCTATGGAACATTACGGAAAAAATACTCAGAAGTGTAACTATCTTTCATAGACCCAATGCAGATTCATTTCTCCCTAAGGCCCAGCTTCCTGAGCCAAAACATCCTCACCCTCATTGCTTTCTTTACTTTTCTACCAAGGCTGCAGCAGAACTGTATATTTCTCAGCCACACAAATTCAGAGATAGGTGCCCTAACCCAGGTCAGTTTGCTCAAATGCCTCCTAAATAGCCCCATGAACAGATGAAGCACTGATTAGGTAAACAGACAGTGAGGGCAACTAATTTGGCTGAACTGCCCCATACTCAGCTGGGAAGGCACATCTGGACTGCTGGCACCAGTGCTGGGCATCCCAGTACAAGAGAGACATCCCAATATGAGAGAGACAGGCATCTACTGGAGAGAAGCCAACAAGATGGGCCATTAAGACAATTAAAGGCTTGTAGCATGTGATACAGGAGAACAGGCTGAGAGAGATAGGACTGTTTTCTCTGGGGCAGAGCAAGCTTTGGGGAGAAGGGTCAGAGCAAAGACAATAGACTCTTCTCAGCAGGGCACAGTGACAGTGCAGGAGGCAAAAACTGAATTATAGGAATACAGTTCTACAAAAAGTCCTACTTTAACTCATTGAGTTTTTAATTGGTTTTATTATGATGTTCGCTTGCCTTTTTTTGGGTAGTCAAATGCTGGACTGTATTACTCAAAGAGGTTCCAGAGCCTCAGTCTGTGGAGAGATCCAAAATGCCACAGGACAGCTCTGAACAACTTGCTCTAGATGCTTCTGCACTGAGCAAGGCATGAAACTAGATGATCTCCAGAGACATCTTCCAACCTCAACCACTTTGTGAAAGATGAAATCAAGTGTGCTAAGAAGATATGATCTAATACACTGAGACAGACAAAAAAGCTCACATCCCAGAACACACTGGTACAAAGTTAAAAAGGAAAGAAAAGGCACTAGGCATTTGGTAAACAGCCATTCTTCTAAGGTGCTTGTTCCAGGATATGCTTGAAACTGTTAGTCACAGTAGCTGCCTGGAGTCAGAAGTGGACTTGAATGCTTAGATATCCATTAATCATTGATATTTTATTCTACTTGGGTTTTTGGTTTATTTTTTGTTTTGTTTTGTTTTGTTTTGTTTTTCCAATCAAACACCTACACTATGCATTTCTTTCTCCATTTCACGTACCTCTGCTTCAAACTGAGGGTGAGGAGCAAGTGAAAGATCCTACTATTCAACAGATTTTGGGAAGCACAAGATGGGAGCTGAGCTACAGAACACTTGGGAGATTTTGACAGGTGGTGGGCAGGCTGAGCAAGCAGGGCTTAGTCACACTGCTCAGGAGGAATCCAGAGAGCACCTAGATAAAGCAACATGCAGCATTTTGAGTGGTGGAGTTAACCAGGGAAAACATAAGAAAGGAATCACATACATGGACTGGAAACACCTAACAATGGGATAGATGGGTCTGTATCACCCTGAGAAAGGATGAACTTCTCTGAGGTGCATTAGTGTAGAGAACAAAACATTGAGAAAGGGTGTTGGGAGACAGCAGTTCAGCCAATTCAATCAAAACTTGGATTGCTAGGTATAAAATGCTGCATGATAGAGGCAATGGAATATCCAAAAACCATATGGACAATGACCTGCAATTGATATTTCCTCCTTTAATCCTCTAAAGGAGAAAACAATCACTCCATCAGTACCAGATCCTACCTGTATTAAGGTATCTGACCATGCCTCCTAGAATCCAAAAACCTCTTTGTAGCACAGCCCCCTCTGTCTCTTCCCTGAAACTGCAAGTTTACCTTGAAAGAAAGGGATATTTCCAAATTTTCTTGAAGAAAAGCTCAGTCACCATTAGTCAGCTCTGATTGTAGAAAAACATGGAGAATGAGTAACTGTTATTGTCTTTATTATACACCAGACACATTACACATGACCCCACAGTTCCAAACCAGTTGCAAAATATAACAATAAGTAGCACAATTTTACAAATTCCTAGTAACTATCCCACCTCCTCTTGCTGGATCCAGCTGGGACAGCTGAGGGCAGACCTAGAAAATATCATATGTGCTCTGCCTTACAGAGCTTTTTGTCCAGTGATGCAATGACCTTTCAGATACATTCAATGCTCTGTAACAAGGGTTTGAAAACCCATCATTAGCCTGAGTTTAGTAAGTTCATTAGCCCAATGCTATAGTGTAAGAAGTGCAAAATATTAGAATTATATGGAGAAGTATTTGCTAAGAATTCATGAATTCCTTCCATTTTAACCATTTAAACTACACAATGATGTATTGATTCCTAAATTATCTATAATTAGTCATTTTAAGACCAAGGGTGCTTTATTTGTGTATTAATGACCTTATCCTTCATATTCTTTAAAATGGCTTGTATGTTTAATTATGCCACATTTCCTTCTTATTCATTGTTTGCATTCAAAATACATAGCTGGGTTTTTGCTTAATCAACTCAAAAGCCACTAAACAGTAGGTATTTGTAAGATGTTAGTGCCATTTCCAGTTTGTCTCAGCCAAGATCATAACCCAGTTATCTGTAATCATCACTCACAACTGAAGCCAAATTGGCAGTTCTTCAGGGTTTCTATTGAAAAAGGACTCTAAAAAAAGTGAAATGGGATGCAGGGGGTGGGGAGGGAAAAAAACCCAACACTGTAATTTTAACAAAGATAAAGCCAACTTATTCAGTTTTCACTATTGGAGTGCAGCTGTAACTTTATCTTTGCAGCAGTTATAGTTATCTTACTTTTGAAGAGGTAAAGAGGTAAACTTCTTACCATGTTGTTTCTTCTCCTATATATCCGAAATTCATTGAACCTCCTATAAACCAAAATAGAAATTACTTTGTAGAAGGAAGAAGTGCAAGAAGAGGAGAAACGCTGGATTCTTTTCAAGAGAATATTTCTGCAGGAATTTTCAAAAATTTTCAATTATTTATTATTGCAATAACTGTTAATACTGGGAATAGTCACCTTTTCATTATATTGACAAGATCTGCTTGATGAGTTAGAGCAGGCCTTTGTTATCCAAACTTATTTCACAGCAACTGCGAGGAGCTCATCTGGGACAAAAACTCATGTCTGACTTTTAGACTGTTTTAGCATCAGCACTGTTTGACCAAGAAGAAAAAGAATTTTGCTTAAGTGTTACAGGCTTCCTGGAACATACTCTGCTTTCACTTGTGCTCAGTGTCATGGTGACCTTGAGAATGTACATAATTCATGGAAGCACAGTAGGTTTATTTTGAGAGAATGTACTCCTGTTTTTTCTTGTTTGGACTCTGCTCTGTTACACCCATGTAACCCCAGGGGCTGCTAATTCACAGTAGCAACAGACATGAAGAGAAGTTAAAGCCCTTCTAGCATATTATTTTATTCTTAAAACATCACAAATCATGTTTTACAGTGCAACACTGGGAAAAATTCCTAATCTTTTCAATTATTCCAGTTCCACCGCACAACTATTTTATTCTTTCATAAAGGATTTAAAAGTGACAGTGACCTGCATAGGTGGACATTTCAGCTCCAGAATATGCAGGTAGATGGGCTGTGCATCTAACCAGCAGATGACTGGAGAACCTCAAGAGCAGGCTCAAGCCACGGGCCACATCCCAGGAACCCACGCAAGAACAATGCCTGGCCTCCAGAGCCACAGTCAAAAACAGCTGCCAAGACTTAAAAGCAAATCTGTAGAAACCAGTAAAAGTATACACAAACATTAATAAATTATCTATAATCATTATTAAATATTATTTTTAAAAGGCCTGTTGCATTGTTTAGGCAGAGAAAGTTGTTTGACAGCGCTGTGGAACTGCCCCAAATACAAGTCCAGGGAACAAACCTAAAGTAGATCAGCTGGTGAATTTAGTCTAATTTGGAATATGGTAAACTACTCTGAGTTCAGTTTTTATTACATCCATTACAATGGTATTTGATATTTACTTATGTAAATCCAAAACATCTGGACATCTGTTTATTAAGAAATAAGCTTTTTTTTTTTCCTAAAAAGAGCTAAAAACCCTTTCATAAGGCTTGTAAAAGGATTTTGAGGAGCTAAGTGGCAGCAGAGCCACTTTAGTGGAAGATGAGTTACATTAGCAACATTGAGGTTCTGCTCTGTGGCTTACCTAAGACCTTGTAGTCTCAGTGATTTTATTTGAATCCATTTTAATTTTTCAACATTTAATTCTGGCCTCCTCCTCCTTCCCTCCCTTTCTGTTGCCTGACCTCTCATTTTGTTCCTGGCCAATCCTTATCCTCTTATGCAACTCTACTTCCAAAACTTACTTGCTTTCCCCAATTTCTCCCCTGATCCCCAAAAATTCCAGAGCTGTAGCTGAAAGAGAAAACAACAACATAACATCCTGATTTCAGCTAGGATACAGTCTATTTTCTTCCCAGTAGCTGGCACAGCACTATCTTTTGGACTCAGTATGAGAATAACGTTGGTAACACACAGATATTTCAGTTCTTATAATCAGAGACATTTCAGTTTCACTCGCCCTGCCAGTGAGGAGGTACACAAGAAGCTGAGAGGGAATATGGCCAGGACAACTGGCCCAAACAATCCAAAGGTACATTCCAAAATATAGAATGTCATGCCCAATATATAAACTGGGGTTGGCCGGGAGGGGCTGATCACTGCTTGGGAATAGGCTGGGCATCAGCCAGCATGTGGTGAGCAACTGTGCTGTGCATCCCTGTTTGTCTTATTGCTTCTGCTTTCTCCTTTTCATTATTAATGTTATTATTAATTAGTATTATTAGTAGTATATTTTTTTGCTTCACTTATTGACCTGCTCATATCTCCAGTGACGAGGTTTATATTTTTTTGCCCCAATTCTCTTCCCCATTGCGTAGGGGGTGTGAGCAAGCAGCTGTTTGGTGCTTAGGTGCTGACTTGAATTAAGCCATAACACAACAATACAAAAAGCCACACACTCCAAGAAAATCCACACCCTAAAAACAAAAAAAACCCACCTGAAAACAGACACAAACACACATACCCCCTTCTGTTTCAGGGCTGTCTGCTTCACCACAGGACAGCAGTCTTAAGGTTTCAACTCCTGCATCTCTAAGGCACCTGAGCATCTGAATCCTAAATTAAAAAAGAGCAAACCCCCTGAGCCAATCTCTCACATACTGCCTACAAACCACGGCTGCCAAAACAATGCAAAAGACCTGCAGAGTTTTCAGCCAGATGAAAGCATATGTATTCCAGTTTTGTTTTCAGGAAGAGTTTCTGCCTGTTGTTTAGCTAGAAGGACTAAAAAAGGTAAGGGGAATCCTATCTGGCATAGCAGCTTGCACTGAGAGAGCTGCAGTTCGATTGCAAAATAGCAACTGAAACACTCTTATGTTGAAAAAAACATCTGGCAGTTTTAGCACCAAATGTTACCCCTTCCATTTATATCTTGGTTGTTTATTTCAAGGGCTGATGGCCACAACAGATATTTAATGAGGACACAACTGAGAAGAAATCTTGAAAGGAAATCCCTGAGTACATTGACTGATCAGCCCTATTAATAACAACCAAAAAAAAAAATCACACAAAAAAAACCCTAAAACAAAACAAAAATATGAGGAGAGGATCAGAGTACAGAAGTGAACCCTGGAGGTGTAGTTAGCACAGCCTATGCTCATGCCTCCCCTCTTTTACAGATCTCTGATGGGGGTTTCTCTGAAGAAAGGGAAGACAATTTCGCTGCTGCAGCAGCAGCTCTGCAGGGTTTGAGAGTTTCCCTTCTTACAGCAAACAAGGTTCACATCTCCCTGAACATCTGATAGAGAAAAATGGACTGGCACCACATCTCAGCAGCTACATAGTCAACAATTCACTTGGAGACTTCCTCAGGTGAGAAAAGTAAAAGTCATCCTTTTCAGATAGAGATCGAAAGATTCCATCCTTTCTGGAGGTCGGGTATGTTATCCATAAGATTGCTTCTATAAATTAAATACATTTAGCTATTTAGCTGCGTATGTCCACTCTCTGAAGGAACAAATTTATGGAAGTTCACTGGTTCCAACTGCTATAAATTAATTAAAAAGCCTACATCTACCATATTTTGTTGGCTGCAATAATTACAGAAGAAAGGTTATCTGACTTGAAAGCTGAAAGTGTAGAAAACACATTTTTTGAGTTAGTCATCTAACAGCAACAATGGATTATTTTGGTCATAGAGTTAATCTTAAATTAGAAATTAAGATTTTAGTAGAATAAAATAAAAAACAATTCACTGAAAAACTTATTTTCTACTGTTGCTGGCAGTTCATGTTAAAATTAAGCTTCTCTCTTCAGCATTCTCACTCAAAAATCATCTCTGTACTGAATAAACTCATATGACCTGAATATGTTGCATCTGCCAGTAGGTAATAAGTGCTAAAAGACAATAGACTGGAATTACCAAAGGAGCTGTAGAAAACAGTTATAAATGAGAAAATATCTTGAATGACATTTAAAACAAGTCTAACATGTAAAGTATACAGGAAATACCTATCAATGAAGAGAAGGGAAAAATGAAAATGAATGTTATGTCCATTTATATTTAAGCTACAGCCCTTGAGACCTCTGGGGAAAAAAGTGATTTTTCTTGCCTTCTCAAGCAAAATGCATAACTTTTCTCACTCAAACAATCAAGATGAAGATGAAACTGCAGATGGTTCTTTACACGATTGTGACATTTTTATCAAGGAAGGAAAAGGCTTCTTTAATTAACCTTAAGTGTATATATACATTTATGTATTATAAATGAGTTTTTCCACTATTTCTGGATGACAGTTCTTGCTTTCTAACTCCTCACTAGTTTAAAGACACTCTTCTTTCCAAGTGTCATCTTGCCAAAAACAACCCATTAGGGCTAAGTGGAAGACAGGCTTTTTAAACTTCATCAGGATTCACAAACTATGAAAGCACATTTCCCTTCCTCTCACCAGAATGGGAATATTAATGACACCACCATCATCAGGAGCACAAATAGCATACTGCATCACTTGGCACATGAAGAGAAGTTTAATGGGCTTTTTTTTTTTTTTTTAATCACAATACTTATTAGTGGGATCACTTACAGTACACCTTGGAAATAGGTATTTACATATTATTGTGGTAAATGCTTTTCTAGGAGAAGAGCAAAGAAAGATATTTTAATCCATAGGGAAGTTGCAGAGTTGGGTGGAAGCTGCCTTTTCATGGTTGTTTTGTTTTGTTTTTTTTTTTACACTTTAGCACTTTAGTAAAAACAAGCACTTTGTAATTCAACAGTAGGCTGCAGACAGAGAAGGATAAGGAAGGGGGGGAAAAGAAAAAAAAGGGTGGGAATAGGAAAATTCTATCCAGGTTCCTGAAAGGAAGGAGGTATCTTGGGGACTAGAGGCAAGATAAACTTTTTGGCACCAGCATGGAAAAGGGTGATAGATGCTAATGGAAGTAAAACTGTTCTTCATCAGCCCAAGAAATCAGCACAGAGCACAAACCACAGAGTCAGCACCAAAGGCTGACATCCCAGGGGAGGCAACCAAGCACAGCTATGCAAATACTCTTCCATGATTTGATCTTCACTTATGGAAGGTGACAACAGAGCTCTCCATTTAGAAAGCATTGCCTTGCTTAACTTATCGATGTGTAAGCACCAGCAGAGGAACTGACCTTTAAACAAGACATCTCTTCTGACAAGAGAAGTACAGTTAACTTATACTAAACCAGCAGCTTCCCTGGAAAAGTGGCTATTAGCTGCAAGCAGGACCATGACAGTTTGGACAGCAAGTTGGCAGTAGATGTTACAAAAGTCCTGTGATTTGCCTTTTGCGGGAGAAGAGAAGTATGGAACAGGGAAAGAATAATTCACTGAAACTTGCATTGTTTCAACTTGGGACAGACTGACAAAAGTCACCTCCATATACGAGCAACACATGGTTTAAACCCCAGTATGTCACAGCAGATCTCGGTCATAATTCTTATTAGTGTTCCCACTACAGAACATATTTACTCCAAGATGCTTGAAAAATAGATGACTTCTTAGTTGCCTTCTTTGAAGTGGATTTTGGTCTTCTTTCACCTCTTTCCCCTTTCAGTTCTTGATGTAAACAGAAAGCTATTTAGTTTTGACTCCTCCTCCGTCACCTTCTTTTCAGGTCACGTATGGCATACAGGACATATGCTTATAGATTTGATTTAAAAGCAGCACACCCTTATGCTCTAGAGGTATTACACATTTAGCATCATTTTCATAGCAGTATAACCTCCTTCCTGTTCCTTATTCAAGCAATATTAATTAATGTTCAGCAGTACTACAGCAACACAAACTGCAAACAGAAACACTCCTTGGAAAAATTCAAATTTAAAAAAAAAAATTAAAAACCATAGAAGGCACACAGACTGTCACAATACAGACCTGTATGGACATATGCCTGGGAAAGTCCATTTCTTATGGAGGTCAATATATAAATACATGAAGTTTTTTCAAACACTTGTGACAGGTGGTTAAGGCAAGAAACTAATTACACAGGCTCCTTATAGGATACATAATCCTGTCCTGGCTCACTAATATAAATCTCAATAAGATAATTTTATGTACTAAATCATGTTTACAGAAGACCATCTATCTGTGGGAAAGTGGATATATACTTATATATAAAATTTTACTAAAACCACACATGAAAATACACTCAGATGAATACAAAGATTGGTTAAAAAAGGCTATCTTCAGGTTTCAATCAGCCTTTAACCACAAAACATATGCATTGCACACTACAGTCAGCTCAACTATCTTTAGTTTACCCCCAGTGAGCACAGACTGCCAACTCCTGCATCACAGTCTGCACGACTCCTCTTCCATGCTCTTCTTCCACAGAAAAGAGCAAGTACTTTGAGCAAGGAAATTCCATGGAGAAAGGTTTAGTACCACCCATAACTCTACTATATAGGTTGTAACATGACTGGCTTTTAAACCTCTCTGTTCTTATGTCTTCACAGAGCCAAAAATTCATTTCCTCTCAAAACAGAGATCCAAGTCAGAATTTAGATAAATACAGAAAGCCATTGCTACTATTAACACCTAAATGAAAGGATAGACGTAACCTGTACTGTTTGACATACAACTAAGCTCCATTATGTTCAGAGATGCTGTAATTTCAGTTGAAGCAATATCCTGGAATTTCTCTTTTCATTTTTGGGTTCAGTAGTTATTGCTCACATTTTATTCCCAGGTTCATTTTTGCATTTCTGACTAGGGATTTCTCACAGTAAGATTAGAGACCTTTTTGCATGTTTACTTTCAGTGAAATACATTTTACTAGAAATGCACAACTGTCCTTTCGGGTTTTTTTAGGCTTACTGGATTTATTCTTAAGTGACAGAGCTCAAAACAGCACATTTACTGCTTTCCCCAGGGAGGGGAGGATTCCACAGAAAACTGAGTTTAAAAACATGAGCAGGTTTTGGTTTTGTCTGTGTGCTTTTGTAATCAAAACTTGCTTGTCTGGTGTCCACGATGTCCATTCTTATCTGCCCTCTTTCAAAGCTTGAATTAAGGCTCGTCCCTGAAAAGAATGATTTCTAAGAGGAAAAGTCTGTTGCTTTTCAAAAATCTGACGTTTACTTCCAATTTTTAAATCTTAACCCTTAACGTGTAATAATGAATGTTGGAGAAGGCACAAGGAGAATTTTTGATGTAAGATCAGAGGCAACTCAGAAACTCAAGGACACTTGATAAGTCAGAATTTACCTAATAAATGAGCTGCATTTTTGATGTATTTTGATTATGTTATGCTTTGCTTTAGTTTGGACTTTCATGACAGTTGAAAGCAAAGTTATCGTTATCACAGAAACATTTAAAATGAAATTGGTCTGAAAAACAACTATGTATGATATTAAATTGTAAATCATTCTCAAGTTTTTCAAGAACAAAAGGTCAGATGCATAGCTTATGTAAATCAGTGTTGCGTTTTTGATGTTAATGTCGTTATATTCGTTTCAAGCCAGGATTTGGTCTGTAGTGCCCTAAACTTCAAGCTTAAAAACACTTTCTTGCAAGATTTGCCTTTCTCTAATCCAGATCTGTCACATAAATTTAGCAGGAAGCCAGAGATACTAAAACAAGAGCAAAGAAAGCAGACCTGTGTCAAACATAAGTCCAAAAAGAAAGTTTCTTCTTTCAACCTGCCTCTTTATCCTCTCTCATTTATTATTTCATTTGCATCATTTCTAGCAATCCCATTTCTCTGTACATTCTCTGAATGTGAACGGAACACTCAACTGTCAACTTTGTTATTTCTCCATCAAAGTTTACAGGATTTTTTTTTTTTTTTTTTTTTTTTTTTTTAATTATAGGAAAATTACACCTGGAGTCCAGCCACGTTGTGAGTCATGGAAAAACCATGTGGAAACTTGACATTCGATGTGATAGAGACATTAGACACTTCATTAGCTATAAAGTGCCACAGACATATAGACCACTTGCTCTGAAAGAATTGCCAAGATCAAGAGAGTTGCTGAATAAAGAGCAGTTGTAGACAAGTTATAATTTATTTGGTATCTGATCTAGTATAGGATATATTAATTGGTGGATAAAACTGTTCCAAGACTTGCTGAAAAGCTGCATATCTAGAAGCTGCACATACTCTCATGTGCTTTGACATAGCACAGTTAAACACACTTGCATCTTTCAGTAATTGTATAAAGTATCCAAACATCTCATTAGGAACCACATTCTAGTAGTATTGTCAAGATGGAGACACAAAATTCTATGCCTTTATATTATAGGAAAAGGAGACACAGGGAATAGAAGCTCTTAATTGCAGAAAAGAAAAAACAAATTGCAAAGCTATTGCCATCTTTTTTCCTATCAAAGATTTTTAACAAATACGTTCAATGATCTTTTCAAGCAGTGCTTTGCTATACATTTCATTAAAAAACAAAGACTTCACAAAGTCTAGCTGGCATATATCAGCCCTATTCCTAATAAGAAGTTCTGCAAGAGTGAATTTCTGAGGACTTTCTGTGGTCTGAGGATCACTTTCTCTAGACTAGGCAGACCCATAGACCTTGCATAGCGGTAGGTATGAGGAAAGAGAGGAAAAGAAGAAAGAAGAGGAAAATAAACAGTACATGGTTTAGATAGGCAAAATTTAGCTAAACTGTGCTGCTCAAACCTGAACACAGTGTTCTGTAAAAGAGCTTACCAGGTCTGAACAGATAAGGATTACCTGAGAGATGGATGACATCCTGTTCACTGCTTCCAGTCAGAGTTTTACATTTTACAAAGACATTTGTCAAGGCGACTCTTATGCTCAGCCTGTGGTCCAATGTTCTTCCCAGCAGATCTACCTCACTAGTTATTCAGACTTGCATTTGTGCAATAGAAACTCAGCTGGAAATACCTTATACTTAAATTGTTGTCAGTTCACATAATATTCCTTCCAGGACACTTCTGCGCTTCAGCTATTCTGTCTGTACCTGAAATTCCTCCTACAACAGCAATTCCGGTACTTTAGTAGAATAGGAAAATCACTAAGTCTACAAGTTTTTAATGAAAAATATTGAACAGAACTGAATTTAGGAAAGGCCTGTGGAAATCACACCCTATGTATCTTTGAATTTGACAGATAAATACTCTCAGACTGTGCTTTTTCTAATTATTTTCTAACTTACCTATATGTAGTTTCCCTAACAGGCTTATGAGAGTATCACGTAAAGTACTATAAACTTTAGAGTTTCTCTTTGGTCTGCAGGGCTCATTACCCAAACATAGAAAGAAATTAGATTAAACTATACCAAGTCAATCTCAGCAACTCCACATTACTTTCTTAGTGCTTAAATTATTCTAATATTTCACCAGAAATTGAAGCTGACTTGACTGCATCTCTGGACCTTTGCACAAACACACAAAGTACTACCTTTAAAGGAACAAAAAAAGAGAAAACACACACACCCAAAAAAAAAAAAAAATTCTTCACTTTTTTTTTTTCTATTCCATTTACTAGGTTGGTTTGTTTGGTTTTGTAGCTAATCATGGAGTGGTTTATCATTACTATAGAAGGATCTTCATTGTAACTATTTACAACCCCACACCCTACAACCATCCACTACTGTCTCAGGATTTTTGATCAGGTCCTACTCTTTAAAGTAAGCTCAAAAAACTCTCTAGAGATGCTAAAATTTGACCAACCCACAACCCCACAGGGCCATCACACAACTGGATCACACTGTTTATCAACATTATGATAGTATTGCAAATAACATCTCGTACTGTCTGAAAAAAATCATTACATCCTCCCTGGAGACAAAGTACACTACTACTCCCTTAGTCCACAGAGGATTAGGCCTAGAAAAACCCTCGTCATCACGATATTTTCTGAGGTACAATGCACAGGATGTTAAATGTCAGTCTTCAGGATGAAAATCCATGGCTCCAACACAAGCTGGCACATATTAGTTCGTCCCTTCCCCCAAGCATCTCATCTGAGTTAACTCAAACTTAATTATTTAAAAATACTTTCAATTTAATGATCTATATACTTGTGCTATATGCACAATATACAAAATTCCAGCTTCAAAAAAACAATACATGACATTTCTCCTTTAAAATTTTGCAAAAATAACACTTTAAGATCTTGAAAATATCACAACATACAAACTGGCTCCAAGTGAATAATTTAATGCAAAAGATAAATTAAACTTTGAATAGCAGAAATTGGCTAGAAAGGGAAGAAGGGAGGACAGGAAAGAAGCAGTTAATTTGTTTCATGCCTGGATAAGAAATTTGGCCATGAAACTGAAGTCATTCATCATCCATAATACCAACACCACCAGTTCTCAGGGCAGCTGTTCTTCAGGTCAATTGCTTGAGAATCTCTAAAAAAGGAGGCCATTTAGCTGAAGAATTGACCCAAATAATTTTGACACTAACAGGTACTCTGCTTCCAGACAACGTCAGAATTGTAGGAGTTTGATCTTTACCTCCTCACTACTACCAATTTTAGTGCTGGGAGGAGCAAAGTGGGCAGTGTACTTGTTAATCAACTTAATACATAACTGATCTTGAGGATGCTACTGGTGATACATAGCCATATTCTCTTCTGATAAACCAAACAGCCAGGATTGACCCAGTTCCTACACCATGGTTATACTGATGTTCACATGTAAGTGACGGAGCACATTTGTATTAAAAAATAGAATTATCGCCCATGCATAACCATAACAACTTTAATAACTACTAAGAGTTTGTGAACTTACAGAAAAGTGAAGGCCAGGAATTTCTTGGTGCAAGTGTAAAATATATTTGTTTAAAATAACTGGCAATTATTAAAGACAAGGAACTGTACTTATGGAACTCCTATTAACAAGCTTCCCTCAGAAGAAAAGGAAACCCCAAATCATTATGCCCTCACAGGATACAACTGTTATTCAGTTCAGACTCAGCTTTTTCTCTGATGGTAATACAATCAGTATTAGTAATGTGAAGGTAATACAAATGCATTTTTTAAATTTAGGGAATTTAAAAACTGAGCAAATTATGAATTTGGATGACTGTGTTTATTAAATATAGACAAATGAGCACTTACTCTTCATAAATTTCTCAATAACTATGTAGGTGTTTTAGACACATGGATGGCTAAAATTCCAGTCACCTAATTCAGATAGAAAACAAGTCCTGTTTCTTTCTTGTTTTGTACCTTCTAGCTAATAACTAAATATATTTACCTTTTTGATTATATTCTTTGAAGAATAAAGATATGTCTGACTTTGTACTGGATCTGACTGGACAGTTGACAGCCCATTAAACTTAAGTAGTAAGGCCATACATTTTAAATTCCTAATTTTCAAAGCACACCAAAATTACTTACTACAGACGTACAAGAGTACTTCTGAGACACTTTGAAATCATACATTTGAATTTCTTTGAGAAATAGATGGGCTTCTGCTTTTGTAGCAAAAAAAGAAAAAAAAAAAACACAAAAGGCAGCAATTAAAATATCTTTATGGTCAGGAACCTTAAAGAAGTGCAAGGTATGTCCATCATTAATATTATCACTGTAAAAATTCATATTAAAAGTTTTCAGATACAGTGTTACCCTCTTTAATCCAAGAACACTCAGAAGCATATCCCTAGCATGAGCTCAACCCTTCTGACAAACTGATTTCTGGTTTTAACTGATGATTAACGAAACCATGAATTTGATGCACATGATATCCTGACTCTCCCTCAGGTTGAAGGAACTGTATGAGCATGGCAGGTGCTTTTGGGTGTGGACCCGACAAAAATGGTTTACATAAAGAAACAGATTTTGAACCATAAAAGTAATCAGTTAAGCAGCTGAGAGGATGTATAACAGTAACATTCTGATCTTTTGTCCCTGCTGCAAAGCATCAGAGCTACCTCGTGCCTTTTGTAATGGGGCAAGGACCAGTTTAGTCACATTCCCCAGCAAACATCCTTGTCACTAACACAGACCATTCCCTATTGGCCTTTGCTCCAGGCTACAGGTCTGCTCCTCATTTCCCTTAACTTTCAAGGGAATGCTCAAGATCACATTCACACTTCCATGATTATTCTTGTCAACAGGATCAGAGGTGGCAAGGCTGACAATACACAATTATCTTACATAGGGGGAGGCTGAAGGAAAGTAAATGGAGCATCCAGCAGCCATAGCTATGTTTTACCTGCTCTCAAGCAGATAGAAAAAGCACCCCCACACAGATTTTTTTTTTTTTGGTGACACTAAAACACATCCCTTGAGTGTGTTACAAAATGATTGATTTTCGAGTGTGAAGAAAGTAATAAAGAGTCAATTTAAACATGAATGATTTCCAGCATAAACAACAAAATCTCAAAACCATACTCGACATAAGGCAAGATGAAGTGCTCAGTTATACCCTTCCAAACTGTAATGGTTGCACTCCATTAGTACAGGTGCATTGCAAGACTTCCTGGCTAAAACACTAAAACCATGCTGGCTAAAATATGAAATTCAATGTAGTTCATTTTGTACTCAGTTAGTAGTAATTAAGTTCTGTATAGCCAAAGAAATTTACCGAGTTAGCTTCTTATTTTTAGCCTTTAATAAAATTACTATTTCATTTCTGAAACAATATGGACTGAACCATGTATTTTTATGGGAGAATATTACGCATTTCTGGGAAGACTTCAATGCCAAACATTCACTGAATTTATATTGCATCTTTTCAGGAAAGTAACACTCAGCAGGATTCAGAGGGAGTACATTCCAGACTGTGTTAAAACCTAATTCCAGGCTACGTCCTCCTATGTTTTCACATTAAGCTGGTGAGAATCTGGAATTCAGAGGTCTGCATATCAAGCTGGCTAAGATGAGTTGAAATGAGCATACTTCAGGAAAATAAGTCATTTTTCTGTGACATCCATCAAGATCTTCTCCAAAGGATCTTTATTTCAGACCAGGCAATTCTCCCTCCTAAACATAACCCATTTTCTGTATTCCTAGACATCAAGCTTCACATTTGGCAGCATTTAAACAGATTCTCAAATAAGCTCATCTAAGAAATCCCATCTAATTAATTTAGATTATCATTGCACTACATAATCTCAGCAGCCTTTATAAATACTCACAGCAATTATTTCACTGCATGAAAACACTAAATAGCATCAGCACTAAAATCTACTGAAAACACCTACAGTCATATAAGGACAGTTCCTCATTGTGACTTCTTACATTAGAAGTCACATTTGATCAAGTCCACTGAGCTGCAACAGCAAATCCCACCTCAACCACACTAAGGATCTCCTCTGCTGCTCTTAGGAGCCATGATGACAAAGTACTCTACATAACTCAAATGAAACAGTATTTCAAGGCTGAGCTAAAACATTCATCTACCAAACTTACCTGAAGTCTCCTTCTCAGTCACATCCCCACACATAGCAATAAAGGGCTGCTGTCTCATCAAAGCCACCAGCGCCTCACATCAGTCTCCTTCTATCAACTTCACCACCTTGGGATTTTAACTCCTAATCAGAACAAAATGCCTCCATCATAGATCAGTTACATTTACTTTTTCATTTTTCCCTGTACTTAACTTTAGAGAGAGCCTGCTAAAGAAAAAAATAAAAACATCCCACACCATAAAACCCTGTAACTCATTGCCTCCTTCCCCTTTAGCAATACTCCTTCTGCCTTTCTTTCCTGTGGCAGAAAACCCCTCCCAAACTCCCAGGCATTCCCCATCATCAGCAGTGAACCACTATTGAAAGCCCACATCCCCTGCAAGCAGGTGTGGGTAAACAGAAATTTAAATTACAGCTGAAAGTGTTTTATGATAACTAAATTGACTATGCGTAGGATCAGTAGGTTTTTTTGTTTTTCTAAGTAGGATGTGTTTTGAATAAATTCATTTACATTAGTACATTAGTCAATGCAGTTATTTTCAATAAAATTGTGGTTTCATTAAAAAACAAACAAACAACATTTGGCACTAATTTCCCATAAAATTAGCTGCATGGACATGAGTTCCATTACCTACTTTTATGTCTTCATACCCCATCAGCAGCAATTGTATAAGCACCAAAGCACCAAGGCCAACTTACTACAGCTCTCAAAATCATCCAGGTAATCTTTTTTTCAGAAACCTATACAGAATTACAGACTTGCATCACTCTGCTGAAACCTCACCTCAAGACCCCATCCCAGACTTCCTTATTTGGCCCCCTGCAGAAAGATGACCCACCCAGGCGGGCAGTCGCTCTCCAGCTCGCCTGCATCCCTCCATCATACATCAACAAAATGATTCCTCAGCAACCAGGAGGCAAACCCACTTCAATTATTCTAATGTTCAACAGTAATCTCCCCCATTTATGTTCCATCTTGTAGTTTATACAACTTGTTATTACCACATTTGAAGATTTGTTTAATGAAACAAGATTTATTTTCTTGAATGCAACTATACCTGGGTTGGGCAAAGCTGATTAAATATTCTTATGCATTCCAAATATATTCTTACACAGTTATTAAGTATTTTTGCATGTGACAATGTATGATTTGTTTTCAATCAGACCCTTTTTGTTCAGGACTGTATTCAGCTCTTTTAAATTAGGACTTTTATGCTAATTAATTCACTAAATATTAGTTGTACTTTGATTAAATATATGTGTAGGTTAATATACAATAAAAGGACAGGAACATTT
>JAWWES010000133.1:8414731-8444071 GCA_035583135.1 Lophotriccus pileatus | reverse complement strand
TTAATTCACTAAATATTAGTTGTACTTTGATTAAATATATGTGTAGGTTAATATACAATAAAAGGACAGGAACATTTTCATCATGTGTTGCTTGCATTTCTCATAAATATTTTGGTTTCCATAAAACTATCATGGGAAAAGGTTTATTTTATTTCTTATTCCACTTCTGGTTTCTGTATGGGAAGGGTCAACTGGTTTATATATTGGAAGGGTCAAGGTAGGTCAATAAAATAAAAAAAAACATGAAAAAAAATGCTTCTATAAACATTTTACTAGGAAGGAATTGCTCTCTGGTTACATCTCATTTGGAAAAGAAGTTGGGAAGGAGCTGAGGGAGGCAAAGCTCTTCAGTGGTTATTTAAATTTTTCTTTTATTCCACTTTCTTTCTACACAAATCTGAAGGCCTTCCACTTTGAGTGGACCTGCCCCCCTTTGCTTAATTCCATCCAGAAAAAGCAGAAAGCAATAATGAAACTCAAATAATTTGAAGTAGAATTTTGAAAAGAGAGTCATGCACTTCTATGATGTGCCTGTTAAACAGTACATGATTACATTGGTATTCTTTAACAAATGAACAAGCAAGCAAATGGACATCAGAAAATAAAATCAGGAGTAGAAACGTGCCTTTTCATATAATTTAATCTGAACTCTCACTCTTTGCTTTTCTTTAGAAGGAACCTTCATTGGCATTAGAAAATTCAAAGTAGCTAGGCTGTTAATAAATGAATAAAATAAGCATAACTTCTGAGATAAAATAATGCAATTATGTAGGTTACACCCCAAGCCACAAGTAGTTTATTTGATCACAAAACACATGTTTTTATAGTATTTTTCTTTTAATTTACTAATTTGGAATGAAGTATTTAAGTTTCAACGGATACTTAAGTATTCTTAAGTAGTACTGGACCACACCCTTTTCAAATATTTAGTTCATTTTCACAGCCATCTTTAAACACTCTCCATAAGCAGGGGACAGAGATAAGCACTAGGACAATGATAAATCCATAACACTTTGGCAAATAAGAAGAAATGTTGGTTGGGGAGTTCCTGAATCCATCTATTGCTCTTCTACTCTGACACTAAACTGGGGTCATAAAATTAGCTAGTTACTTTAATGTCTGGTTTTGTACTTTAAATATGTTATTTCTTATCAGACTGAGTCCTCATGCTCCAATTGCCTCTGAAGAAGCAGAAATTGCATTTGGAAAACAGGATTTTCTTTCCTTTCTTTCCGTTCTTGGCACTCACTATCTCCATTCAACATGTAGCATCATTTTGACAAAATGCAGTGGGTAACACTGTAAAACTGAACGCAGTAAAAGCTCCCCAGCGCACACACACACATGTATGAAGGGAAACTTTATCACTACAAAAATACTGCTCAATTTCCATTGGCTGCAGTTCAATTTCAAACTAATCACCCAACTTCAGTGCATCCTCTCAGATCCCAGCTCCAGAGGTGGCTGCCTACTTCTGAGCATCACACAAAACCGTTATTTCCTTGCTGAGCATGGTCTAGCAGCATTTTAGCCTAAAATGTACTACTTTGGCTAAAGAGGAAGGTTTCTATTTTATCAGTAAAAATCTCTGTGTGAGTGTAGCACACAAGGAAGGCTTGCATGGCTAAATGCCCCACCAGAGCACAGCAAGTCTCTGACACAGCCAGATTGCTTTGAAAGCATACAAAGCACCAAAGAAACATTCTTTGGAGGACCAGATTATTACTTTAAAAAGTAAAGAGAAAAACAGAATAACACAGAAAATTTCCTGTGCCTCAGTCATGTATCATCAGCTCTGTCCCTTTGCATAATTTACTCCTAATAGTATCAGAAGATAACAGCCACTGTACTGTTAAACTCATCTTGGAAAATCATTGTGATAGCATGCAAAAACTCCTTCCTTATCCTAATATTTGTTCTGTTGTTGACTTAAAGTCTGGATGCACAGGTGTATAAAAAAATAAAGAACAATTTCAAGAAGAAAAAATACTTTTTCTTCCTTTCTGAATTTTGGCATTTTTTCACTCTGGGGGAAATGGAATGGGTTTAGCATGGAGAGATGTACATAATTTGACAAAAATTCAGAAATCAGATCAGTTGGGTATAATCTTCATCCACCAATAAACAAAGCAGCAAAGTGTAATTCAGCTGAAGAGATGGGATGAGATGTTTTCACAAGCACAAGCAAAGGCAATGGGAGAGAGAAGTGAAACTGTAGCATAGTCGCAGATACAAACAATTAGTAGGTGACAATTTGAGAAGAAAAAGAATCACAGCTTTGTGTGTTGAAAAGGACTGTAATTAAATCAAATAATGTCCCTGGTATTGTTTTTGTACCGTAGAAAGAATTTTCCAGCAACCAGCTAGAAGAGCGGTAACAAATTTATTATGTAAAGAATTTTGTTGTGTGGTGAGGAATACAAGAAAATGAACAATGATTAAGCACCAACCTAATGCAGTATATTTGTCACTCTGCGTGAATTAAAAAGCTAGAGGGACACTGTATAGTACTTGCTGTCTGTGTTTTGATTCATTGCATTGTTGGCTGTCTTAGAACTATTAATGATAATGTCTGCTAACTTTTGAAATTGGAAGAGCTACTTAGGGTATTTTCAACTAGGAGCATCTTTAAAGTAGATTTCTGGAAGGTTCAGTATGTTCAGCATAACCTTGGATCACAAAGACTGAATACTTTGATCAGCATCATATAACAGTAACAATCTTAACATTATTTATGTATACAGCTAGATTTTTATTTTCATAGCTAAAGTCAGTGCCTGCAATGTCACTGGTGATAATGCATTACCATTTTTTATCTATGGAAATGGGAGGAAAATCACATCGACTTAATAGGAAATATTATGGTAATCCCCACATATCAGTTAAGATAACTGTATTTCAGCAGGGCATAAATTGCCACAGGCTTCTTCTGTATTCAGACAACTGTGAGATTCAAAAGCAAATGCAGATATGTGTTTCCCTTTTCCTTGAGTTCATCAGCACAGTGTAATTGTGATTCAAACAGTGAAGAGGGAGGAGACATATGTGGGTTGTAAGGAGTACAGAGTGACTGAAAAGACCATAAGTAATGTTGCCCAAATTGTGTGATGATGTTGGCTGTTGGGTATTACTCCAGTGGTCAGGTAGAAAGATCTATGGGGAAAAAATTAATTGAGGATTATAATCTGATATGGACAAAGATTTTTGTGGGGCAGTTGTCTTCTACCTAACCCCTGAGGCCTAATTTCACATCAATAATAAAATATCTGCTTATAAGCTTTAGCAATACCTAAGCATACATATATATGAAATATACTATGATATGTATATTCACTGCCTCTACTCAAGGTTGGAAAAACCTTATTTTAATGAGCTATGAGGAAATTTAATGGGGAAATACTTTATTTTAGTGGCTGTACAAAGAAGAGGAAGGCTGTAAGTTAAAGTTCTTGAAGATCACTTTCCTACACAGAAGAGGGGGAGCCCCACATTGCCCTGTGGCAGCACAGGGGCCCTTCAGCCCCGACTGCAGAATAAGGTCATGTTGGGTTACAAACTGTGCAAATTTCCGACCAAAAAGTAGCTTGTACCCACTAAATACAAGTCAGAAGAAACCACATCAGGCTGGAAAAAGATGGCAAAAGGTCAAGGAAGTAATGGATGATGTACAGCCCAAAACACCTGGCAGCTGCTTTGTAATCAATATATGGGAGAAGTGGGGGCAAGAGAACAACAGTGGCTGGAAAGTGCCCATGACATAGACACACGGATCCTAGCACCATATTCCAGAGGTATGCTGGGTACCAGAGCATCCCATCAGGGCACCACAGGTTTTTTTCCTTGTGATTTTATGCCTCTCATATTTTCTCCCCTTCTTTGTGACAAGTCATCTTATTTTTTTCACACCCACCTGAAGGTGGGAGCT
Organism: Lophotriccus pileatus; assembly: GCA_035583135.1. Classification (NCBI taxonomy): domain Eukaryota; kingdom Metazoa; phylum Chordata; class Aves; order Passeriformes; family Tyrannidae; genus Lophotriccus; species Lophotriccus pileatus. The sequence continues at coordinate 8,440,146 of JAWWES010000133.1, read as the reverse complement.
AATCACCCAAACATCTCAACTCAACTGAGCAGAGTAGAGCACCTGTGGGATGGGACAGGAGATGGAGGTTGCCATGGAAATTTACCATTCTGCTTCTAGTCTCTGTCTAAACTTTGATACCAGATTGATGCAGCCTGGTCTAACTTTTATCAGTGGCAATGACTGTGAGTCTTCACCCATGGTATCCTCACTCTTTATGTTTTTGAACATGTGCTTTGCTTTTCTAGAAACTGTAAAAACTTTTACTCATAAAGAAAAAACAAAGTAATATAACCATCCCCCAATTTAAAGTCTAAAACTGTAAAATCTGACTCCATTATCAGAGAAAACTTTAGGATTTGGTTTGTTTGTTTACAGTTTTGTTGGTCTGTTGGTTTTGGTTGTTTTTGCTAAATAGCAATCTGATATGCAAGAGAGCTAAAAAGACTTCAGGGTATTTTATTTATCAGCCATTGCTTGTCTCAATTAATCATACAGCCTAACCAGTGTAATGCATAAAGGAAGAACTGTAGATCTCCGAGCTGTTCCACACTAATCTCCCTTTTGTTAATGTTTCAGGATCAGCTTTAGGTCCCTGATGAAAGCTAACTTAGATTGCTTCCAGAAGAATAAAGGATAGGGAAGACAGGAAACGGGGTCAAAGACTATTAAGAAAACCATCACAAAATATACAATTTTTCTGCTAGATATGGTAACACTGACATAAGGAGTATATCCTTCAAACATGAATGAATGTACGAACATACATAACCCTGTTGGACTATACTTAGTCCAACTACATGCTGGACATGTATCATATACAAATTAATCTGTGAAAATAGTAAACTTATAAAACCAGACCAAAATGTTTTGATTACCTGTTCAAAATCAATTTACAACCAACTTCCTTCAAGTGCAGGGGCTTTTGCACTGTTTCTGTGAGTTCACTCTCAAGTGTCTTTTCTTCTCCCTGCCAGGCTTTTGTTCTTTCACCTTGTTTCACTGGTGGGTTTGAAAAGAGCCATTTGTTTAGTGAGGTTCATATTTCAAGTACTGTCAAGCATGAGTGAATAATACTTGGCTGATTTTGCAGGTTTCTGTTTGACAGCCCTAAGGTTTAAGTCATTTGTTGACTCCATATGTTTGTGCCCAAAGAGCAATCTAAAATGTTTTATACACAGCACACACATTTGTTGGACTGTGCAGAAAAGCGATGACAGCAATAACAGCAAACTGAATTACATGGAGAAGAAGAAATAATAGTTTATTCCAAATTTTTTGCCATAAGAATTAAGTCAGACCTCATCAACCAATTATATGTGATGCCGAATTAACTTGTTTCTTCTTCCAGGAAATCACTGTAATACCTGAGACAGTAACACAGGCAAAAGCAGAATTTACAAAGGCTTCTTTACAAAGCAAACCCAACAGAGTTGATTTGCAGGCCCCTCTTTATGCTGAAGTTTGTGCAGCATCCAAAGGGTGACACTGAAATTAAGGTAAGACCGTACAATGTATTTTAACATCACTCATAAAATTAAAACAAGAAACAAATTACATTAGATACCAGCTTTAATGTACAGAATCTGCTTGAAGCCACAGATAAGACAAGGGAGCTCTGTGTATTTTTATGGATGACTTCCATTATATCCATTCTGAAGAAGCAATTTTGCTTCTTCTTTTGATGCTGAACAGTAGACCTTCTTTTCTGTAAATGCCACCAAGATAACAAGTCACCTCTCCAGTTCAGATTGCTCCAGATACAGTGTGGATGGACTGATAATGTTGTCCAGATGACAGTATTTCAGAACATTCTGCAAAGGCTGCAGTGGTTGTCTATGCATGGGAAATGCTGCCACAGCTTCTGCTTCACTGCTGATGTCTCCACACCCTATTCCACAAGCAACTCGTAGTCTGCAAAGCACTTGCAGCTGGTTAAGGAGGAGAGCTGGTGGCACAAGTGGCACCCACTCTTTGTCTGATTTCAGGGTGAGAGAAGCAGAACAGGTGGTTGGGAAGGGGGACAGGGTGTAGAGCAAAAAACATCCACAGCGTAATGAACAATCTTCTGGGATTAAATGTGCACATCTATCCAGCAGATCAGGATTCCAGCTTCAAATTAGTCCTCTAGATACAACTGCAGTAATGGACAGAATTTTAAAATAGATAACATTCACAACAAACCAGAATAAATCAGAATAAAATAATTTCCTTTCTGTTTCCATGTAAGTGATGGTTTTAATTACAAGAGGATTAATCTATGATTGAAAATGGGCGGGAAAACGAACAAGACTGACAGTTATCATGACTATGAATAGGAAGAGAGGTGCTCTTTGCTGCCACACTTACCTTCCCCCACCTTCTACTGTGCGAGGAATACAGGTGACTGAGGTACAACTTTACAGGTCTTCCTTTCAAAGGGATATTTCCCTATGTGAGCCAACTCCCAGATAAATTAGCCTAATTTAGCTGCAGCTGTCACTGACTGTGTGATTTTCCATATTTGTATCTCAGGCCTCAGGTCCCATTACCTTCTCTCAGAAGGTCTGCTCATCGTAATTCTTTGATTATAGTTCTTCCACAATTTTACAGGTTCCAAAATATATTTACTTTCTTCATTCCTTTTGTCATAACAAACACCTTTTTTTCTGTGAAAAGCAGAAGTTACACTGACCTGCATGAGTAGATCGTTCTCTATGCACCCACAGGACTGGTGGGGTCTCACCATGATCCTTTTGGCCACGTGGGCTGAACAGCTCCACCATACACTGTCAGGTCTCAGGTATATTTGTTGGACATATCATCACTGTAACTACCGACTCTCCTTAGAATCAGTCAAGTGTATATAGCCTTTAATTACTATATGTGGGGAAAGGAGTATCTGTCAGTGAGGCTGTGAACTCAGGGTTCTTGGAATATTTATTATTAGCAGGTAAAATTATAGAGAAGGTGGATAAAATAACGCCTTAGTCCCAGAATCTGAAACATCACCCACAAAATATTCAGCACCGTTTCCTCAGAGAATTTCATTTAACATAGGAAGACACAACAGTCTGGGGAATCGACAGCGGGGAAGCAACTTGGCCTTCCAGCTTCTTCGTGGGAAACATCACCACAGCAATGGCCACAGCCAATGGTAGATGACTGGGATTGTCACTGGCGTCATTCTGAAATCTTTACCAGCATTCACACATGAACACAGTGTCATGGCTTAACCCCTGCCAGCAACCAAGCCCCACAAAGCCACTCGCTCATTCCCCAACCTGTGAGATAAAGGAGACAATCAGAAGCCAGAAAACTCATGAGTTGAGATAAAGACAGTTTAATAGGGAAAGCAAAAGCCACGCACACAAGCAAAGAAAAACAAGGAATTAATTCACTGCTTCCTATGGGCAGGCTGGTGTTCAGCCATCTCCAGGAGAGCAGGGCTTGGGAAGACAAACACCATCACTCCAGAAATTCCCCCTTCCTCCTTCTTCCTCCCACTTTATATACTGAATACGGTATCTTATGGTCTGGCGTATCCCTTTGGTCAGTTGGGGTAACCTATCATGGCTGTGTCTCCTCCCAGCCTCCCCTACACGCCCAACTTCCTCACCAGCATGGCAGTGTTTGAAGCAGAAAAGACCTTGGCTCTGTGTAAGCCCTGCTCAGCAATAACATAACCATCTCTGTATTATCAACCCTGTGTTCAGCACAAGGACCAAACATACCAGCACTGTGACAACAACTAATTCTACCCCAGATGAAATCAGCACACGCTGGTTTTTTACACCCACGCATTGGATGGAGGGGGAGATAAAGAAGGATAAAGGCAAACCGCAGATTTGACACGGCAGGCTTGTTTCTTCTCAAAAAGAATTTGCAGTAGCAATGCATTTGAGATAGGTAGCTGCAATAGTGGTACAGGAGTGCGAACTCAGTCAGTACTTTCGAGACAATTCCATTATATCTCCAGTCTCCAGCATTATATCTAATGTTAGGACGAATAAGAATTTTCAAGCTTATTAGATAAAACATCAAACTGCAATAAGATTTACAAAGTTTCATATTTTCTTCTTCCCATTCCTTAAAGTAGGCTGGGGGGAAAAGAGCACACAAGCCTGAGATTTTAATCTCCGAGTGGTTATCTTGATAACTAATAAATCTAACCTTTCCAAACAGACGTATGAAGTTAAGGGGACTAATTGATCATGTTAGCACAAAGGTGTTGTTCATTCTGCAAAGGCCAAGTTAATCCACATTGATGTGATTCAAATTAACCTTAATCAGCTACTAGGCTGACTGTGATTTCATTACTGGATATGCTACAATTAGACATCTCCTGTCTTTAAATGCCCCTCAGCTTTATTGCAGCATTTTTATTTTTTTTTTCAAATAATAAACACCCATTTACACATCAAATACTATTAGTGTAATTGGCTTTAAGATTGACTTTTTTTGTGTAGTCACTTTTTGGTTCTGTTTATTCTGAAAAGGTCAAGTAATACAGATTGATGTGATCTAAATTAACCTCAAACAGTTACTTCTCCTCTCAGAATGATATGCTGTCATGGTAGGGAAGAATCAGACAGTTGCCTTCTCTTTCTCTTTTTTTTCCCCCTTCCAGATGCATAATTCATATATATTTCATTCCTGTAGGCAGGTGCAAACCACTTAGAACCCTATAAATCATCTTCATAATAGAATTCAAAAGCAGTTGACTATTCATCAGAGAACTTTATTTTTTTCCCCCACTGAGGCCATGCAGATGCACCACACATTGTACAAAAAAATTACACTTTTCAAGAATTAGTTTAACTTATGCAACTAAAATCCATCCCAAAGCCCACTTTTGCAGAGTTTTCTGCCCTTGGATTTCATACCTCAAATAGACAGCGTGAACACAACAGTCGACTGTAAATTCATGGGCAGTGTGCTTGACTGTGGCACTGGAGAAGCAGGTTCTCTCACTTTATTTGGTTTCTTGAGGAAAACAAGTGTAATTCCCCAACCTCTCTTCTCCTTCAACTCTTTCAAGCTATGAGTAATGCCTCTTAACATCCCCCTGATCAAATGAAAAGGTACAGCTAGTAAAACACTCAAGGAGGACCACAAGAAGCACAAGATAAAAATGATAAATTTTCTTCAGAGGGAGGGAATTAGATGGGGAAAGTGAAGACAGACATAACAACTTAAAACCAGACCTTTGCCCTGTCCACCACTTATGCTCTTGAAAGAAATTGAGCTTCCCCAAAGGCAGGAGGCAATGAGGAGACACCTTGAAAGCCCTTATTCGTGCGGTGGGAAGGATGTTCTCCCCTGAGCTTCCTTGGATTTCCTCCAAACAGTGGGAAACTGCCCTGGAAAGGATCCAGGATGAAACACTGGTGAAGGCAAGGAGGGGCAGCAAGACAGGCAAATTGAACTTCTGTCCTGGGTACCAGCCTGTTTCCCCACAGCTCTGAACTCAGGCAACCTAATCACGACATAAGTATCTGGAAATCCAACTTGACGTAGAGAATAGCCTCACAACTGTCACATCATTTATTGATCAGAATAAATGTTTAATTTTGCATTTAGTTGAAGGCTGCACTGAAATCAATAATTTATTTTCCAGTTGTGGTTATTTTACATGTCCAGTCACCTTTCTACATGCAAAATAACGAAAACAAGCTTATTATTTGTTCTTACCACTCTGAACCTGAACCTGAAGAAGGTCTGTCCTGACAGACAGCCCTTTTGTTTTACTTTGTTCTGTTGAAATCCCCAAATTTGAAATTCAGCTCCAAACAGTAGGCAGGGAGAGTGCTCAGTGTCTGAAACAAATAAAAGGGGTATTTTTTTCATCCTGCCAAATCCTCTAAACACACCAGAATGACTGCAAAGAGAAACAGTTACACAGACAGAAGAGCAAGTGGTTCTGATGGTAAAGATGACTTCTTAAAAAGCAAAAATGCTTATTGGATATCTCTCACTATAGAAAATCCAGACTCTCTGTCTCTCTGAATAATGCAGCATCTTAAATAAAAAACTGAAAGGAGTTACTGAAGTTACTCTGGGAGATTTCTCTAAATCTTCCATCTTTTGGGGCTGACAAAGGAGAGCAGAGGCAGCTCTATCTTTGTAGTGTTCACATGGCACTACGGTTGCTCACTCAATAAATCCTGAAGGAAAAAAATATGGAAAAGTACATAACAATACTTTGCAAAATTTCAGGGTAACTCATGCTGAATGTAATTTGGAATGCATTCGATCCTTAAATTTTGACACACAAGGAGGCTCCCCTTTTTCTGCCTCCTATTTGCCACTGCATTTTTTCAACTGTGCAATATCTGCAGGGTTCTATTGATTTTTTTTCTCCTTGTTGCTGAGTATGAAATAGAAAGGGTGGGAGACAGGTAATTGCTGAAGCCATCCACTCTACATCTAGGGACAAATCTATTTTTCTTGGGATGTCGGTTATTTTCAGTCTCACCATATAAGCAATATCAGAGATGTATTAAAGCTGCCTACCCACAAAGAAGTCAAATGCTTTAGCAACCAAATGTGTATGAGAAACTTTCCTTAAAATTGACATAATATTTCTAACTAAACACTAACACTAATTATGAAAACAGCCCTAGTCAAAGCCAATTACACTGTGGGTTAGTAAGTACGATCACAACTGCTATTTATGGTGACAGAAATAATATCATAAGCATATATGAAAGACTGTATACAGATGGTGAAAAAGATTATGCTTGGCATAACTCAGAGAGACAAATTAAAATGGATGTCTGTAAACAAATGAGAGAAAGTAATATTACATCACTAAAAATGAGACTGACCTGCTCTTTCACTTAATCCCAAACTACAGCTGACATGGCTGGAATAGCTTCACTTATGTATATGTAAGTTAGTGTGGATTTCTGTACATAACTGTAGTACAACTGCCATGTGCTTTTTTTAAATTTGACAGTCTAAAATACTGTTGGTTTCTTGGCATATACGTCTTTCATCCTTCCAGGAAATATGAAATATTAGTACTCATACAGAGTAAATTGCTTCCAAGTGGTTTTAATAACGTCTAGGATATGTTCGGCAAAAAGGGAACTTCTGTCTTTGCTACACGTGAATGACCAAAAATATACACAGTCACACCAAACAGATAAATTGTTTCATACTCCTGTTATCAAGTCTGATTTTTGCATCTAGAAATTTTAGTATGTCTACTTATGTTCTTGTCCCCCATTATGAACTGAGATTAATTTAACACCATCAGTTTATAAGCAACAAGACATGTAGAGTCTGTTATCATGCTAATGCTCACTTCTGCTGTCTGTCATCCTAGATTGTCATTTACAGACATTTACTTTTACAGGAGCATAAAACGATCCCAAAGTAGTCTGTTACTGCAAAGCAATACAATATACTGTGACTCTCATTACTCTGGCTCCCTAAATAAACAGTTACAGTAAAACTTAAATGAGCATGTTAATGATAGCTGTCCATAGTTTGCTGTCGATGGATTTTTGTTTATGACTCTGTATCTATATTTACCCAAATCAGACCTACAGTATTTTCCTAGTTGTCCTTTGGCAGCTGTTTCACCCTACCACCTTGCCCAGCAGCATTTCAAAAAAAAAAAAAAAAAAAAAAAGTATAAGGAAGGTTTTAGTTTCACTTTAAAATATCCAATTTAGCATGCAAGGGGAAAGAAAACCTTGAACACGGCCGAAGTGCCTTGTGAATGCAACAGTTATGCTGGAAATAGAACCTGGTGTGTCTCTCTGAAGGCAAGGTGTCTGCTAAGTGCTCTTGACCATGGGTGTTCAAACTCTGCAGAGAGCTGTAAGGCTGGAAAGATTAGATCTATAAGTATGGTAAGCGAAGGTGTATCAATTGCATATATTCAGTGTAACAAACATGCTGCCAAAAGAGTGGATCAGAGTCACTATCATAAAAAAAAGAAAGTATTTTCGTACCAAGCATGCCAGAGAAAATAACAGTCAAATGCCATGAAGGAAATGTTAAAAGATCTGTTTGATTCCCTCATGTTAATATCTAACAGCCCTCAGAAAACTGGAGACATTCCAGAGGTTTAGAGAGTCACCAACCTTTGAATATTCTAAAAGAGTTGAAAGACTAACTACGAGGAGATTGGTCAGTCTGATCTTTGTTCGCAAGTAAAAATCATTATGGATTAGAGGTTACAAAGTGTAGTTTCTGCCCATCAGCTGGGCTTCAAAGAGGGCAGAGAGCGTCATTCTCTCCTTTTTAATGGGATTATGGATCTGAACAGTAAATGGTATAGTATTCTGAGATTTTTAGAAGGCATTTGCTTTAGTGTTTACACAGTGGTCTACAGAAAAAGTTAGCCCAATATATAATTAATAATAATTAAATATTTAACAGAAATTAATAGAATAGATTTAAAGCATCAAGTGATATCATTACCAACGCAGCTACAAATATATGAGGTCATTGTTAGCAACATCACTACTGAATGAACTTCTTGGCCAACATTATTTCCTGCTGTGATCTTTAGGATATAAAATCTTTCTTATTAAAAAGCCTGAGAACAATCTTGACAAGTTATGAGCTTTGCAGAAGGATGGCTTAAGGGAACTAATGGTTCCTTATCATCCTAACTTTTATGAAATTTAGAAGCAACTATTTTATCGTAATGAAGTCTCTGCATCTGACATTTGAAAATAATTTTTTTCTTTTTTTTTTTTCGGCCAAAAAACATTAGACATCTGCCACTGCTTCCCTGGTATTAGAAAGGTCACTATACCATAGGCAGCAGGAACTGCTGAACTCCAGAAATCTTTGGCACTCACTAATACGAATCCAAAAAAAAAAAAATCTAAGAACTTGCCAAATATGGCCTTTTCAGAATAACAGGCTGGAAAAATAAGAAAACCACAGCCTCAAAAGGGGATCATCTGAAATAGGCAGGTTTGATTTTGATCTTTTAGTGAAGAACTTCCTTATTTCTATAACCTACGGTCATAAATTTGTGAAGGGGCTGACTGAACTGGTTGTGTTCAGTCAACTGTCAGTCATCAGTAATGGCAAGAAGGCTTATTATACATTTTGGTCACCCTTGAGACAAGCTAAATCCAACAATGTCACTTCTAACCTCAGGAGAGGAAATGAAACAACTTAAAGCCTCACACCCTGTAAGTCATACCAGATATAAACTCTCAGAACTGTCTTGGTGATATTTATCTTTCTTATCTCATGTCCTTGGGCAAACTGTCCAATTTAAAAACTAAGCCTGTTGGAAAAAAAAAAAAGCTTTTATGATTTAGGTCATGATTTTTCAAATATACAAAATAAACATTTGTAATGCATTTTATGTTTGCATATACATATTTGTGTATATGTACTTATAAAACAAAATATAGGAGAGAGTTCAAAGACTACAGCCAATTTGTTCTACTGTAGCCACTCTATTTCCTGTAATCAAAATATCATTGTATAGCCAGATTCGCCTTCTTAAGCAAAATGAGAAGTGAAAAAAATATTTCATAAATACTTCATACATATGAAGTATTTCATAAATATATTTGATTAAATTTATGTTCAGATTCTGAGTTGTAAAATATGTCCAGAAGGTATCTCTATGTGTCTAAAAATGGCTGTTAAAATGTTATTTTAACCATACAGTAAAAATTGCCTAAAGATGCTGCTCAAATTGCAAGCCTGACCATGCCATTTAACCCCAGCCAGCAGCCAAACCCCATAAAGCCACTTGCTTGCTCCCCAACCAGCAGGATCGAGGAGACAACTGGAAGCCAGAAAACTCATGAGTTGAGATAAAGATAGTTTAATAGGGAAAGCAAAAGCCACACACACAAGCAAAGAAAAACAAGGAATTAATTCACTGCTTCCCGTGGGCAGGCAGCTGTTCAGCCATCTCCAGGAGAGCAGGGCCCCATCAAGTGTGTAACAGGACCTTGGGAGAGCAAACACCATCACTCCAGACTTCCTCCACCCCTTCCTTCTTCTTCCCCCCACTTTATATACTGAGCATGATATCATAAGTCTGAGATATCCCTTTGGTCAGTTGGGGTCACCTGTCCTGGCTATGTCCTCTCCCAACCTCCCCTGCACACCCAACTTCCTTGCCAGCGAGTCAGTGCGAAAAGCAGAAAGGGCCTTGGCTCTGTGTGAGCCCTGCTCAGCAACAACAAAAACATCTCTGTGTTATCAACCCTGTGCTCAGCACAGATCCAAAACACAGCCCCGTACCAGCCACTGTGAAGAAAGTTAAGTCTATCCCAGACAAAAGCAGCACAGACCACTACTAACTTACCCATTTAGTTAATAAGGAACCCTTATATACTCAGCGGAACAGTGTCACTAAGTTCAGATGTGATGAATATCAAATATGTGGTAGTTCTGCAGATTCTTGACAAATCTTCCTTTCTGATGGAATATTCCCTTTTTCCCTTCTTCTTCCCCTTCCTCATAAATTTGGATGCATATACTTAAATTCCACTGTCATGGTTTAGGAATGGTATTCCCCAATGTATTACTCCTGCTAAAACCATGTGCTGCTTCCCCTCGGCCCTCCAGCTGGAGGCAAAATGGTAAAGATCATGGGTCAAGATAAGAACAATTTAAGGGAAACAGAAATAAGAAAACAAACAGTAACAGCAACAATATTAATAACAAAAGTGTTCAAAAAAGCGTGAGATTGATATGGAAAAAAAAAAGTTCACCACGAAGCTTGTGCAGAGCTCAGGACCCAACTACATCCACACTGTCCACACTGCTCCCTCTGGCTTGGGGACAGTGCCACACTATCAGGACCAGTCCATCTGCCATGCTTGCTCAGGCAGGTGGAACCCCTTCTCCCTGGAAGAGAGACCCTTTCCACTGTTCCTGGCAATGATTTGAGGTGGTACAGAGTGACCTCCGGGTCCTGGTCATGCCACCTCCCGACTACTGCAAAAATTAGCCCTGTCCTGGCCAGAACCAGGACATCCATCTACTCCCATCTAAATTTATCTGAGTAGCCAATGCCTTTATTAACTCGGTTCCTTAATCCTTATCAGTTTGAGAACATATTGTCTCTCTTCTCTGGCAATCATAACTCATTTATGTGCCAAAGAGATTGAAATTAAAAATACATTCTGCCAAGACATAAATATTCTTCTTCACTTATAGATAGATCAATACATTAAATAATACATAGAGTTTTTAACTGATACTTTAGTCTAATTAAATAAGCACTGTTCCTATTTTATTGATGATAAGTTTGATGAGCATTGTCTTACTTTAACTACCCCTGTCAGAGATGATCCATTAAAGTTATTGCCATTTTATTATTTCTATATGCTTGCATTTATTTATTAATCACAGAACTAAATAAGCCCAGTAGGACAGCAATTGGGGAAAGACAAATGAGAGCAAGTGGGAAAATTGGCATCTTTTTTCTTAAAATTTTCTATGTACTCTTACTTTTTTCCATTAAATATTACTTTAAAAAAAAAAAGTTAATTTTTTTCAGTATTACAATGAAAATATTAAGCATTTTCGCTTTGTGCGGTAGACATATAGATTGAATATCTGACGCAAATAAAAACCATAACACAGCATTAATGATTTAGTAATGAAGGTGATTGTGAGCAGAGATGAATAAAGAATGAGTTACAGTGGTTCTGCTGAAAATCCTCCCTGTGAAGCAGTGTATCATTAAGCATTAAAGTAGCATTTCCTCTTACTCCCTTTTATTTTAGGTGATTGTCCAGAAAGCTAACAGGTTCCCCACATATCAACACTCTTTTATGGATTCTTCCTCTTCCATTTCCTTCAGCCTGTTAGATGCCTTTTCCCAATAACATGAACAGGTGCCTCACTAATGAGGAACACTCAGGTGATGGGAGAAAGCAGACCCTGACAGATGCCATTTCTTCCTGGCCTCTTTCTGCACCAAACAATGGTTGCTCTGTAATTGCTCTGCAATTTTATAGAGGGGCTTTCTGGGGGCTGAAAAACACAACAAAGAATTATCCCTGTGCCTTCATCCTATTTACAGCCTCTTCTATAATTCAGCTCCTGGATGCTGTATGGACTTAGATTCTCCCTGGGCCCATCCAGGATGGAAGCTTTGTTTTTGTGGTCTTAGTACTTTGGTGCAGAATAGAAGCTCGAGAAAATGCAAGTTTCCGACAGCCCTGTGTAAAAAATCCTCTCTTTTGCTCAAAATGAGAGCATAAACCCAAAAGACAAGTTAGCCCTGTCTGCAGAATCTCTTCATGAGGCAAATTCCCAAACAAGAATGAAAATTAATCAAAGTTCTGATGGCACCTAATAACACTGCAGTCATTGAATATGATTTTTATTGTCCCTAATGAGCATTTTATAGATACTCATATTTGAGCAGTGCCTGAATCTTTCAAAATAAGAACCATTGTTTTCCCTGGAGAAGAAGCATGTTGCTGAATACAATCTGTCAGCATGTCGGAGCTTCTCAGACTCCTACACTGTAGTAACAGATGATCAAGTCCTCTTCCATGTTTTATGAATTGAAGGTGTAAATCAGTTTAGCCATTAAATAAGTCAACATTCCTCTTATCTATCAGTTACTTTGATTTTATAGATAAAGGTAGAACTTCTATTGCAAGTAATTAAAAAGGAATAATTTATTTCACAATGTAGTTTCTATCACAGTCTGCTTCAAGCCTAAAATGAGGGCAACCACTAACAGTAATTTTTCTTTTTCTAATCTATTCTCTCAAAAGAGGAATGTGATTTCACTTTGATTTTTAATTTCCATAACAAGAACTGCAAAGTATTTCATATAGTTAAATACAGCTAGTCCTGAAAAAAAGTCTGGGAACCTTACCCTCTTCTTCTACTACCATGAAAATACTAAATTGCAGATAGCCTTCTCCCTTGCCTGTTTTAATGCTGAAGAATCAAAAGTAGTTTCCCTGGAGTTCCTTCAAAATAGTATTCTTTATATTTCAAATGATGCTTCCACTGAATGACAAAGGTTAAAAATAGAATTGAATGCACTTCATCCTAGAAACACTAACATTAATCTCCTAATCTTCATCTTATTCTCACTTTAAATGTATTTCCCTTTCTATAAACCATTTATTGTCTGATCATTGTTCTTGCATTCCAGCAGCATTTTAAATTATATAAATATAGCAAGCTCCCATTTCTGTGAATTTCTTTTGCCAGTCAATCATCAAACAGGAGTTTAAGGTAGAGCTTTGTCTTCACTGATACACCCTCATTCAATGTTCCCAGCCAATTCCAGACAAGAATCATACAGACATATTGTTAAGACACTCAAACGTGAGCATGTGTTTCATTTATGCCCTGTACTGATCCTTGCTGCTTTAAAGAAGTTTAAAAGGTAGAAAATGCTATATAACTGTATGATGAAACAGCATTATATTTGTGTAAGGCAGTACTATTTAAAGCACCTGGGTTTTTTACCTGTGTTTATTGAATATTCTGTTTACGAATATTTACACTGTCTGGGAAGACACTGCAGACAGTAATGCAGTTGCTGCTGCTCTTTGCTGTTGAATTAAGTTTACAAGCTTTGTGCTATCTTCATCTGGCCTAAGCACCAATTTACCCACTCTGTAGTAAATAGCCATTGTAGCCTCTTTAAAAATGTCCAGACAAACACGTTGACATCTAATTTACTACGTGTTATGGTTTGAACTGAGGAAGTGTATCGGGAAGACAATTCATCCCGCAAGCGTTAAGCCAGTTGTCAGGACACTGGAAGGATGTGTGAGCACCCGCCGAGTGGAGCCAGCTCCGAGGAGGGATCAGCAGCTTCCAGCAGCGTGCCGTGCTGCGTGTGGGCAGCTTCCACACAATCAATTAGACACCCAGGGAGAGGAAGAGTTCAATTCTTAAACCAGCAGCTTTTCCTTCCTTACATGTTTAATCTCTGCCACGCAAACTCAATTCCTTAAATATAGTGTGTGACAGGATTTATCTGTTTGCTTCACACAAGCAAGGCTCGGGACTCCACAGTTCTTAGCCAAAGGAATAAAAAATAAAAGGACACAGAAAAGGAAGACCCATGGTACATGACAGTATACTTTGGAGTAAAAACAGCCTTTTGCATTTTTAGAAGCCTCAAGGTAAAAACACACCTAGCCTCCCCTTTAAAGTGTAAATGTGGAAATGCAGGCTACAACTTTCTTAGATCTCATGGCGCGGATCCCTCCTGATAAATGGCAACAGAGAGAAAAGGCATTTCCATATCCCAGAGATATTCCAGGATTTGCAAAGTCTTTATAGTATGGAGAGCAAGCCTTTCTAAATGTTGCAGTATTTTCATTTTGCGGGGGAACTGTATCAGATCTTGAAATCAGCTGATTAACACATGCTTTTCCTCCTGACACAAAATGGGGAATAAAACATTACTGAGGAATAGTCCCTCTTAATGCAAACAAGTCTGCTGGCATTATAGTGGCATCCAGCTCTCTTTTAAATCCTGAAGATTCTTCCTTGTTCTCTGCAGAATGGATTTGTTTCCAAAAGAGAAGCACCAGTGTCACACATTTAAAAATTATACACAATTTTTCACCTGGCTGGGCCTGTACCTTCCACTGATCACTAATTGATACTTAGGAGAATGCTATTCTGCTTTCTGCCTGCCTTTTATGAACAGGCAGTTGGAGTTTAAAATAAATCCTGTTAAGTTCCAGGAGTGGATGATTACTTTCTCAATTTTGGTTCTACATATGCTGGTTGTCACTCAATTTATTCTGTCCTTTATCCTTTCTGTTTTCAATGTCTTTCCACTTATTTTCCTCCCACCTCCTAGTGGGAATTTCCACTCACTGGCTGGAATTCAGCAGAAACAATAAACCCAAGTAAAGACCTCCAGCAGAAGAGTTTTGCCTAAGTGCATGATTGCAGACGCTGGAACTGTGCCCAGGCAAAACCCTGTCCATGCTGATCTGTCCCTCCCTGTTAGAAGGGAAAGATTAGACATGTTGGCGGCAGCGTTTGTGCCCCCTCCAAGACACCTCCCTGGTGGAATCCAGGAGCTCCTGAGAAAAGGCAAGGTTCGGGAGTGGGGCCAGGGAGCAGTGTCTTGTCCTCTCTCATTCCCAATAGTAATTCCATGGCAAAACAGCAATGACAGAGGTGTCCCCCCCTGCTGTCGTTGCCTGTTTCAGTTAAGACTGCCAGAGTCAGGTGTCAGCCAAGGCAGGGCATGTGGGGAGTGGATACAGACGATTCCGTACAGATGCTGATGCACAGGAATGTGTCTAGAGACAAACATGATTTATTGGTCTGTGTTAACATGATGCACTATCCATATGATGCCATAAGCATGCACAGATCTGTTGTCCTTAGGAATGAGAGAGAATGATCAGCTCCTAACAGTGCTGCTCTCAATCTATGATAGTTCCAAAAATGCAGTTTTCTCTAGGCCTGCGTAAATTGTTACACTGTTATATGCACAACACAGAACCTCTTAAATCTGTTCTTTAACCTTTAGGAGTTACCCTGATAGTAGCTATGCTGGTTTCACCCCAGACTGCATTTGACACAACTGGTGGAATGACCTCTTTCGGATGATAAAACTGAAATTCAAATGTTTCCACAAAGGAGTGCGATAGGGCTCCTTGAGGGATGTGGTGGATGTCGATCTCTGGAATGCAAGTGAGAGCCAATGAGGACATAGAAAAGTGTTGCGGTTTGGATGTGCAGTATAATGAGCAAAGATAGCTTTTTGTAAAGTTACTGGTTTCTTCTTCCCAAAACTCCCTGCAAACTGTCCTATCATATGCAGGAATGTCCTGGGAGGGGTTCCTGGGTCTCCTCACTGTGAACCTTCACCTGTGATTGGTTTGTTTCTGTAACTACCTGAGACTTGTAATTGGTCACTTTGTAATCCGTCCAAAACCTATTTAAACCTTCACACCAACAATAAACTCTCTCTTGCCTCCCCTTCTCACGCCCCAGTGTGTGCTGTCGCTGCCGGCGGCCATGGGAACACATGGCTGAAGGGGGATGGGGGAGCATTCTCTCCCCTCCAGAACCCCGGGACTGAGAACCCCTGGGAATGGAGTCCCCCTCTCCCATCCAAAACCACTGCCGGAGAAAAGAGGCACAGCATAGTATAAACTACGTACTGAATGCAGCACAGATCCTTGAAGAAAGGAAAATTCAGAACAAAGCAGAATGCAACTGAATAAACCACCATAACTCCTCCTGATTCCTTGGACCTTCCTAAAAGTAAAAAGCCTTGAAATCTCCTTTACCTGCAAAGATTCACTTCAATATAAGTGACTAAGAAAAAAAATAGACCAGATTAAATGCACCTTAGATGCACTAAGGCTGTAGATGATGGAAATTAGAACTGCCTTTGCTCAGGGCAGCAGAAGTTTACAGATGCAGAACCGTAAAGTTGTACATCACAGACCCTACAGCCAACGCAGCGGGGAGGCTGCTCTGGGCAAAAGTGCTCATGTTGTTCCATATTTCTTCTTTCTAAGCACCTAATTCCTAGTGTAATCCAGCCAAAGTCGCCTGTGTATAGGGAAGAAAGTGCCACAAATGCAACTATGAGCATGTTCACTGTCCCAGAAAGGCAAGAAGAATCAGGCTTCTCTCCGCCCTATCTCAGCCACCATTTGCATATACAAGCTTGAGCTTCTGGGCTATCATCAGTAAAACAAAAGAAAAGCAAGCATTCTTTGAGAATGTGAGAAATACACAGAACATCCCAGATGAATTTAAACGACAGGGTTAGATTTGCAGATGTTCCAGTTTGAGGTGGATTATTTTAGCTCCAGAAAAAAAGGCCTGTGCTTAGTACTACCTTTCTTGCACATCACAAAGTCCGCTGTTTGAAGGGCAGAAGGAAAGAAGAGACATTAGAAGCTATTTACATAGTGAAAAAGAGAACAGACATGACATAAGAAGAAATGTGCACCACGCTGAGCTCTCAAAGTGTATTCTTTGAAATCACGTCTCTGTGTGGTTGTATCATCTTGGCAGCTGAAGTAATACTCTGTGCAATTATCCATATTAGGGAAACTGTAAAAAATAGAAATGGCTCTGTTTATAGCTTCATTCTAATACCCTGAGTGGTCGACAGCCACAGCTCAATTGGCCGCTGGGTTCAAAGGATCACTCCAGACATTCTGATCAGACGAGATTCCAAAAAGCTTTACCAGTAGTCAGCTAGTGGGGGTTGCTGTGTTTAAATCCAAACATGATTATCAGTTCTCTAGGCAACGTTTTATGGTTATATTAGACCGTTTGTAAAAAACCCTCGGTGGCAGTTTTTTTATCATGTTATGATCCCATAGACCGGAGAGTGGATGAGGGGAAGGAGATGCTGTTAGTAACGGTAAAACATCTTTTAAGGGAAATCATTTCATATGAATACTGTATTTAAAATTGAAAGATGTATGCAAACCCTCTTACTTTGAAATACATTGTATCTCTTTCATACCCCCTGATTCTGTCAAGTAATGGGAGAGTAAGTAGAATGAAACCCTTCACGCAGTGAATATAACCACATTGTATATCTATACTGATGTGACATACAGATTTATACATGTTTACATTTTTTGATTGCTAGGTGGGATGCATCTGTCAGCTGTGGTGTAAAAAGCAAGAGGTGGAAGAATGAGGATAAGCTGCACTTACTGATGTGTTTCGCTCATTGAAAATGCAGAGTAACATAGAGCAGCTCTAAGGCAGGATTGCTTAAATCAAGCTAGGAAGGTGATGTGTCCATAACATGAGCTGAAGACAAAGTTGTGATGAAAATTTGAAGTCATATTCCTGAGTATGGCTGCTTTTTAGGTTATTCACTGATCTTCCTTTTGAAGAGAATCTTTGGGAGCCAGCAAGTCACATGCATCCCTGAAGCCCTGAGTTTATGGCTTAAATAGAAATTATTACTGTTTATGTATGTTTTACTGACATGCATCATCTCTGCAGAGAAACACAGACAATGATCAGCCTGCTAACTCTTGCAACTTAAAAGGGAACAACTCCTTCCTCTTTCATGATGTACTTCCTAAGTACTCTTCCAGTTGGAGGGTAATCTGTTGATGTTTTTTTCAACCCTGAGGATATAATGAAAAATAATCATGCATCCAAAGATTTGTAGAGATGCAGATTCCTCACTATCACAGCATGGAACTGATGCAATACCCTAACAACCAGCTGTGAACTGGGAGAGGACCATTTCATCAGTCAGAGAACAGCAAATACTGTGGCTGTTTGAAAAATCCTCCTGAAGTCTTTCTCTAGACTAGAGCACACAACAAACATAAAGCAAAACTCAGGAACATATACATGCCTTAGAAGAAGACTTGAGCCTGGATTTCATAAAATGATTTAATATTCCTTGCTTCTTCAGGGAGACTGAAAAACTACCATAAACCTGCTGGATGAAGAAGAGGAGATAACTCACCCTCAAACGAATCCACCAGTCAGTTCCAAACAGGTTCACTGATGTTTGAAAGAAACATTGATGTTTTCTCAAAGGGAATTTACCTTGACGGTGTTTCTCTGTGTCTGCATTGTTTAGGAACCTTTCTGAGCCAAAATGCCTGGCAGGAGTCTGTTTCATTATCTCAAATCACAAGCTTGGCAGATCACAGTAGCTTCAACTGGCTCGGGCCAGAAGTTCTCCAAAATACAACTTGTCCTACTTTCACTTGTCTCCAAAACCCATGATAAAAATAATTAACATTAACTTGACAGCAATTAAAAACCTTATAGTCAACTTTTTATCTACAGTAAGCGCAAAGACCCATTATTCTCTGAGGTGGTGGGCATAATTTGCATGGCTGCAAATTCCCCCTGTAGGTAAAAGGATCGGAAGCTTGTTTTGTCCCCTCATTGCTCCATGTTCCATAAAGTTTCAACAAAAACAAGCGCTGATATTCTCTGTCACAGCCTTCAGTAATTTGGAAGAAGTGTTTTCTATTTCTCCAGAGAAAATGCTTCAGTCTCAAAAACTGTTTATTTTGCCTTTTGCTTCCTTCAGAAGGAAATAAAAATCTGTGAGACAAAATGAGTTGCAAATGTAATTGCAATAAATACATCAAAATAAATAAATAGCAGATATTTTCCATTTACGCTTTAAAGGAAACAACTTTACTAGGGCTCTATGACCCAGTAAAAGCATATAAAAAACCAAAGCCTGCAGCAGTCTATTAAAAAAAAAAAAAAAAAAAAAAAAAAGGCGTTTGGTAGCATCTGAAAAAATAACAGTTTACTCAGCGTACTCTAAACCCACAAAAACAACTGATGCCTTTTTTATTGCTCCTAGAGCATTTTAAGACCCCTACTTACAGTGAAACCAGTAAGAGCCCATTTCCTTTATACTTTTGTCAACGAAAAGGAGAGGACTGAGAGGATAATTTTAGAAGCATATGGTTAGGCAATACCGTTGGCAAATATTAGAAGGAAAGAATAGTTTCTGAAAGGCTGTAAAAAGACAAAAATGACAGTGAGGTTTTACATGAGCAAGCTGTAAGGGTATGAAAGCCCTACTGATTGGTGGCAGTTCGGAGACTCTGGGATACCATTCTAAAGGGAGGGAAAATGTAAATTAAAAAGCTGCCACACACCAAAAGAAAACCTGAAGTGATCATTCAGGAGAAAAGTTTCAGAGCAGTCCTCTCAAAGGTGACACTGAAGTTTCAGTATGTGAAAGCTTTCCTCTGTTTGAAATGTTGGTGGTTTCTGTAACATGGTTATTTCTACAATTGCTTTGTGTATCTAGTGCTAATTTATCTTCATAGCATATTGACCTTGTATCACTTTAAACTTTGCACAGCTATTAACAGATTATGCCAAGACTTTGTAAATTGGTTTTCTGCTAGATTTTTCTCTTCCAAGAAGGCTTTTGTTTTTCAATATTTGCCCCTCAAGGTATTTCTCTCTATTCATCCCTCTGTTCAAATTACCAAGGGCCTGTCAGGCTGGCTTTTGTTTTTACTCCTAAAAACAGGTATTAGAAGGATAGTAAATCCAACCCAACAGCAACATTCATGACCAATTTTCATTCAAAGCAGAACGTATTTTCCAATTGCTGAACATCAGTTTGAAGGCTGCAGAAGTATGTTAAAATCTGAACCCTCTGGAGACAAATGTCAGTACCAGAACTTGTCTCCTTAGCAAAAGTAAACCTGCACTTCTAAAATCTTCTACAAAGTTTTGACTTCTCACTTTTTCTTATTTTCTCACACTGCTTTTCTTCCCCATGGAAAAAGTTCCAGAATTAAATGCAAGCCTTTCTTTTTGCCTCAACTCCTTGCTGGTCTTCCCAACTCCCACTGCCATCCTAACACAATGTCCTAGCAACAGTGAAGAAAGCCCTTTTGGAGCCTGATTTTAAGATTTCAACCTGGATCAGTTCTCCACTCTTTTTTTTTTAATTCAGTAGGTAGAACCATAATCAGAAATTATGAAACTGAAGAGGAAATGCAGGACTTTAAAAGTACAGCTGGTGAAGAAAGACTCTTTCCTGTGCCATCTTTCTACTAAAAGAAACGTTCTTTTAAAGGAAAAAAAAAAATCTACATTCTTTTTCAACTAAGCCAACGTATTAAAAAACTGATGTTATATAAAATTTTGTGTTTGATTGACATGATTTTTTGGATCAGGTGCTTCAAAGAATAAAAATCAGAAGAGCAGTAAAATAATCTTGGTGCAAGTTGATTTATGGCAAGCATATATTTTTTTGTTGAATTCATACTAATCAACTTTATCGTTTGCTATTTCCTACCATACTAACTCAAAAGGAAGTAAAAGTCAAAGATTATAAAACTGTGGTATCAAGATACATTTTTAAGATACAATATTTTCCTGATATCTCAAAAGATTGAAGAAACACTGAGATGTTTGTGAAAGAACTGTTTCATGTTGCAATAGCAGAATGTTAGAAACAGGATATGGTGTGGATAATTTAACAGTTGCCAAATAAGGTGATTAAAAATATATTCAGCTGAAGACAGTTCCAGTTCAAGTTTCTAAATGTATTTATCCTTGCTTTTAACTTCTCACATATGACATGTCTTTGGGCCAACAAGAGGGGATTTCAGTGAAAATGAGAGTTCATCTTAAATGGTGTGAAATATGAGATGGAGATATCTTGTAACAGTGGGTAATGCTCACTGTAAAAATATGAGCTATAAAATTTAATCTAAAATTACTTTATACTCCTAATGTTTAAGCCAATTCATTTCAGCTGCACAGTTCTGGCACAGAACACCTTGTTACACAGAGCCATTAACTCCTTGCTGCCTTTGTCACATACCCACCAGTGAGAGGGATCAACCAGCCCCAGACAGGACACGGGGTTAAGGAGTGCAGAGCTCTATTTGTTCTCATCAAGTCCTACCTAACTGAATTGGAGAAGAAATGCTGTGGCTTGTATCACTGCAAGGAGTATTCACTTTTTCAATATAATTATATAATTAATCTGTATATAATCTATAATTGGAAAAGACAGGGATTAGTGCAGGAAATCTCACACACCAAAGGACCTCACCAGAGCGCAGAAAAAGACAGGTTGTTCTGAACCATCAGCTGTACTGGACCAAGATCAGTAGCAGAGTTCTCCAAGTTTTCTCTGAGGATCAATCTTATTTAATAATTTTGCAGCTACCCTTGGCACACAGAAATGTTGGATACTAATCGCATTTCTTCATAATGCAATGTTGAACCGAATCAATAAGAGCAAGACACATGTATATATATCATGGAGGGAAAAGAGATGGCACTGAGGATGGGCCACAGGTATAAAATGAAATTACACATTACAGGCTACTACTGATAATTATTTTTTATTCTCTTTCTAATGACACAGAGAAAGATAACAGTGCATCAGTGACAGGGAAGAATTTAGCCACCCTGTGTAACACTAATTTTTAGGTACTGTGTAACATGATCAGGCCAAAAGGCAAACATAATCCAAGTATCCGTCACACAAGGTATTTCAAGAAGAAATTGCTAAATGGCAGTGCAGCTATTTAAGTCACTGGTGCAACCTCAGCTTTTAATTTTACTCTATTTTACAATTAAAAAAATAGACGGTCATCAATTTTAATATGGAGGACATTTTTCAGCTTTTAGGAATGGGAACAATGAGTTAAATGGCTGCATCTCCTGAAGTTCCAGTTCTAAGTGGGGGGGGGATCTGACTGACACTTTTTATCTTTAAATAGAACAAGAATTTGAAATTAATTGAAGAGATTTTTTTTTTTAATAGGAGAATATGGTAAAAATCTTAAAAACTTCAATTCCACAAAAGATTTAAGTAAACCTCCACACCAAGCCTGTTATTCACAGTCATAACAATGTAAATGTCATAACAATGCCATGGTAGCAATGATATTGTCCAGTTTAAATATCAATAAATCTTCTCAATCACGTAGTAGTGACCTGTTACACAGAAAAATGAGGATGAAGTCTGGTACGTTCTTCTAATACCTCAAAAAATTTATTTAACTAATAAACTAATGTAGATGAAGCATGTTTTGATGTTACTGTTTGTATTTATCTCCTGCTTCTAGAAAACAAACACCCTCCTTTTGTGATGAACAAATTTCAGATCTCTTAGAAATTCTTCTGTTCTTACTCCCATTTCTCCCCTTCTCATACTACATATGAACAGTAAAAATTCTTTGAAGAGTTGGCTCCCAGTTGTCATTTAATTTATACCAAATATAGTCCCACCCAGCCAGAAAGGCTGCATTTTGCACCATTCTCAGTAAACAACAACGGAAGAATAAATTGAGCCCATCCATTTGCACTGTTTTCAGATCATGACTTTAGAGTGAGGTAGATCAGAATGTTAGAAATAGATAAGCATTCTGCTCCTTGATTCGGACTTACAAGCTCTGAAGAAATAGTTTTGATTCACGGATCAGCTCTCTAATGAAAAACTTGCTGCGGTTCAAATGCACAGAAAAGTAGTAATCATTAGTTAGCAGAGGGAGCAGATAAATAAAAATAGGGAAGGAATTACACCAGAAAATGTATTTTAGTATTTCAGAATGTTTAGCAGATTATTATAATCATTATAAAGAAACCTTAGTTCTTCATCTTTAGATCCTTCTGAGGAGTCACAGATTGTCTACAGTGGCCCTACCTATTGTCTAATAATGACCAGCTCACTGAAACATTAAAAAACTCCAGTCTGAATCTTTCAACAGCCTTTGTAACTCATCCCAATGAGCTACAGCATCCTTGATCCTGTGCCTATTACTCTGCCCTTTCATTACAGTATCACTAGTCATTGAAGCTTTTTTTAATGAACTGAAGAATTCAGTCTGCGGGAGCACTGTACTGTGGTTCATAATTGAGATGCTCTCCCATACTTTACATTTTGATCATGCTCAGCTACACAAGGGCAACAGTCAAGTTAGCTTAATAATAGCCAGAAGAAATGCCTCTAATCCAATTGGTCACAAGGCACATATCACCAAAAACAATTTCTTTATAATTAAAAGGTGCTCGTGGGCACAGGGAAAGCTGGGAAGTTGCCCAGGGATTTTGGGGGAAGTGTGGGGATTTTTTTTTTCCCATAGACAGCAACCACACCGAAGCAATTTCTGAAACACACTGATAAGCTTTGCCTTTGAATTTACATTAAAGAGCTCAATAGTTGCTACCTGTGAGAACAGCTCATGCTTCTAAACTGACTTATGTCCTGTAGAGATTAAGGACACAAGGTCTCCAGGAGATTAGCATGTCACTTGGTTTAAGTGACATCCAATCCATTTTATTGACATGGCCTCTATCCTGCAAAACAAGCACTTTTTAAGTGAAACATCATGAAAATTTGTGTGGCTTTATGGGCCAGTGTATAATGGCTTTTCATAGGCAATTGTTGGCCACTATTGGCAGGTCTGTAAACGAAACCAGCAGCACTGGCTATAGATGCCTTGTCAGTACATGCCACCGCATACTAATGCAGCGGAGCATGCCCAGAGGAACATTACATTGTCTTTTAATTTTACTGGAGCCTTGTGACGGACTAAGGACTTTAAACCCCATTCATTGCATCAAGCAGATTATTACGCTGAATTGTTACAATTTTGATTTCAGAGTGGTGCTGAATCAGAAGGCCACGCCAGTCTTCAATTACACTTAGTAATTATTTATTTTCAGCAATGCAAACTTGAGTCTTTATTGCAAGAAAGAAAATTAGAATGTAGGTGAAGAGCTCTTTCACCTTCTTTTTTAATGCCATTCTAGTCACAGGGTGCAGTTTGGATGCGCCACTTGCTGCTGAGTAGCTGCATAGTGGGAATGAGAATAATTATTGAATTGAAACTGTGCACCGGCTTGGGAGATCTGACGCTTCGAAAGCCTGCCTGCCAGCTACCTCGACTCCATTATGCTGGGGAAATAAGCTTTTTACTAACACTTTGGAAAATAAATTTTCCATTCTTTCCTCTTCCTTTTGATCTGTAGCATAAAGAGACCACATGTACTGAGGTTGATACAGTGCACGAAACTACACTGCACTGATGAGAAAAGTAAACAGCATTAAAGCACACACATACAAACACACACACAGACATTTTATCATTAGGAAGTTTTACGGCAAAACCATGAACTACAGCTAACTAAAATATGCAGTGGCATATGTTAATCTAAAATGAAAGGAAGAAAAGAATGCAATACAATTTTATGCTAACTCATTTTAGCAGAGGTATGGAATTATTAAGTATGAAGATGGAAACTGAATGCAGGTGGCCCTCTTCAAAATGTCTGTCTAAAATCAGGTTCTTTTTTTCTTGTTGTTAAGCAAAATGAAACTCCGTATTTTGGCTTCCTAACTCATGACCAAGTATTAAAATTAAGGAATATCCAAGTGGATTCATCCCGGTTCTGGAAATAACCTGACAACCATAGCATACCCGTCAGGACCTTTCACAACCACTGCATGCACTGCACCAATGCCACAGCCCAGGCTGGCAGCCTCTGCCTGAAATCAACTCTCCAGAAGAGTGGGTGGTGAAATCTTATCTGGACAAGATAAGAATTAATCCAAATACACCTTTAGAAGCAAAAGTCCTTTATAAAGACATTGAAATAGCCACAAGTCCAGGAAAATCTGTAAAATGTTTGCATAACAGAGTGAAACACATTTCCAAGTTTTTCTAAAAAAAAAAAAAAAAGCAACTTGCAATTCATGCTGTGTGGTTGGAAAAATGAGAAAGTAGAGCAGGAGCATGAGGAAGCTAACCATTCTAAGTTAATCCAAAATTCTAAAAGTGACCACAGAATACAGATTATATTGTCTTTTAGTATTAATATTCTTTTTTTTCCTTTTGGTTTCTGAGAATTATCCAACTCTTTTTCATTTTTAAAATTAGACTGGAAATAAACTAGTTCAAAGAGATACAGGCTTGCATAACGAGCTGTGTTAAGACAATACTTTATTTAATCAGGCATTTTAATATCTAGACCACAGAATTTCT